>CM070709.1:10249292-10612775 GCA_036346265.1 Melocanna baccifera
CGCGAGAAATTAACCCATGTCATTCAAAGACATAATTGCTTGATCTCCCTCCTCGGACCTCCTCCACCCCTATAAAAGGGAGCACCGTGAGCCCCTCCTCATCCTCACTCAACTCCGAAAATCTCAAGTCCCAACTCCCATTCTCTAGGCCGCAATCGAAGTTCTTCTTTCATCGTCCAAGCGACGTTTCTCGGCCTATTGCGTCACCTACAGTGGAGCCCCGCCACTTTTGACCACACAGTTGGCTTCGTCTCGTCGCGTTCTACGCGGTGCTCACCTCACCTTAGCCGGAACTTCACCGGAGCATCGTCGCCACCATGGACCAAATCGTGTCACCGTTCCCGCGTCACCACTGGCTGACCGTGCATGTCCAACCACAACCAAGGTGAGCATCATGTTTCCCACGCTCTACTCTTCGTTTCCCCGTAACTCTCACATGTTAATTCCTCTCTATTTGCCCAAAATATTGATGTCACCCTATCGGCTACCTAAAGGCTTCTCCACCGCGTTTCTCTAGTCCGTTGGCCGAGCCGTCTGCGCTGTTGAGTTCGTCTCAACGCGTTCTACGCCATGCTCTCCTCCGTTTGTCCAAAAACCTCCCACAAATTTTCGCGTCTGACACCTAGCCATGGCCGTAATTAGCACTTCGCGTCCTTATCTGTCTGGGGAAGCTTTCAACAATTCGTTCACGTCAAAACGTGCCAAACCATCCCAGGTGGTTACCTGTCAGACGGTTTTAGATTCACCTCACCAAGCAAAAAGATATTGAGTTTTTCGTTTTTCAGTACCGTCGTCATTCAAACGACGATTGCGTCACCTCCGGTGAGTTTTTGGCTTAGCTGATAATTTTTTTAGCTTCGCCTTACTGCTTTCTAGGCCATGCTCACCTTACTTCTCCATGTTCTATGCCTGAAAATTATTCTTCTCTACAAACCTATGTTGTTGTCGCCGTCCGCGTCGTAACCATGCTCCTTTTGACGTGCCGTCACTTCCTATATGTGCCTTGGGTCCTTAGCAACCCATTTTGATATTTGGCTCCATCTCCTGTGTCTTTTTCCACCGGTGCCACGGCCAAAAACTAATCTATTTTAGTTTTGGAATATTCCTGATTTTTCTTTTTCAAGAATTTTCTGATCCGCCAATTTTTCAATCGCTCGTTCTCCTCTGTCCGAACTCCGAATCAAGTGATTCAAGTTTCTAAATTCATCTAAATTCTTAATCTATCTTTCAGTATATATTTCATAATTTTTAAATTTTCTCGACCGGCCCTTGGCTGAGTCTCCTCATCGCCGGAACATCGCCGCCACCACCAACATCTTAGACGAGACCACGCGCACCTCCTTCGCCCTTTTCCCGAGCTAGAGCATTACCGGAGTACCCTGCCGCCGGTGACCTTCCTCTGGCCCGCGCGAACCTTCGACGCCCGTTCTCCTCTGTCCGAACTCCGAATCAAGTGATTCAAGTTTATAAATTCATCTAAATTCTTAATCTATCTTTCAGTATATATTTCATAATTTTTGAATTTTCTCGACCGGCCCTTGGCTGAGTCTCCTCACTGCCGGAACAGCGCCGCCACCACCAACATCTTAGATGAGACCGCGCGCACCTCCTTTGCCCGTTTCTCGAGCTAGAGTATTACCGGAGTACCCCGCCGTCGGTGATCTTCCTCTGGCCCGTGCGAACCTTTGACGCCCCTTCTCCGAGCAAGCCGTCGTCAGAAAGTCTCTACCGTCGATAATCGTACCCCGCCTCCGCTACACCCTCACCGCCAGCCAACTCTGTGCAGCCCAAACCTTGCGCCGAGGTAAAACCGGACTCATACTCTTCTCCCTCTTTTGTACACCTCCCCGGTCTTCACTGCCGTTGGATCACTCGGAACTCGTCATGTGAAGCCATCCGACTTCTCCTAACCATCTGATTCTTAGACTCCGACATTTGGAGGCTTATAAGACTTTGATGTCCGGAGGCTCTTTAGATTCCGTCGTCCAGAGGTTCTTTAGACTCTGACCGTTTGGAGGCTTTTTAGACTCCGACTACTCGGAGCCTTCAACTTCGACTTCGACCTTCAACCCCAGAGACTTCGACCTTCGAATACTCCGATTTTGACTTTGACCTTCGGAGACTTCGACTCCAGCCTTCGACCTTCGATCTCGGAGCTTCGACTTTGACCTCTATCCTTGAACCGACCATGGCTATTGGATCGTTTTAACCTCCGCACACTCCGATCTCTCTAAATCCTTCAATCTCTCCGACCGCTCGACTTCGACTACCCTTGGTTCTTGACTGTTGTAGTGTTCTTTGACCACTGTACAGTTCCAACCGGGTCTTCGACCGAATCTTCGACTTCGACGTCACCCATACTTGGAGTCTCTGTCTTCAACTTCGACCTTTGGAGACTCCAATTTTGACTTTGATCTTCGAAGACTTCAACTCCAGTCTTCGACCTTTGATCTCGAAGACTTTGACCTCGGAGCCTTCGACTTTGACCTCCGTAACTTCAACCGCTGCTTCGACCATAATTTCAACCACGGCTTCGACTATGCCTTCGATCATGGCTTCGACCACACAAAAATATTGTAGCTCCCGGCCACTTCTCCTTCACAAAATAATTCCAATAATTCTTTTTATTCATCTCTTTGGAATCCAAACTACCATAAGTCGTTCTCCTTTGCCCTAACTCCATTTGGACCCATTCAAATTCCTAAATTCATCTAAATTCATATTCTATCTCCTAGTATATATTTTATAATTTTTGGATTTTATTTGGATTTTATTTGAGTTTAGTTTGTTCTGGCTTTTCGCGTGTAGACTACGACTAATCTAGTGAGTATAACTTTGGTGAACCTCAGTAAACTTCGAAGCCAGGTAAGTTACACCTTTGATCATGTTGCTCCTAGTAATTTAAATTATTTATGTTATTTTTAAAATTATTATGCATGCATACTTTTATTCAAATCTAGTTTAAATTCGATTTAAATTCTAATTATACCCAAATCCTTTGTGTATGGCCAGATTTGATATTGAACTTCCTTATGCCTTGTCACCTTAGATGAAAACCTAGTTAGTACAATAGTATTGACTAGAAATTTTTAAGAACTACTTAGCTATGCTTAGAATGATTTAAGTGGGAATATTTGTTTCACTGGAAAACGATGAGTTTCTAAAATCCATTCTTGACTTTGGTGAGTCAAGAAGGAATATGAATGTTTCAAAGAAAAAAATATAAAATCTTGGTTTGGACCTGGGCTAATGGTTAGATGGTGGGTGCTGACATGCATTGTTGTTCGGTGACACAATGTTGATTGTCAGGCACAAGGAGTATGTGGTTTGAGCCTAAGTCAAGTTAAGAACCGGTCTGTGAGTTACTACTACAAAGCCATATCGTACTACCACAAGATTGGTATGGAACAGTCCTAGCTGACTAATTTATGAAGTCCCAACTTTGGTTTCGCTAAAGATTGAATGTGAGTGTGGCGTAGGCCATGAGAAGTCTCACACGGCACAAGAGGAGGCTCCAACTTGTATATTCATATTGTGGTGAAACCTTACTGGTGGTGTGACCAAGTTGATGGCTTAGCATTGTAAAGGCCTTGTCATGATCTTCTCGTCACACACCAAAGGAAGTATGTTTATCCGATGGAAAAATGGGATGATCATATCTTGTGGGTAAAGCTGTACAACCTCTGCAGGGTGTATAATCTATCCTGGATAGCTATGCCCACGGTTATGGGTAAGCTGAGTAAAGTTTTTCATAGATTAGATTTTGGTTTTTAAAATGATTTCTGAAAATGCCTATAGATGGATGGAATTCATAGGAGATGAAAAAGCATTTGGATGGATGGAATCCATATGTGATCTTTTTTAAAAGATAGATCAGGTGGGATACCTGTGAATAAGTTAGAGTTTGGTCAGAGCCTATACTAACCATATTATTTTGTTAAATTACTCTTTCTGTCTATTGTAACAAATTTAGCTTTTGAATCACTTTAATTCCCAGAGATCAATGCTAGTACACTGGTTCAAGCAGAAAGATGATATATTGCCAACAACGCTTTATTACAATAGTATCGAAGTTTTACAAAGGCCATTTGCCTTACTAAGCTTTTCACGGCCAATTTTCAAAACCTCAGGTTACACCCACGATCCAGACATCACGAGAGTTATACTACTCCCAGTTTTTCCAAATCATTTTGTTTGAAATCAAAACCAAAACTCCTACCATGTGTATGCATTCTTTGCCGCCCTTGGCCAGTAGGCACGGCTATTCGCATAAATAATCTACTATGCCTTCCATTGTCAATCCTTATGCATGCATGAGTTCATTAAACCTCTAATCAATAAGCGGCGTGGCGGTGTAACTTGTGGATTACTTTATGTACTCATGTTGCTTCATTCACTATTTTTTGGCAGGTGGGACTGCTGGCGGTGAGATGAGTTCATCAACTTTGTTAAGAATAACGATGAGTAGGCTACGGAAATTATTAATTTAAAACTATTTCTTCAAAATAAAAGCAAAAATTGGGATGTTACACCTCCTGGTGTAACTTGTGGATTACTTTATGTACTCATGTTGCTTCATTCACTATTTTCAGATGAGTTCATCAACTTTGTTAAGAATAACGATGAGTAGGCTACGTCTTACAGTCATTCGCATGTGGGCAGGCAAGATGGGCTGCTGCTTTATTGTTCTTTTTTGGTACATATATTTATTTTTGGTTTGTGAACCATTGATGTAAACTTTGGCCATCAAGCCCATATTTAATTAATGAATAAATGTTATTGTGCATGATATGAATCTTTGTTATCCACTGTGTGCACTAGCGTGATCCTATGCACTAGCTTGATCCTGGACTAGTGCGATTTACAAGAGAGTTCCGGAGTTGTCGCTCCGGGGTCCGACAGGCTGGGTCCAAGCTCATTGGGGCTGCCTGGGGTGGCTGGGTGGCACTGCTCCCTGGATCTTGGTTTGCTTGGTTACGACCTGCTAAGTTCCTGGTATCAACCATCTTGCTGCTGCTCTGAAAAGGGAAACCACTGTTGACTTTCCAAGGCACAAAAGGTGAGAGGGAAAGCACAGATAAGAGGGTAAATTCGTCTAAGGGGTTTTCTCTAATGCCAACCTAAACTAAGCAAACACTTAGCTCAAAAGGCTAACAACAAAAACCGAGAAAATAACTCCAATAAAATTTTGATATGATTGCAATATAATGCTCTTAAGGGCAAGTTTGCAGGCTTGCAGCTCACATCACACACAACTACAAATAAGATCAAGCGTTCTACTCGTGCTCTCTAATCTAAGGGCTCCCACTCAGGTCCTGACAGGTAAGGCTCGCTACTATCATCCTCCGAATCGCTGTAGACCACCCACGAGTTGCGGACTTGCGGCAACTGCTCTTCGACTGGGGCTAGAATGAAGTACCGAAGGTACTCCTGTTGGTTGCCGGTGATGCGTCGTCTCTCCTCCAGGCTCGGCGGTGTAGGCGAGGGTAGAGGTACTAGTGACTGCGGTTAAGGCTCCTCCCTAGCTGGCTCTGGTAGGCTAGGGATGGCTCCATATTGCTTCTTGAATTTCCGAATGAGTTTAGACATATTGATCTTGTATAGCTTGCAAAGTCGTCGGATGGCCTTGTGCGCGACTCCTTCTGCTGACCATTCTCCACAAGCTCCGGTACTCTTGAAGCTGTGGTGTAGAACTTGCTTGTCGACACTGGTGGTGAAGTACAACCTGGTGATGCTTCTGATGTGTTGGCCTTTATCTTTCTCGTTTTTGGTGAGGTAGACGGGTGATCTCTTTAATCCAAGGCTCCGCAATAGGACACGAAGAAGTTCTCTCCATCCTCCCATCTGGCTAAAAGAAGCTTGAGACATTTAATGCATTTATAAGGTAAAGATCAGTTTAAGGATTTGTGAAAATAAATTTTGAGAATAGGGTGAAGAATAAGAATCCTAAGAAAGGGGTAAGAGAATAGAGATATCACTAAGTATCCAATTTAGTTGTGATTTAGAAAATAGTTTTTGGGCCAAACTACCATTCTAATTAGGGCTTCGTCCTACAGTCAATATGGCTCTAATACCATCTCTGTCGAGACCCGAATATGCAAATTCAGACTCTCTGTGTATACCGCACTAGTCCAGAATCACGCTAGTGCACACAGTCAAACATAGATACAATATCAACCATATACACGCTAAAATAAAGGGAAATCTCAAATATTAATAATTAACAAAAGTACGACCTTATGACCAAATTTACAATCTCACTAGCCCGAAGGGCTTAAAATCTAGCAGCGAAAAACAGAAATAAACGTGGAAGCCACTCAACATGCCCACAGGCAATCGACCAGGGAAAGAAGTCCTAATCCGTGAAGTCGCTGAAGTATTCTCTCTCTGGTACCTCCTGCTAGTAATACTCCTCCTCCTCAACTGAGCAACAGTGGGCATAAAGCCGTGAGTATATTAGTACTCAGCAAGTCGTTTATAACAAATGAATGCAATATAGTATGCAAGGCTTATCAATGAAGGGCTGTAAGGTTAATTTGCATCAAATGACATTTTAAAATAAATACAATAAATAGATAAAAAGCGAACTTTAATGGAAAACAGTAATTAGTAAATAATCAACAGAATTGAAATTAAACCACTTGTGAACCTCCCATTCACAAGCTAAACCAATAGTGAACGACCCGTTCACTTTCCAACCATAAACCACAAGTTTCTATGAAATCACTACCTCTCGTGTGAAATCATCAAGCATTCTCCATAACCAGAGACACGACTATTCGAATAGTTTTACACTCTGCAGAGGTTGCACAACTGTACCCACATGATGTGATTAGCCTCGTACTAAGGAAATTACAACAAGGTCTTTACAGTGTTCAATTTCAACTCAATTCCACCCGCTATGGTTTCGCATCACACCCCCCTTGCGCCTTATAGAAATCAGCAACCATGTTCATCACAATGACGATATTGAAATTGAAATATTTCAAATTAATCAGCCAGGTCTATCCCATAATAGACATGTGGTTTGCACGATAAATCTCAGATCAATGGTGCACAAAGTTAAGTCCTTAATATTACTAGGGCGAGTCTTCCACATCCCACGAAGTGAATCCACACTTCCCCCACTACACGATCACTTGCCCAAGTGAAAACCAGTTGTTGTAGGGGTGGCCCCCACCTAAACCCAACCAGCCTGAGACAGCATAAGTATCGAGTGTGGCATGCACGATAAGTAAAACAAAATAATTAAATAATAGATTAAAAACTAGGTTCAACATGATCAAGAGGCACGACTTGCCTTAGTTATACTCAGCGAGATATTCGGGATTTTCTGGCGGTGCTCCTGCTCCTTCGAAGACGGGATCTAACGAGAGAGAAAACGATCGAACAACAAAAATAAAATCAAATAGAATTCAAATGAACTCCAAAAATCTTGAAACCAGAACCAACAGATAGAGCTCGATTTTAGATGAATTTCGAAAAAAAGAACGGGGTCAATCGGAGCTTGGACGGAGAAAAACGGGTTCTCAGAAAATTAAATCTAAAGAAAATACTAGAAATTCAAAAAAGTTACTGTGCTGCGGACCCGGTGCACAAAAAGGTGGGTTCACGGTGAACTCGGACCACGGAATAGTGCACACGGGAGGGTAGTACTGACGTGGCGGCTAGGGCTAACGTGGCATTGACACATGGCACAACGGCTGACGTGGCACAAACACATGGCAGGCTAGGGCTGATGTGGCACTGACACATGGCAGACTAGGGCTGGCGTGGCCATGACACGTGGCTGCTGATGTGGCGGCTGACGTGGCACCTAGGGGTCGGTCGGTGCTGACGTGGCACTGACACATGGCGCTGACGTGGCACCTAGGACTGACGTAGCTCTGACACATGGCTAGGGTTGACGTGGACGGTCGGACGCGGGGTCGGCGGCATGATCGGATGGATGAGGGTTGACACGTGGCAAGATCTTAGCCGTCGATTCAGATCTGGATCGACGGTGGAGATGGAGCATGCGGGTCGTCGGATGGCCGACGTGTGGCGGGCACGCAGATGTGGGCTCATGGACTGAGGCGGTGCGGCACGGGCACAGGTCCAGGCACGGCACGCGGATCGAGGGCAGGAGAGGGTGCACCGACACGGGGGTCTGGCGGTGAAGGCGTGCGGCGGAGGGTCTGGGTCGGCGGGGACGGCGGCAGAGGGGTCGGCGGGGTTCTCATCGTCGGTGAGCACGGGTGCAACGGCATGGTCAACGGCATCAACGACGGCGGGTGCAGCGAGGGGCACGATGGCGAGGGCGCGGTGGCGCACGGTGGCGCTCGGCGAGGAAGACGGCGGTGGCGACGAGGTAAGAGGAGGTGGCGAGGGCGACGTGTTTTTAAAGCACGCAAGCCAAGGTTGCCCGAACAAACACGGCGCGATGGCGAACACGCGTGCGACACATGGCGGCACGGATGGGTGACGAGTGGGCTCGAGTGGGATCGGACGGCTGTGGGCGAAGTGGGACGCGGACGCAGGTGCGGCTCACGCGGATGAGCGACACGTGGCTGGGGGTCAAGATCGGGTGGCTGTGATGCGGTGGGCCGAATGAACAGTGATGCGATGGGGTCTGGGACTTTTCTTTTTCAGAAACTCGAATAAATAAAAAGGGGCTCTAGAAAGTAGCAAATAAATCTGAAAAATTCACCAAAAACTCCAGAAAAATCCGTGAGACACAAGGATTCCAAATAAAATATTTTTAACTTATGTTAATGTTTATTTTAATCATATTAAATCTTTTGTAATTTTAAAAATTCAAATTAAGCTTTATTAATTCCAGAAAATTCCCAAAAATTCATTTTTATTTTAAAAATTTTAAAATCCACTAAAAAGTAGGGTGTTATACTTAGGCCACAACAAGAAGAATATAGTTTTATTCCTTTTTATAGAAGTGAAGATCCAAAGGAGTACCTTGAGTGGGAAGGGCGCATGAAGAAAATGTTTATATTTCAGAAGCTGGCCAAAGGCCAAGAGGTTATGTGTGCCAGTAGAAAAATTAGAAAGTTGTACTTATAGGATGTGGCAATAACGATTTGTAAATGGATTCATTAAATCTTGGTCAGATTTGAAGGCACTCATGAGAAGAGAATTTGTGCCATCCTATTATGCGCAGGGATTGCTTCGCTATTTGGAGAGTATCACATAGAAATACTGTTGAAGAATATTATTTTGAGCTACAAGATGCAATACGTCATGCCAGTGTCACCAGTGCATTAAAAGAGAATGCATACTTTAAAGGAGGATTGAATTCTAAGATTGCTGCTACACTTCAACATAGATATTTTGGTAGTGTACAAAATCTTGTGAATTATGCTATTAAAGAGGAGAAGAGACATATGGAGAGATGTACACCATAGTTTCCTCCATGTCCATACCTCAGTTCTTCTACCCCTACTAGTGTGACACATGAGAAGATAACCGAGCATGGGACTTTCCCTTCGTCAAGAAGACATACAGTGATATTCTAAAACTACATATAGCTCCTGAGATACACCACAACCCATGTGAGGATGAGAGCCACATAACTAAATTGAGTGAGAGTGATAAAAAGAGTGAGCTGTTTGATTCCACCATATGTGAGGTTGAGAGCATCAAAATTGAGAGTGTGAGAGACACAAAAAGAAAATAGAGAAGTAGAAGATAAACAAAGTGTGGATAAATCTGAAACTAACATATTAATATCTACTTCTAATGATTTTTCTCATATTCTGTAGGTTGACATTAAAGATGAAGAATTGAACGTTCAACAATCAGTACCTTTGAAGGTAAATGAGGAGGTAACCACGAAAGAGGATGAAGTGCTTTCTGCCCTGTGGGTACATCTTAACAATTTTAAACCTCTAGCACCTACATCATCTGACGAGGACGACAAAGGTAATAATATTGGTGCTGAATTTAATTGTGAAAAGGTGAGTAATTATGAGAACTCATGTGATCAACCAAAAACTCTATGTTCTGAAATTTCTTTGCTCAATTTACATAATGTGAAATTGATTACTCATAAGGAAGTTCTTACTAGTATATCTCCTAATGATTCTTTGAGCTATATCATATTTGATGATCCTAGAGAGGTATCTAGAGTGATTGATAATGTTGCTGAAGTTTCATGTTCAAAATCACTAGTTAGTAGTTATGTCTATGCATATAAATTCAATTTGATTAGAGATTATGGTGTAGATGATAAATTTTATGTTAACAGAATTTGTATTACATGTGACAAGTTTGCTGAATTGAAAACGCATATTGTGGATAAATAATATTTTGTACCATATTATGGTAACAATGAGATGAATGTTAACAATAGTGATATGGGGTCGTCTGATCTTCTCGACGTAGGATTGGATACTCACGTGCCCTCTCTTGAATCGTAGCGATCCTCCGTTGCCGATGCAAAAAACGAACGCTCTTTAATTCGCAAGAACACACGCACCGGACTTCACAACCACCAAACGAAGCCCTATCGCGCTCCCAATTCCCAGTGGAAAGGTTGAACGATCTCAAATTACAAAAAATCTCAAAAGTTTTACTAGAATCAATTGGCTACAAAAAGAATCAAAGTTGTGTATATAATCCTCAAGCCATCCTCTTCCGTCACGTAAGGTGACTTTTTACCATTATCTAGTCACGTCCTCCTCAACTATCTAGTCCTGTGTGTGCATTTATATGGCGGCGCCTGCCCCTTCACGTCCACGCATAGGCTATGGGCCTACCCTCGTCATCATCCCCCTCTTGAAAAGGAGTCGTCCTTGACTCTGTAGTCTTTTTTCCATGAGTGCTTGCACTTGTCGCTGAAGTTCTTTTGTTTCTTCCGGATTGGTGCGGTGCGGTGGCTGGTTGGGAAGTGGAGCCCCTGGTACCAAGTCAATTTGATGTTCGATTCCTCGTATGGGTGGTAGACCAGCGGGTACCTCATCTGGAAAGACGTCTTCATAAGCCTGTAACACTTGAGAAACCACACTAGAAATGGGGGTTAAGTCATTAGTAGAAAGCAAAATATCTTTATATAGTAATACCAAATGTTCCACAGTGGGCTCATCTCTCATCTCTCTCAAATCAGATTTAGTGGCTATTATGACTAACTTTTTCTCTCCATCATCCTTTCTTTTTCCAATCAATTTTAGCTTGTGGCTCTCACTCACCTGTTGTGTGTTCACACTCTTTTGCTCCTTCTCATTCTCATTCTCCACTTTCACTTCAACCTTTTGCATGTTATCACATATAATTTGAGAAGGAGTTAATGGTCATAGCACTATTTTTTTATTATTCCACATGAACTATATTGATTAGTTCTTCCATCATGAATCACAGAACGATCATATTGCCATGGTCTACCTAATAACAAATAACATACTTCCATAGACACAACATCACATTTTACAGTATCACAATAAAACCAATATGAAAGCTAACATCAACTGTATACTCAACATTCATTGAACCATTATTGTTTAACCATTGAATTTGATATGGATGTGAGTGTTTCTTATATTTCAAATCAAGTTTAGAATAAAACTCTTTACTAGCTAAATTGTGGCAACTTCCACCATTAATAATGACTTTGCAACACTTACCATCTTTACTCACCTGAGCCCGTGTTTAGAAAAGATTGCAGCGTTGTTCATGATTTGATTTTGCTTGCACACTCAACACCGTTGGTGTACACACAAGTATAGGGCCAGTCTCGGGGTCACAAATACCATCTCCATTCCCCTCCTCCCCTTGTCCTTTCTCATGTGTTTCACCAAATCCTGCAAAATCAGCAAGGGTCTCACCTTCCTTCTCGCTAGTAGAGTCATATTCACCATTTTCTAATAGCAACATGACCTTGTTATTTGGACAATCTTTTTGCATATGACCTTGTCCAAGACATTTAAAGCATTGGATGGCACAACTTCTTCCTGTAGAACCCACTGAAGATGAAGGCGAAGGTACTGAACTCTTCTTAATAATTGGTGTTGTAACATTCTTCCCGCTTGGTGCAGCATGTGTACTAGGAGCAAAATTTCCACTAGATTAGTTAGCTTTAAAAGAATTGAAATGGGATATGGGTTTACCTTTTGTAGGTGCTGAACGGGGCATGTAGGATAATGTTCTTGTTGCTCTCATATCAAGTTGTACTTGTCTCTCGTTGATGCACTAATTCCACCATGTTGTTGTAAGGCTAAAATTCGGTGATGCGCTTGATGAAAGGGTACAAACTAGCACGGAATCACGCCATTGTTTGCTCTTCTTGCTCATATAGATTAGCTCTAATCATGACCATTTCCATCTCTTTATAGTACTCTTCCACCGTGAGAGTTCCTTACTTTATTTGCTGCAATTTATCAAATAAATCACGTTAATAATATTTGGGGACAAATCTTGCTTTCATGTGGTACTTCATCTCTTCCCATATAGTGATGGGAGGCTCGTCGTACTCTCTTCTTTGATTTTGAACTTGTTCCCACCATATGAGTGCATAATCAGTGAATTCAAGTCCCGTCATGTGAATTTTCTTCTCTTCAGAGTAATTATGCAGCCGAAACACTTTGTCCACTTTGAGCTCCCAATTGAGGTAATCCTCAAGATCATGTGTACCTGAAAATGTTAGTATAGTAAATTTGACCTTACCAAACTTCTCCACGTGTGACCAATTATTGTCGTAGCGGTTACGGCGATGGTAGCCATCGTCGTGGTGCAGAAAGTCATCGTCGTCGAAGTGGGATGCTGCCCCACCACGGCCTCCATGTCCATGGCCCCTCCCCGGACCATGGAAGCCGCCCCCTTCACCTCTCCTAGGTGAGGGTGGACGAACGGCATTGGCCACCATGCGGTATCGCCTTTGTTGATCTGCTTAACCACCTCGGGTAGCGGCCACTCCCTCATCTCGTGGAGGAAGGGCAGCCCCAAGATGAGCATTTCCTTCTTCTGGGTTGTGCCCAAAGTGCTCGCACAACGTCGTTCACAATGTTCCCACGCAACATGTTAATCGAGCTCAATGCGAAGATCCTTCATATCCGCTTTGAGTTCAGTGCGGAGATCCTGCATATCCGTCTTGAATTGTTCGCCTATTGCAGTAGTGCCAGCTACAAATTCTTGTTGCAATGTACTTCTCAATGACTGATGTTGAAAGCGAGTCACCGGGGCATTAAAATTAACTTCATGCTCCTCACCATAGTTATCTTCTCCACCTGACATGGTTAGATTGTGCAAATAAAACACGAAGCAATAACAAAGTATATGGGGAATTAGTGTAAATCACTCAATCTCACTCTTTCTTGCATAAGTAAAGTTCTCACCTTTCCAAAATGAATTAGGGCCAATAAAAACTTACACTTGGTAGAAGCTTCAATGGCAACGTAATGATCAAGCGAATATAAGAGTGTTCAAAATTGCACAATAATGGATATTTAGTGGAGCTTGGTATGGAAGTGTATATCCTAGCAATCTGAAATTCTTGATATTGTAAAGTTAAGTAATAATCCAAACTAGAATATTTTGCCTAAGTGCTAATCCAAAATATTTAAATGAAGTATATGAACGCACATGCAAAGATCAATGTGACTTAATGCAAACAAAAGAATGAGCTAAATAGAGGCGATCTGAAATTGAGGATTAATTAGCTCATTTTGCACCAAGTACTAGGAGAGACGCTAGCCAATTGCAATGATATGAATGTAAGGGCATAAGATTGCTCAAGAAATTAAATTACACAATCTGAAAATTATGATTAGAATTTGCTAACCCCAATTCGGCCAAGCTCACTTTTTTTCTATATATTTTTTCTTTTCTTTTTTTTTACTCTTTGCTGTGGCTTTTCTTTTAAACGGCTTGCCTTTTCTCCTTCTTTTTTTTGTAGGTGGCCGAACTATGGTTGTTTGCGATGCCTTCACAAGTTCAAATTTCAGCAAGTGTGTAAAATACTCAAGAACAGCCCTAGATGCAATATTCAACATCTAGTCTCAAAGATGAATGAAAAAAATTATGAGTGAATTTAAGCCATAGCAATGCACTCGGCTGGCTTAAATATGGGCACGAGGCAATGAAGTTGCAACCCAATCCAGTAGCACAACTCAGAACATGTAGTTAACGAAATAGAACTGTAATATCCCAAAAATTAAATTCTCTTTAGAGAGGGGGTTTCTGAAATTTTGTGGCAATTTTGGGCCTGAGATGTGGCCCAAGAGGGGGAGGCTCCCTCAAACCCTAGCCCGACCTCCCCTCCCTCCTGTGGCGCCGCCCCTGCCTCCTGTGGCGCGCCTCCCCTGCTGGCCTTGCGCGCCCCTGCGGCTCCTTGCGCCGCCCCCCTGCTGGCCCTTGCGCCGCCCCCCTGTGCCGCTCCCCTGTGCGCGCCCCTGCTGCCCCCTGCGCCGTCCCTTGCTGCCGCCCCTGCGTGCGCCCTGCTGCCCCTGTGCGCGCCCCCTGCTGCCTCCTGCGCGCCCTCCCCTCTCCCTGCCGTGAGCACTAGAGGAAGGGAAGAGGAAAGGAGAGAAAGGAAGAGGGGAAGAGGAAGAGGGAGGGAGTTCCGTGGGGGTGTTCTTCGTGTTCGTCGTGTTCGCCATGTTCTTCGGTTTATCAAGGGTAACCCTGCTATTCTTCAATTGGATGCATTTTCTTTTAGTTGTTACTTATCGATATTCTGGACTGCCGGGGCAGTTCGGGTTAGGCGGCTGTTTTGGGTTAGTTCCTTGGGGATTCAGGTCTGGGCCCCTCCTAGAGAGTCGTAGAGGACGTCTTCATCTTTCCACGAAGTGCTAGAACACGTCGATCCGACCTTTGTAGCAAAAGTTATGATTTTTCTCGTAGGACTGTTCTGCAGATCGGGAGGTTTCTGGCAGATTTTGGTACATTGGTTTGGACGACTAGAAAATGGGAGAATCAGGGGATCCTCATATTATGAAAGTTGTAGATAATTGTCTTAGATTTCCAGGAAGGTCAAGAAATTATTATTTGGACATTCGGGCTGGAAGTTATGCCCTTTTTAGTGTGCTGTCCAGAGAACCCGACATGAGCAGAGATGTTTTAGAAAATTGGTTGGGGCGGGTAGAAGATGGCCGAATCAAGGAGTCACCCCAACTAGGTTTAGTTAGATAATTTAAGTATCTTTCCAGCAAACCAAAGAACACCCTATTCGGACTTCTGTGCCAATAGTTAGGAATTTTTAAAGTTGACTGTCCACAGAGGTAGGTGGGATGACCTGTATGATTTGGGATTTGGGAACCGAGATAGACGAATTGTGCTAGTGCGGGCTGTTTTTATTTGAGCGAAGGTTCGCTACGGTTATCTTAGCCTTTATTATAATTATTATTCAGGAGACGGACGGACCCCCGAGGCGGCACCTTCTGCGCATCCGCCGTTTTCTCATGGTTAAGGCAAGTATAACGGTGGTTTACATTTAATAGTGTGGAAGGTTGATGTTTAGTCCATATTAGGATCATGAATATGTGTGTTTATGGTTGTGGTATTGCCCAATGGTATGAATATGTGTGTTGATGGTGGTGGTATTGCCCAATGGTATGAATATATGTGTGTTGATGGTGGTGGTATTGCCCAATGGTATGAATATATGTGTGTTGATGGTGGCGGTATTGTCCAATGGTAGGAATATATGCGTGTTTATGGTTGTGGTATTGCTCAATGGGATGAATATATGGGTGTTTATGGTTGTGGTATTGCTCAATGGTATGAATATATGTGTGTTATGGTTGTGGTAACAATGCATTGATGCTATATAGGGGTGTTGTAATTTTCAGCGTTCATGAGTATTTCTGGTGCATAGATATCGTGAATGCAAGATTTATTTTATTAGAGCATTCATGCATATGCATCATGTTGATTATTTGAAGTCTTGGTCACGAGATGACCAAGCACCGAGATCCCCGTCATGTTGATGTCATGACGGGCTAAAGGTCCCCATACTTGTGGAGTATGGGCAATTGGCCCCTGTACTAGGTGGTACAGGCATGAGTGTGTATTGACGGATACCCACTTTGCATTACCGGTAAAATGCAAAAGAGAAAGAGATAAAGAGTTTTTGATCATTGTGCATTGCATGGCTTGCTTATATGAATGATGAATGGGTTTGTGAAGTGATGGGCATAAATGAATTCGTTCTATCCATTATATTTGCTGAGTCGTTGGACTCACTCTTGTTGTTGTTGTTTTATTTAAGTACCGCTACGAGATCGGCATGCATGGGAAAAGGGAAAGAATCATCTTGTTGCACACGAACGTTTCACACAGAATAGAATTAAAGGCAGAAGAATTAAGTGATTGATGCAAGAACAGTTTAGATTTCATCTGGTTATTATTTTTGGATTTACTTGTAATAAGTATTTAGGGTGTTTCCGGTGCTCTTCTCTAAGTATTATACTCATGAATGGTTTAGAAAACTTTAGTCTATTTGCTTAACCTTGAACTTATTACTTGAGAATTGTCTATTATTATTGTTTTGTTGTAGAATCTCTGTTTTAGATAATTAGCAAAGGAGGCTCTGCCGAAATTTTATATAGTGTAATTAGTTAACTTTGATTTACTTCTAGTTGGGTAGCATTCCGGGTCGTATTTGACTGGGTGTTACAAGAACACTACTACTCTTGTTGGGTCTCGGCCAGAACAATTGTTTGGATTGGAACAAGTAGTCTTGTGATTAAACTCTTGCGTGTGGAAACCGAACCCCAACTGTAGCGAGGCACATGGACCATTCACGGTTCAATTCGGCCACCCCAACTCATCAATGATTTTGGCACTTTGCACTGGGGTTTCCAACCGGCCGAGCTACAAGATGCAAATCAAGTATGATTTGGCCGAGCACTAGAACAACTAGTTGGCGCAAAAGATGTACATCTAGATTTTATACTTGGAACGGTAGCGGTAACTCTTTTTTTTTGTGCTAATTGAGGAACTCAACAAGCAAAATTTTCTAGGGTTTATGTGGACACAACGATTAAGTGACGCAAAGAAACACGACGATCAACACCTAAACAAAATTCTAATGAATAAAAACCTAACAAAACTCACAAAAATAACAGATGCAAAAACTAGGGTTTGAATTTTTTTTTTAGTTTATGGACTATAGGAATAAAGAACAGCAAATAAAAATCAATCTAATATAGAGATAAGTAATCCTACCGAGGAAACCATGCTCTGGTACCAAGATGATACGGGGTCGCCCGATCTTCTCGACGTAGGATTGGATACTCACGTGCCCTCTCTTGAATCGTAGCGATTCTCCGTTGCCAATGCAAAAAATGAACGCTATTTAATTCGTAAGAACACACTCACCGGACTTCACAACCACCAAACGAAGCCCTATCGCGCTCCCAATTCCCAGCGAAAAGGTTGAACGATCTCAAATTACAAAAATCTCAAAAGTTTTACTGGAATCAATTGGCTACAAAAAAGAATCAAAGTTGTGTATATAATCCTCAAGCCATCCTCTTCCGTCACGTAAGGTGACTTTTTACCATTATCTAGTCACGTCCTCCTCAACTATCTAGTCCTATGTGCGCATTTATATGGCGGCGCCTGCCCCTTCACGTCCACGCATAGGCTATGGGCCTTGGGCCTGCCTCATCAAATAGTGTTTGCAGTTTAAAAAGATTTCTTACACCTACTTGTTTACCCTTTAATGTGTAATCATGTAAAAATATTCAGAGTAATGCAGTTGAAGCATGGAAAACACTCAAAATTTTCTTCCCCATATCTAAACAACTAAATCTGATTTTACCCATTAATGAACTATTTATGACCTTAGAAAATTCGAGGACGAATTCCTCTTACGGGAGAGGGAATGATGTGACAAATAATATTACAATGCAATCTTTTGGTCGCTGCTATACTCATCAGTTTGTGCAAGATAATGAGAATGACACAACAATTGATACATACACGTACCATATATATGTGTTGTTCTTTTCGTTTACTACACTTTCAGAAGTTCATAATGAGATAAACCGAACAAGTCTTGATGACAAATACATATACCATGCATACACATTGTATTCTTTGTTTAGTACAATTTCAGGCGATCAAAAGCCGAGGACAGCCTTTTTTGAAGGAGAGGATAATGCGGATACATATGTTGATGTTGATGTGACCACGCCACAAACGCATACGACCATAACTCCCAAGAATAAACAAAAGGTGAATTCGTTTCTTCGATTTCAATTTGTTTTAAATAAGAATATGATGCTATCTAATGATGAGAATATCCTAACTACTTCCACATCTAGTGTGCATGAGAATGTTCACGAAGTCAAACCTACGATACAAGTACCAATGACTCAACCGCGAGCGCGTCAACTTAACTATCAGGTGAATGTGTTCCTAACTTTAAATACAAATGTTCCAAAGAATGGAATACTATTTAATCCTTGTGATGATTTAATTGTCCTTAGAAACCATGGAGAAGGACCACGCGCGCCCAATTATACAAGTGAAACCGTCAAGCGCAAACCAAATCTTGTTCACAAGTTCTACTCAGATTCGGTCCTCCTGACAGCGTCTACTTCAAACAGCCATAACGTTTTATCTAGCAGTAATCTCGAGGTCTATGAGCACTTGTTGGAAAGCTTTTGAAGTATGATTTCAGATGGATCTGACCCCGTCTCTAAATTCTGTCTGTGCGCACTGCAATTACCAAAACAATTCGACACTGACTCAGCCTGACAAGACCAACTTTAAATGCCCATAGATTACGCATCAAGCGTCCATTTGGAATGTGTGAGTATAGCATGGAAAGCTTATCTCGTCCTCTTTCCAACGGATCTGGACCCATCTTAAAATTCTTTCTGTGCGCGACGAAATCATCAAAATAATCTTTTGATTTTAGAAACGGAGATAGAATCCGATAGGATTTGATTACTTTCCATGTGTTGAAATCTTTCCATATGCAAGGGCTTGCATGCCCCCTATAAATAGAGGATCCATTAGCCATGTAAGACAAACCATCTTTGAGAAAAATCAATCTATGAAAGTTCTTTTTTGAGTTCCTTGTGATTGCCGAAATTCCAAAGGAAATTAAGAGTGTTTTTTAATCAAGATCGTTCAGCCTTTCCGCTGAGAATTGGATGTACGATAGATCTTCTCTTGGTGGTTGGTGAAATCGAACGAGTGTGTTTTGATGGATTAAAGAGTGTTCATTCCTTGCATTGGCATTGGAGGATCGCTACGATTCATCAAGACTCCCGTAAGTATCCATCCTACGTGGAGAGATCAGGTGACCCCGTATCAGTGTTGGATCGGCTTAATAAGACCCTCACCACCATCAACAACAGAGTTGAGATTCTTGATAAATGTTCACTCCCAACTACTCGAAGTGCACTGTTTTCTCTAAACTCTTCGTCGAACAAGGATGATGATATCATAGAGAATAACTACATCAGCCACACTAAAGTTAATTATTCCGATCATCGTCGACTCTAGCAAAATTAACAAGGTATGTGTAGGTTACAAAGAGAGGTATGCGATGATGATGCATTAACTAAAGTCAAGTATGCTTTTTCATCCTTTGCTGGTAAATTTGATCCTGATGCCTATATTGACTGGGAGATAGTCTTAGACAAAGAATTTAAATATTGTGATTGTTCTGATATTCAAAAGATTAGAGCTGTCACTAGTGTTTTCATTGATAAATCAATAATTTGGTGAAAGTATCTTGGTATACATGGTTGAGTTTCTCAAATTTGGAATGCATTGAAGAAACTTTTGATAGATGAATTTATTCCTAAAATCATGCTGATTATTTGTTAGCTAGATTGCAACATTTAAAATAAGATAGTAGAACTGTAAGGGAATACTATCATGAATTAAAAACTCGTTCGTTGTTTTGTGGTTTATAAGAATTTGCTGAAGCTATGAAAAATAATTCTTAAGTGAGCTTAATCAGAAAATTCAGGACCTTCTTATTTACAAAGAATATAATTCTCTCGCTCATTTGTTTATATTTGCTTGTAAGATTAAAAGTCAGATTGAGAATGCTTAATGATAGGACACATGAGAATAAACCTGTGTTTATGCCTTTTTCTATGACTAACAATTTGCAAAAAAATTGAGAATTATGCTGAAGAGAAGAATAAGCTAATTAAGCCACTGACTCCATTACTTGAGAAGGAAGATGAGGTTGTAGATACTCCTACATCATATGAGGAGAGCCAAAAAGGTAAAGATAATGGTGCTATCATCACTCAAGGTGAGTATGCCTGTGAAGAACTATAATTGTCCACTGTTTATGCTACTTTAGAGTAAAAATTAGTAAGAAACAATTCTGATATGCACATGTTTCAAGTACAAAATTCGGACTGTATTGATTTAAGTATTGATAATGAGTTGTGTGCTAACTCCTTGCATAAATCTTTGGCACAACCAGAAGTTAAACCCGATTCTTTTGTTTTAATTTCAAATCCATGTGCTCAAATAAATACTTTTGATTTTGTCAATGTGCAATTGATCCATGCTAGAGATAAGCTGAATGAGATTTCTTCGTCACACACTTTAGGTTATATTAAAACTGATCATCCTTGTGAACTGAGTTGTCTAGAGCAGAAGTTATTTGTGATTTCCAATTTATTTTCATTGTTTTGTTATAAATGTTACCTAATAGGCGAGCATGATGAAAAGAAAAATTACATGGTTTATTGAATTTGGATAACTTCAAAACTGAAAGGTTCAACTTTGAAGGAGAAATACTATCATATAAAGGAAACTAAAGACATTAACCTTAATATTTTTAGTTCCTCTAGTGTTATTTGTGAGCTACAAGAAAGCTTTCAAGAAGGGAAGCGTTGTGGGCTACTTCCATACACCACAAACATTGTTCTATTTGCAATAAAAATGAAATTGCATATCATTGAGATCAACAATATCAGATTACAATCCAATACCCTATTTTCTACAGAAGGGAAGCCAGACGAGACACATACATACAAAGTTCCAACACCATACAATGAGAATACGGGCATGTTCTTTTCAGCTTCTCAAAACAACTTTTGGCTTTTGCTACAGCACTTAACTTTCAAACGGAGTATTTTTTAAGATAGAGTTTACAAGTTAATTATAGTACACGTTAAAAGTCTAATATTTATACCATCCAAAATCGCAAGTGAGTATCTCTCTCTTCGTAATCTCTATTACAAACAGTTAAAATTCAAAAATTTCAGCCAAAAACCATAAACCGCAGCCAAAAAGAACAGGCCCTTCCAATCAAGTACCCTCGTTTCAAACAGATTTAACCTTATTTGATAAAGAACTTATTATATTACATAACGAGGGTTTGTTGTGTCCTTTGTCATATGCCAAGATTTATGATCAAGATCATGTAGTAATGAGGTGACATATCTATTAAAACTGAGGATGGTTTTGTGTCAAGAAGGGAAGGATATATGACCATACCACATACGTATACGACTATAGCTTCCAATATTGAACAAGAGGTGAATTCGTTTTTTCACCTTTAATTTGTTTTAAATGAGAATATGATGCTACCTAATGATAAAAATATCTATTTGTGTTGCTATATAAGACATATTGCATTAACTCTACGCGCTTGTGGTTGGGGTCCATCTAAAGAGAAGCTGACCAACACATCAATACCAAGTCAACATCTCCTCCAACCTTATCACTTTTGCCCAATTCAAAGCAAGGGTTCAAATTCAATACATTTTGGAATACAATTCAACCTCTGGAGATAACACCAACTTCAAACGTGCATAGAATTTGCATACGAACTCCGTTTGAGGTGTGCGAGTATAGGATAGAAAGCATAGCTCGTCCACTTTCCAATGGATCTAACCTCACCTCTGAATTCCTTATGTACACACCGTAATTATGAAAATAATCCGACATGGATTTAGCCTAGTAGGACCGACTTCAAAAGCTCATAGAATTCGCATCAAGAGTCCGTTTAGAATGTGTAAGTACATCATGGAAAACTTATCTTACCCTCTTTTCAACGGATCTAGTCTCATACCAAAAACCTTCTATGTATGTCATAATCTGCAAAACAATCTTTTGGTTTTAGAAATAGAGATAGAATCAGATATGATTTGATTAGTTTCCATGTGTTGAAAAGTGTCCATATGGCAAAGGCCTGCGTTCCCCTATAAATAGAGTTTCAATTGGCCATGTAACACGGGTTTGTTTAGATTAGTTTTCCTCCATGAAAGTTTTTCATGTGTTCTTGTGTTGACTAGACTAACAACTACGATTGCAGGTCTCAACTCTTTGTATTTCTCATTCATATTTGCAGTATTTAGATTACTCTTTATCTTATTCTTGCTTGTTTCCGATTGCTCACAGGAATTGAATCTCGTGTTCAAGTTAACTGCGTTCTTTGGTATGGTTGATATCGATTAGGGTGTGGTGTAGTGATTGCAGGACGGATTTGGTCGTCTCGGTCAAGTAGTCTCATCGTCAATGTCATATCAATCAATCGAAATTATCGTTCTCATCGGAAGATCAGGCCAAAAACTTCCTCATCACCCCCACATGGTCACTAGCCCATGAGGGTGGCACATAGCTCTCTTGACAGTAGCCCATCTTCCCTAGCAGTCCAAGTATTCGTTTTCAATCCATTTGAAGCTTCGACATCACCATTATCTTAAAACTGAACTAAAATAAATACTAAAACCCAAAACACTCTTAATATATCATATTATAGATATAAACTAGCTCATGTCATATGGAGCTTGACCAAAAACTCAAACAGACTCAGACTTGAAGAATAGACCAATCAAGCTTCTGAAGCATAGTCTTCTCCGATCTTCAATTCAGAACTTGAAAACTTGATTCTAACATCTTAATGGCTTTTTTCATTGATATAAGTGAAGTGTCATTGTCTCCTCCTTTTGAAACTTCTCTTGGTGCGCTGGCCTCCCTCACTTCCCGCTTGATAGCATCAAGTTCTTACTCATATAATAACCTGATAATACATAAAGTAGAAGTGTTATTTAGCAAGCTATTCTTAGCAGTAAAATCAAAGAAACTTAGGATCAGATTCATCTGTATGGTGAGTTCTCTTGCTCTAACCCGAGTGATTTTATTATCATTGTTATTTGAATATGATGATGTAGATAATAATTATATAGATAAAGCCTTTATAGTAGTAATATTCTCATCATTTGCCTAAGGACAGGGTGTGGCACGTAGCTACTAGCTAGCGGAGTCGAGGAGGCGGTTTGCATGGTGAGGTGACTAAGAAGAAGGTGCAGCGGGTACTTGTGAATCATGAGGTGACTTAACGTGACTTTATTGTAGAAATTTCTTGAGTGTGATTATTTGATTTGCCCTGTAGTTTGTAGGTGTAGATCAGGGATAATATGTTTTGAGTTCCGATGAATTTTGTAGTTAATTAGTATATACAATTAACAGATTAACCATGATTGCATACAACTTGTTGCCGTCACTATGTACATGTATGTAGGATGTTTGTATACTCAAAAAGATCATCTTTATTAGTTCATGGAGCACTTACTATGAAAAAAAAGAAGTTAGTTGAGCAATAAAGCAATTAAAACTTAAAAAATAACCTATTTCTGATTATTACTTTTGTTGAACATTGAATCACACTGTGCCTTAAGTTTTTATTGTTCAAGCTCGGTCTGGTGAGGAAGCAGCGTGTGGATGAGGCGGTGGCAGTGGTATGCCGTCATACCTAATATTTGTCCCACTCATTTCAGTTTCAACTTCTGATTTCTATCTTATTTTTTATTATTCTTAAATTTTATTTCTTTCTGACTTTTTAGCTTTTTTTGAGTTTTTTCTCTTTTCTTTTTTCCCGTATTCGTTTGCAACGTTTGCGATGAGCTAACATATTTTTTCTATTTTTAAATTTAATTATACTGAATAAGCTATCACTAGTTACAGTATAAAATAAATCAGTTATAGTAAAAATTTAACTATAAATTAGTTTTTAAGTCCAAATGAGGGCCCTTGCAGGTGCCAGACTGTGAGGTAATGAAAGTTCAAACATTTCCTAATTCTGTGAGGGTCTGTACGACATTCATAAGGAATCCAAGGTCCATCCTTCGAAGAAGGAATTATTCGTCATATACCTTCCTCTTAGACTGAAATTTAGGATTTACCCTCCGACCCATATGTCAGTGACTCATCTTGACCTCACGTGTCAGTGACTCAGATGGGTAAATCCTGAAACTCTCAAATATGAAAGGTATATGACGAAGTTTCCCAAGAAGAATTGCTAACAAAACCGGGGATATTAAATAGGGAAACCACTTCACAGAAGAGAGGGCGCAGGAGGGACACTGGCGGAACTGCGGAAGGGTTTGCGGCTCTGAGAACTCCGTATTCAGGTAAAAATTCTTTTCTCCTCCTTTCTTCCGTTACTAATTTCCACTAATTTGTGTTCCTTGGTTGTTTACCTGGTTTATTTCTTTGCCCTTGTTTTTTGTGTGTGTGAAAATTTACTCTCTTTCTAGGAAATGTTGTGGTCTCGGAGTTGTTTCCTTTGAGATTTTCTTTCTTTTTTTCCCTTACCGTTTCTCGATTCCTGGAGGTATAGTGTTTTCTTGATTCCTGCTGAAATCGAAGGAGCTGCATGTCGAGTTCTTGAATCCTCGTTGAACATCTATAGCTTCCGTACGTAGATATCCCCTCTTTACTTTCATTCAGTTCGAACAAATTCTGTTGATTTGCTTAGTACTAAAGGAAAATAGGCTTATCACTAAGTTTGTAAGACTAAGAGAAGCATCTCTAATTTATGCTCGAGAGGTTAGCTGCAATGCCAACAATTTCTACTTGCTGGTAATAACTCTGAAATTCTAGTTCTTGGCGATTTTTGGTGACAATTTTACTTCAATATAGGTAGTTCTAAATAAATTGCTTGCTGGGCACCATGAAAGCAAGATAGGTTTGTTATTTAATTATATTATTCACTCAAAAATCACTTTGAACTCTACTGTGTAATTTCCAAATGTTTACAAGGTTTGATGTCTGTACTAGTTAGTGTAGTTGTCAATAGAAATTTTATATGCAGGGAGCATGGGGTCAACATTTACATTTAAAATGAGCACAAAAAATTCCTGTGCATATCACTATCTCACCTTCTATACTCTGACCTTTTCTGAATCCACATTGCAAGACTGTCATCATGTGAATGGACTTGTTGGCTTGAAATATTGCGAGAAGTGATGACACGAGGCATATGAGTATATGACTATCTCCTTGGCTACAGCCTTAGGTTGAATTTTGTGGTCCATTGTTGGAATTCGTTTCCACAACTGAATCTGACTAATGAAAATTAACATTGTTTTGCTGCCTTGTTTGGGGCATTTGTATTTCTTTATGGAAATGTATGAAAACAACATCCATACACCTTTCCCTGATTTGCATGGATTAGCTAGTTATTGGGGGTGCTTAATATAAATGGGTGCGGGATCCTTCTCTTCATAAAAGCAACTTGTAGCCAAAGTAGACAACAAAATAAGTTATGTTTTTGGGAATGGAGTAGATAGGAAACCCTGATCAATTTAGACAAAGTGGCTTTTGAATAACAATTACACAGTTAAACTTTCTCTAGGATACATTTCAGAATATTCAATTATAAAACGGAATTAACTATTTTAGTCACGAATATATCATATCAGAATATACTAATTTGTTTACTTCCTATACACTTCATTCACTGCAATCAATTGCTTGTGTAACATCGACTTCTCAATGGTGATGGGTGCTTCTTTCATACATATAAGATGTGATTTCTGGCATGTTTGCTTCTGGTTTGTCCACAATACCTTATTCTAACTGGAGCTGTCATAAATATTCTAGCTAGCTTCTTGATGCGCAAGCTATCATTTTTCTTTGTCTTGGCTGATTGCACAATAACAATCATGGTTATTAAGGCGTCGGTATATCGACGATATATCGTCGATATATCGGCATGGCGGGCTGGCGGGCCATGCCGTCTGGACGGCATGGAGCGGCGGCGTGTGGCGTCCGCCATGGGAGGGGGGGGGGGTTGGGAGAGGTCTCCGCCGCCGCCTGAAAAAGCTTGGAGTCGCCCCCGCTAGATCCGCCATCGCTGCCGCCAGATCCGCCGTCGCCGCCACTGGATCCACGGTCTCCTCCGCCAGATCCACCGTTGCCGCCACCGGATCCATGATCTCCACCACCAGATCCGTCGCCGCCGCCATCGAATCCACGGTCTCCTCCACCAAATCCGCCGTCGACGCCACCGAATCCACGGTCTCCTCCGCCAGATCGGGCCTCTGCTTCGCCGGTCGGCTCTCCGCCGCCTCCTTCGGTCTGTCGGCTACCGCTTGGGGGCGGTGGAGAGTGGCGGCGCGAAGAGGGAATGGCCTCCGGCGAGCTGGCTCAGCCTTGCCGGAGGTGGAGGAGATGGGGGAAGGAAGAGAAATGCGGAGAGAGGCAATTGGGGGGGGGGGGAGGGAGGAATGCCGAGCTCAGCGGCGGTAGGTGGGGGAAGGAAGAGATGCGGAAGAGAGGCAGGGGCACAGGGAGGAATGCCGAGCCAGGCGGCGGTAGGGTTATGAGTGTATTTCGGCATTTTGCGACTGAGCCCTCATAGTTTTCTGAAATTGCAATAAAGTCCTCCTCTCTTTGTATTTCTTCTATTTAGACCCTCTGGAAGTTCGATATTGTTGTTTGTATGGCGTCGTCACGCCGCGCGTCATAAGCGATATTGTTGTGTGAAGGTGGTGAGTCGCCGCGCCTCGCCGCACCGCTTTAATAACCATGATAACAATTCTTATTTCTATCAGTTCTAGGTAAAACCGACCTGAAGGTGGTGCAAAACATAGTGCTATGGAAGATCGCAAGGAGGATAAACATGTAAGCAGAAAGGACAGATCTACAATGTTAGTGATTTATGAAAATGTTTTTGAGGAGCCAATCAGTGGAGTAGAAAATTCATGTGCTGGTAGTGATTTCACAAATCTGTCTTTAAAGAGTAACACCTTTTGGACCCCTGATTGTGATTGTTCTGAGTTCGACTGCGACATGATTTCCCTTCATGATCAGTTCTCGACACAGTTATCATTATCTAGGTCCAATGATGTGCACATGAACATGGAGGAGGTTGCTACTTCTGCAGGTTCTATCAAGGAGGTTCCATCAGCCGTACTTAATTTACCATTGAAGAGTGTTAAGGAGGATGCTACTGAGGAGGAGGTAACGGAATGGAGGTTTGAAATGAATGAGTTCCCCTTTATGCTCTCAGAGTGTGGTGATTCTTCATACGACAGCTCTGTCAGCGAGCGGTCATCTGTAATCAGCAGCACATGTACGTCATTCACAGTACATTCAGATACTCAGTCTGAAGATCTTGACAGAACAGATATTTGGGTCTCTTCCTTTGATCTTGATGAGGAGGACTCTGCCTTGCTTCAAGACAATGAGCAATTTCTGGGTATTTTTAGTTCCGACTTCCCCAGCCCTTCATTCAGTGCAGTGAGAAGCCTCCAATTTGGTCCTTCCAGTTCTGGTCCAGCAAGGAATGAAGCCAATGACTGATGAGCCAATATTTTGGCCATTTGAACGCACTTCCTATAGCAGTCCTAAATTTGATAAATTTCTGAGCGTATCACCGCGTAGAAATACAATGGATATTGGGTTTGCTGAAATTCGCCAGTTAAATCCAATTATGCAGAGGCTCCACAAGAACAAACTAACTTCATCTAAGAAGAGCACCGAACCACAGCGTGGAAATGTCAGTATGGGTGCAAAAGGAACCAAAGTCTCACAAGATAAGGTTCAGAAGGCTGCTGCAGTTCCCTCCAGGCTGAGTAGAACAACAAAAGCATCCTCCAAGCACCAGCCATTGAGCAACAATGAGAAAAGAAGGCCACCTCACTTGAAAATTGATGCTCCGAGAAAGGGCAGCTCTATGCGGTTGCAGGCTAGGCTGATCAGCCTCTTTCAAGAGCTTGAAGCAGGTGATCTCCAAAATCTAACTGATAACAAGATTCTGATCGAGGAGTACATTGGGTTAGACGAGTTTGATGGTCATGAAGGTATCAGTTCAGATTCGTCGAACTACCATTTTAGTCTCTGCTTATCTCCAAGATAGTCCATTGTCTACATGAGTGTACCATTGATAATGTTAGTGATATATCTTAAAAGTAACCATAGAGATGATTGTATCACTTCTATATTTATGATCTTTTAAATAATATGTTATTTTATCTCTTAAATAAACGGATTGTATCACTTTTATATTTATGATCTTTTAAATAATATGTTATTTTGTCTTTTAAATAAACGTCTTTTCATATTGAACAATAAGTATGTGATTTGTTTGCGGAATTTTTTATTTTTGTTTTGATGTTATTCTAAATTATCCTTAATCTTAATCATTATGTAGGATAATTATAATTTACATATCAGTATATGTATTGATTGATGATCATTTTTCATGGATCATAAATATGAGATATCAAATCAATAATGTGGACACATGTTAGAGAACATGATGTTGAGTTGATCCATATTAAGACACTGCAGGAATTGTTATATTTTTAATGTTATTAGTTAGTCTCATACATAGTGTATGTAGGATTCTTAAATCTGATATCGTTATTATTTACTACATATGTAATAGTTTACTTAGGAGTTATCAAATACTACTCTGTGATTGGGTAGTGATAAAGATAGTTTTCAGATTTACTATGCAACATACTGAGGATTCTGAGCGATCAAGATGGAATTTGCCCCTCTTATATAACAGGAGAGATCTCTGAGCCTCTCGATATGATTGGATTAAGAAAGTACATGACTATGCCGAATGTGGTTGAAGACTCAATCACAACTAAGTAATCTACTACAGGTTTGAATGAAGAATCAAGCTATCATAGGATAGCACGCTGCTCGCCTTGAGTTCGATCTGGTATTATGAGACAAAGGGATCGGTATGTAAGCACTATATAGGTTCGTCCAATATGATCTTTATGTATATTTGGGGGTCGTTATATCTTGCTAGAAACCGCTACCGACTTATAAACCAAAAAATGAGTTTTCGGTCTATGGTTAAATGTATATGAATCTACAAAGTCACATATTTAATGGACTGGAACGATAAGAGTCCGAATGATAGTTTTCAAGTGGAATTCAATCTTTACTTGTATCGGATAAGAATTCGATTGGAGGCTATATAAAGAGAGGTGCGGAGGCTAAGAGAGGTATTTCAAAACACATCTATCAAAATCCTAACCGCCACCTCTCATAATTCCTATCGTGCGTGTTGGTGCTAGCACATTGACGCACGGTGTTCTCTCCCTGAACGTGTGGATCTTGGTAGAAGCGTTGCTACGACTATGGTGCTGATCGAGACGATCGCGAGGAGGAGACGGTTGGTCGGAGGATGATTGACTGCTTCCACTACACCGACGTACCGACGTGCTCTTTGTTGAATCGACTGTTTCAACTCTACTTCCGCTGCACTGCATGTCTATTGGTAATGATTTATGATCTTTTAATCATATGACTTTCTAATTTACACAATAAAAAATTTTAATTTACGTTAATATAGCTTATCCATATCCCTATAGTCCATTGTCTACATGAGTGTACCATTGGTCCTCTGCATAGCTATATGTACTCTATCTACTTCCATAGGTCTGAAGTAAGCAAAAACCTGTTGTACCGTGCCGCTTTACGTTACGTTTTTAAGCATCTGTAGAGTGACATTGTTTTGAGGCAAAGGCAAGTTTTTTGTGCACAGGCTGATACGATGCCCCCCCCCCTCCTGGTACTGGTTTTCAATCAGTTTTTAGCAGTGGCCAGCTGATTTCATTTCCGTTCTGTCTTAGCAACGATGGATGAACCTCAAGATCAGACTATGATTTCTTTTCTTTAAGCGAGTACAAAAAAGATGCACCGACATGCATACACGACACACACATATATAATGCATATGCTAAAATAAGATGAAGACCTTAGAGTCTTACGAAGCGTAGATATACGATTTGACCACTAAATATATCTACCTACATAGATGTGTACTTTGAAAAACAGTATTCACATAATACTATTCATAGAAATAGTACCAAAAAATAAGCAGCCATGGCTCGAGCCTAACTGCACGGACCTGGCAGTTGCACCGACCGAGCTAGCTTAGTCCTCCCGACTATGATTTCTTTTTTAAGTGAGTACAAAAAAGATGCACTGGTATGCATACACGACACCACACATATATAATGCATATGCTAAGATAAGACGAAGACCTCAGAGTTTCACAGAGCGCAGATATACGATTTGATCACTAAATATATCTACCTATATAGATGTGTATTCTAAAAATTACTATTTATATAATACTATTCATAGAAATAGTACCCAAAAATGAGCAGCCACGGCTCGAGCCTAGGGTGGTGGACTGCACGGACCTGGCAGTCGCACATCCCGACTATGATTTCTGGTGCCTCAGCGAAATGATGTATGTACCGTGTAAGCCTGCGTATGGTTTCTTAGCTGAGCTTTCCAATCCAATCCAAGTTTTCAGAGCTGTAATTCTCAAAAAGAAAAAAAGTTTGCAAAGATGCATGGGTCATGGGTGTAGCTGCCAGTGCAAGTTCAGTACAATTGGCACTTGTATTCTTCAGTGTTTTGTCGTCTGGTACGTTCCTTGCTTGGTTGAGAACTAATTAGAGGCCTGTAGAAATTTGCAGGGGTTATTGATTCAGAATTTCAGAGGGCAACTAAAAAGTTAAGACTTGTCGCTGTCATACAAGTGCACACAACAAAAGGGTGAGTATGTAAACGCATCGTCCGAATATTTTTTAAATAATCATTTAAATTATGATCATTGATTAAAGATCCAATAATTATTTTTTTAAGAGTGAGAAGGAGAATTTAAGGTCGTTGAATCTTTAATCTAATTGTAATAAATCTGGATGATAGTACCGGATGATAGTATCTTCTGGTGACTAACTGGTTGCAGAGCTGAACGCCTATGAGGCCGTGCCGCTGTGACTGAAAACTCCAAACTCAACAATATTGATAAGCAGATCTTCTCTCTCTCACTCCCCTATGCAGATCACTCCCCTATGCAGGTCACCGTGATCGGAATATGATCACAACATTGGAGAAAAATAAAAAATATGATCAAAAGTCACATGAGCTTTCCACTAATTCCGTTATTTCACTATACTGCAACACCAAACCAAGCTTTTGTCGCACATTCAAGATTAAAAAAAAATATGCAGGAAAACCATGAAACAACGCTGATGGATGGTACATTGTTGCTTGCTAGTTGTTACATTTTGCTTTTATGCAACAAATTAATTCAACAAATTTTTTCTAAATCATTCAATTAAAGAAAAATAAGAAAAAACGCAGTTATATCTCTATAGACATGCAAAAAAAGAAAAACAAAAAAAAACAAAAATTAAAAAGGCAATATGTTTGCTTCTAGCTTAAGCCGGAATGAACGGTCAAGCGTCAAAAAGTTGCCAGATACATGATGCACATGCAAATACTCCTATTATTAAAGCTCGGGGAGTTCCTGGTTGGGCATGTTGCCATCTCGCCAAAAAGCTTTCTAGTTTTTTGAATTTACATATAGGTTCTTATTCTTTACAAAAAAAAGCTCCTACTATTTCGTGATAAGGCTCTCCACTTTTTAAAATTTCGCTTTAGTCCTTAATTTTTTTCAGAGAGACACTCTTTTATATGAGATAAAGCTCTGTAGTTTTTTGATAATTATGCATAGATTCCTTTTTTTAGAAAAGCCCTCCGCTTTTCTATAAATACGTGCAAGCTCTCAATTTTTTCATAAAAACCCTCCTACGAATTGTCGACTTTTTTCTTCGATCTACATAGTGGCTGGCACGGTGTCGGCCCTCCTTTACAAGATAAAGCCTCGCGGTTTTCTAATAATTATGCACGGATCTTTTATATTTTAGAAAATCTTTTCGTTTTCCTGTAAATACACGTGCTCTCGATTTTTTTTCACAAAAGCACCCTTATGAATTATGGACCTTTTTTTTCGATACATATATTAACTAACACGGCGTCACGTCACGCTTCGACTACTAGTCTTCGTTAGCCCTGGAGACATGTCTAGATGCGGGCTAGCTGCAGATGAGGCCAAATTAGTTGAACAGTACACTTTTTTTCTCAACATTTACTTGCATGCCAAAAACGACTGCAGATTCTGTTCTCATGAGAGGGGAAAAAGGCCTGTCATCTCGGAAAATATCTGCCACCGTGCATGGCAAGAAAATTGGTTACTTATCAAACTCAGAATTCATTCATAAAAAGATCAGAAAAAATATGTGAAATAATAATAATAATAATTATAAAGAATCAGCCAGAGTCCAGCCAAAATAAATGAAGGAAACCGCAAATCTCTTTGCTTGCTTGTAGTTATAGGGCACCCCAGGGCAGCGAGCCAGAGTGCTTCCCAGAGGCCCTCCTCTTCTCGCCCCTTATCTTCTGGGAGGAAAAACAAACAAGAACGCACCCTTCTCTCTCTACTCGGAGGTGAGCACCCCATGCCCATGGATTCCCTCTGAAATTCCTCGTTCTTGGGTCCGGTAATTGATTGTTTCTCTGCTAAGAGCTCGATTTTTGTATCATGACTTCGTGTTCTTGAAGGAATTGGCAGTTGTCTGTTCTTGGTGGACTGTGGTTCTTGGTACTGTGATCCCTAGATTGTTCTTTGGGAAATTAATGTCTTTTTGTTGAGTTTCTGGATAGGCGTGGTACGGTCGATCTCTCTCAAATTCTCCGTCTTTAATTGATGCCACGGCAAGTTGGATCCACACCAAAAATTGAATAAATAAATGGGTGAACTCATGGAAGTGTTCTTTCCTCTTACTGGAAGTTTTTGCAACAGTGCAATTTCCTTGTGCAACTCCACATCTGTCACTGTAAATTAATCCTAGAAAAAGAGAGACAGAGATATCCTTCAAAGGATGCCAGCCTTCTAAGAATAGGAAACTGTTGAGAAGTAGCTATTGATGATTTATAATTTAGTGAAAGTAGGTATGGTGAAGCTCAGCATGTTAAAGATTGATGACTTGTACTGTTGTTTTAGATACGATTCTCTCTATTGCATTTATCTCTGAGTATTGAGATTTCTCCCTTTGAGGATCAAGTATCTAGATTGGGTTCTAAATATTTCTGAACTAAAATCTTGCACAGGTTTGGGGAAGCTACTTCTGACCATGGCAGGGACCTTACTCCAGCCGGTTGCTCTTGGGATGGCTTTTTCAGGTCGTGTAAGCAGCCAGCGCTGGAGGTCTCATGGCGCCAGGAGGCCTCCCTCAGTGTTGGCAATGTCATTGAGCCGCCCTGTTAGGATGGCAGCATTTGTTGGTCTGAGATCAGTACATAGCTTCACAGTTGCGCCTGCGTCCAACTTCAGATCGACAGTTGCATCTTACAGATCCTCTAGACGGGGAAGGCGTGCTCATTTTGTAACTAGATCAATGTTCGAGAGGTTCACCGAGAAAGCTATAAAGGTTATAATGCTTGCGCAAGAAGAAGCGAGGCGCCTAGGCCACAACTTTGTTGGAACTGAGCAAATTCTCTTGGGTTTGATTGGAGAAGGCACTGGCATTGCTGCAAAGGTGCTCAAGTCCATGGGTATAAATCTCAAGGATGCACGTGTGGAAGTTGAAAAGATCATTGGGAGGGGCAATGGTTTTGTTGCTGTCGAAATACCATTCACACCACGTGCAAAACGTGTTTTGGAGCTTTCATTGGAGGAAGCTCGCCAACTAGGTATGTCAATCAAGAGGTCTTTTGGCAGTTGGATCCATTTGGTCTTAAATTTTAGTTTCTATTGTACCTAGATTATTGTTAGACAAATTGAAACCTAATAGAATGATAATTGCATCTCTGCTACCTAAAAAAATGATGCATTTTCCTTAGCTACCCAATTACTTTTTTTACAACTTAAAAGTATTCAATCCCGTTAAACAAAAACCTTAAAAGTATTCAATAATCAACACATGACTTTGTTTGTTGGCTGAGTAATCCATACTGAGCCTGCTGCAATTGATGACTATGATAATGCATATTTGGTTATGGTCATCTTTTTATCAAGTCGCACTTTTCTCCCTGTCTATTATGCCACTTTCTAGAATGATTGAAGCGGCAGTCATCGGACATTGTGTTTTCTTTTAACTTCTACTTGTTACAGTACTATTTTACGTTATTTTCATCGACTAGAAGTATAAAATCTGAAGTGATCTGCTTCATCGCCCTAGTAAAGCAGGATTTGCAAATAGTCAACCATATTCTCCATGCTTTTGGGATGGCTTCCGGCCGCTGTGCCAATCTTCAGAAGAGCTCCGTGACACCCATTTACTGTGGACAAGCCGAGATAAACATAGCCCGACTTGAGTTGCCGTGCCAACTCTGCTCCTTCCCATCAAGTATTTGGGCCTGCCTTTATCCTTGTCCGGACTGTCCAAGAATCATTTACAACCATTGGTAGAAAAGTTCACGAAGAAATTCCCAACATGGAAAGGCAAACTGCTTTCCTTGGGTGGCCGTCTCATCATGGTTAGGCCATCAAGGCAATTGACAAGCATCGCCGTGCGTTCCTGTGGAAAGGATCAGACTTGGTCCAAGGAGGGCATTGCTTGATCACGTGGAAATCGGTGTGCGGGCCTCTATCCCTTGGTGGTTTAGGCATCCTCGACCTCAAACTCATGGGATACGCTCTATGGGTGCGGTGGCTTTTGTGGCAAAAATCAGACCCGTCTCGGACTTGGGCACACCTCCAAATGGCTCATGAACCAGCTATTCATGCTTTGTTCTGTACCGCAACGGAGGTGCGATTGGGAGACAGAAACACTACTCTCTTCTGGCTCGACAAATGGATCGATGGAAAATCCGTTTAATCTCTTTACCTGGCACTGTCCAAGCTAATACCCCCTAAGGCAAGAAAAGTGACCACGGTGGCTCAAGGGTTTGCACTAAATGCATGGGTTCACGACATTCAGGCCGCACTGACAGTTCCTGCCCTCGCTGAGTATGTCCACCTTTGGGCTTTTGTTAAATCTGTGGCCCTCGACCCCCAAACTAAGACAGGATGGTGTGGAAGATGGATTCTTCAGAGGTATGCTCAGCCAGATCGACGTACAAGGCGTTCTTCATTGGAGGGACTTATTTCTTAGGTCATGAACAGATTTGGAAGAACAAGGTGCTGCTGAAATGCAAATTTTTCGCATGGGTTGCGGTCAACGACCACTGCTGGACGATGAACAGACTTGTGCGTCGGGGAATTTCGGTGAACCCTGTTAAGGATATAGAGTTGTATTAGGATATAGAGTTTGTATTCTATTCTACATATGTCTTATCTCTATGGCATATCCCTTTGTACTCCTATATATATGGTCCCTTAGGCCTCATATCAATACACACACAATATTCATAACATGGTATCAGAGCTAAGGTTCATATCTCTCAAATCCTAGCCTCTCCGTAAGTCTTCCGCTGCCGCTGTCGCTGCCCCCGGGAGGATCGATCTCTACTCCCGGGGGCGGCCACCTCCTTTTCGGGCCGCCGTTCCAACTCCAAGTTGGCGATCTTCTGCTTGAGCGGGCGGATCTCGGGCTCCTGGCGCTCGCGGGACTTGAGGAGGATCTGCTCGGTGGCCGGTCACTTCACCGAGGGCCACTTCACGGAGGGCGATGTTGTCTCCAACCCCAACGACAGCCTCCGCCGCCGACGCGACCGAATCTTCGCCGGATCTTCGTCGCGCTACCGGATCTCCCGCCGCCGCCCGGAGTTTACGCCGTGGTCTCCGCCTCCTCCCGCTTTGCCGGTCCTGACCGCCGCCCTTGGAGCCGCCGCCGGCTTTCCGCGTCGGCTTTTACTGCCGTGTCGGCCTTCCGCGTCGCCAGGAGACGACCACGGATCCCATTCCACGGGGACGGGGGCGGCGTCATGCCGCCGCCGTCGTCGTGCTCCCCGCCGTCCGCCGCCTTGCGCTTGCGGGCGCTCGCGCCGCCCGTGAAGCTCCCACCGCCCGTGGGTTTCCTCTGGTCACCCGTGGAGTTCTCTGGTCCTTTGACCGGACCGTATCGTTTCGGTGGACTCTCTTTTAACCTGACCGGCTTGTTTTGGTTGTTGGGACCGCCCTTGGCTGCAGCACTACTCCTCTCACCTTTTGGCTTTACTGGATGGCTTTTGATATTGGCAATCCTGAGGGCATGTTCAAAGCTCCATACGCCGTCATCTTCCGTAAGATGTCAATTCTGGGTGTTGAAGGATTCTCAGCGCTGCCTAGCGATCTGCTCTTCGAGCAGATAGACGGATGATTGCTCAGGTTTTTCAGACTGATCTTTTATACCTATTTTTTAGGATATTGAGTCCTTTAGGTTCTCGAGTTTTCCGTTGTGTCCATTTAAATCCATAGTTTTTATCTCCAGTTTGTCTAAGCCATGCGAGTCCACAAATTTTTTGTATCGGTTAGTCGATTGCTTTGTTAGCCTCAGTCCATCCTTTCGGTTTTAGTGTGGTCGCCAGATAGCAAAGAACGCCGCTTTTTCTCTCGGCGCGTGCGAGTCTTTTGTATGGCTCTTCTCGATTCGTCTTCACCGGATCGGCGCTTGCCTGTTCGGATCCGGCCTCATTCGTGCGGCTCGGACTCCTCGTCGGCGACCTCTCGCGTCGCATCCCCGAGCTTTTAAGGCCGCCGCGCTTCTTGTGCACTGCGTTTCTATTGCGCTTCTTGTGCACTGCGCCGCCGCCGTCTCGGTCTATGATGTCGCCGCTCTTCTTTCTGAGCCGCCACTCCGAGCTTTTAAAGCCGCCACGCTTCTTCTGCACTGCGTTTCTATTGCGCTTCTTGTGCATCGCGTCGCCGCCGTCTCGGGCTTCGATCTGCTTTATGAGCTGCCACCATACTCTATGGACTACTACACGACATCGGATGGAGATCTTCTATTTTCGACACAACTCTCAAGAGTCGCATGCTACGACGACGTTTACAAGACTTGGATTTTGGATTTCAATGTCAACTCTTTCAAATGCAATGCTATTGCATACGCCTTGCATTTGAGGGGGGTGTTAAGGATATAGAGTTGTATTAGGATATAGAGTTTGTATTCTATTCTACATATGCCTTATCTCTATGGCATATCCCTTTGTACTCCTATATATATGGTCCCTTGGGCTTCATATCAATACACACACAATATTTATAACAAACCCTACCTAGATTTTCTTTTCACTCCAGCAGGAGACTACCGGCCACCTGTTTATCCACTACACTTGGGTCAAGCAAGCATGGGGGGAAATTACTGCGTGTCTTCGGAACTCACCACGGGGCGCCGGTGTCCCAGGACCGACTAATGGAATGGTGGATTGCCGGAAGAAAACGTTTCCCTAAAGATAGAAGGAAACCCTTTGATACACTGGTAATCCTTTTCCTCTGGACCATTTGGCAGGAACGGAATGCTCGAGTCTTCGACAATGTTCAACTGGATGTGAATGAGCTTCTAGCAAAGCTACTCGAGGATCTGTCGTGTTGGCGCTTGGCCAACGTAGAGTCGCTTCAGGTTACTCGAAGTTTGAACACTTAGGTCTTTCTTCAGCAGCTTCTTTGCACTACGTTCTATAACTTGGACCTGTCTTTGCAGCGCGTTCGCAAGTCTGTAATTTTCATTCCCCTAGCCTCAGGCCATTCTGGCCTGTTCTGTACTGATTTTTCCTCTATTAATACAAAGGCATGCAAAGCTTTTGCTTGTTCCCTAAAAAAATTGAAGTTATAATGGAATACATGGATGTATTGTATGCCTCATTACTTTGGTTGCCAAATATATAGTCCTTCAAATGTTAGCATTCTCTTATTCATTAAGTAAACTCTTCCCACTATATTGGCATCTTTTATGGTGTCTTGGTGTTACACATTTAAAATATGTGTAGTGGCTAAGATGATGATTGATTAGATGTTAACTCAAGCAACTTTAGTGGTATTTCTTACTGTACTAGGGTTTAGTCCTGTGTCCCCTTTGTACTCTATATATATTGTCTATTGGGCTTTTTCAATACACACACAATATATTTATAATATGGTATCAGAGCAAATGTTAAGGTTAGGGTTTACTGTAGCCGTCGCCGCCTCCTAACCTTCGTTCTTTCGCTGACGCTGCCCTGGGAGGATCGATCTCCACTCTCGGGGCGGATAACTCCTAGCATCGCCTAGCCCTCTCACTGCCGCCAGGCCAATGCCCGTCCCAAGCCTCCACTGCCAGGCCGCTGCTTCGACGACGCGTTTGTTTTGGGTACAAAATGTCACGGGTTCAAATCCTATCATCCCTACCTATTAGAGGGCGCCCTTGGCATCACCGGCCTCATGCTTGCTGGATCTGAGCTCTTCCCGGGCCGCCACCACCCTTGGGTTGCTATCGCCCTTCTTGGGCCGCCGCCACCTTTGGGTCGCCATCTCCGCAGATCCACACGAATCTGGGCTTGCCGAGGTCGTCGTCGCCCTCTCTTCTGGCCGCTGCCTCCTCAGTCGCCTTATCCGCCGTCGTGAGGTCTTCCTCAATTCCGCTGTCGCAGCTCTCATGGCCTCCTCTTTCGGCTGTCGCTCCTGTGCCACGGTGGGATCTGGCTCCTCTGCTGCTAGATTTCGGTTTCCCTCCCGTGCCGCCCTCCCCCACCGCAGCACCGAACCCCAAGCGGAGAGGAGAGGTGGAGCCGGAGATGAGGGAGGAGGCGGTGGAGCGGTTGCGTGGGGTGGTGTATGACAGCGTTGAGAAGCACCTCTACGCGTCCGCCATCTTTCTTGCCGACAAGGTGGCCGCGGTCATGGGCGACCCCGCCGACTTCTATATGCTGGCCTAGGCGCTTTTCCTCGGTCGCCATTCCCACGCCGTCGCTCCTTCGGCGGCGGCATGGTCTGGCGGTGGGTGGACGTCCTGACGTGGCCGTTCATCGTTAGCCTCTCCCCAATCTCCATCACCTAGCTTCCCCTTCTACTCTGATATCCCCCCTTGGCGACTCCTGCAGTAGCTTCTGGCTGGTACTTGCAATGCTAGCTAGTCTACTGTGCTAAGGGGGGGGGGATGAATTGAGATATTTTGTTTGTGGGGGATGGTCGTGGAGCTGAGGACATGTTGCTGCAGCTAGTATTCGTAGCCTTTGAATCTTTTTCTTTTGAGTCTTCTATTGCATCCATCAAGTCCGTAGCTTCTATCTTTCAGTTCGTTTAAGTCATGCGAGTCCACAAATTTATTGTCAGTCATAGAAGTATAGGAATTTCCTTTTTGCATGGCAGCAGTCGCCGTCGCACCTCTCTGAGCCGCGTCCAGATCGTAGAAGTTATTATGCCGCCATTTCTCGCTGAGCTGCAACCCAGAGCTTCTAAGGCCGTCGCACTTCTTTCGCACTGTGCTTTTGTTGCGCTTCTTGTGCATTGCGTCACCGCCATACTTCTATCTATTCCTCTTTGACTCGACATATTTTCCAAGAGCTGCACGCTATGACGACATTATCAATACTGGACTTCGGATTTTTTCTATTTTAGTGTCAATTCTTTTCAAATGCAATGCTATTACATACGCCTTGCATTTGAGGGGAGTGTTAAGGGTTTTAGTGTTATTTCCTATTGTATTAGGGTTTAGTCGTGTGTCCCCTTTGTACTCTATATATATTGCCCATTAGACCTCTTGAATACACACACAATATATTCATAACAAGTATCACTTTGCTTCTATTTGTCATGGTGTGGTGCATCTGTTTTCTCATTATATTCCAACAAAATCTTAGAAGATTAGTTGTTTTCCTGAACTGATTCTCTTATCTTTCCAGGACACAATTATATTGGATCTGAGCACTTGCTTCTTGGACTGCTTCGTGAGGGGGAAGGTGTGGCAGCCCGTGTACTTGAGAGTCTTGGAGCTGACCCCAGCAATATTCGTACACAAGTAAACTATATCTGAAATCGTTTTATCCTCTTTAAAAGGAAAGTCCTATTATTTTCTTTAGCTTCTTATCACGAATGTTATGCACCTCTAGGTTGTCCGAATGATTGGTGAGACAACAGAAGCTGTTGGTGCTGGAGTTGGGGGAGGAAGCAGTGGTAATAAGATGCCAACACTTGAGGAGTATGGAACTAATTTAACAAAATTAGCAGAGGAGGTAATATTTGTCCTACTGCGGCATAATAAGCATGAGTACAGGCCTAATTGTTAAGTCTGATTATCTCTGTAGGGAAAGCTTGATCCTGTGGTTGGAAGGCAGCCACAGATTGAGCGTGTTGTACAAATTTTGGGCAGAAGAACAAAGAACAATCCCTGCTTAATTGGAGAGCCTGGTGTTGGAAAGACAGCAATTGCAGAAGGGCTTGCTCAACGTATTTCTACTGGTGATGTGCCTGAAACGATAGAAGGAAAGAAGGTATGTTTTGTTGCTTTAATTATGTTTGAGATATATGTTCTGCCAATCCTGAATATATTAGTCCTAATGTTTGCTTTGTCAATTGATTCTGTTAAGTGTGAACATATTAGCTTAGGCATAAGGCTTTGTTCTTATGTAATGTTTCCGGTTGCTGCCTTGTTGTGTTTGTTATATCTATGCTGTTCTGCTTGGGCTTATGTGTAAGCTCAACTAGTTTTTAACTTTTTTAATAGCCGTACTTGTGACCTTTTGAGCGCAGTTTAATGATTGAAGAGCCTGCCCAATACTGAGGTGACTATAACTGTCCATAGTTTGCATTCAATCGAACAATAGAAATTTTCCTGGAAGTGTATCTCCTGTCCCTTTAATATCTACGTGGACCCACATCCTAACAAACAAAATTAGAGAATGTAACATTGTACTTGTTTGAACTTCCTTTTCATAAATAATGCAGGAACACATTCAATCAGCTTGGTAATTGATTAATATCAAAAAGGTGACCGCGTTACGGTTTTTGTGGTTGACTAATTGTTTTAGATAATTAGATGTTGAATAAAAAATTATGTGGGACATTATCGATACCATACTTGTCATTTTTCTGTGGTTGTGTTTCTGGATTCTTTTGAAGAGATTGTGAGGAAATGATCACTATATGTTCTGACCCATTTACCACAGGTCATTACCCTCGATATGGGACTTCTTGTTGCTGGTACAAAATACCGTGGAGAATTTGAAGAAAGATTAAAAAAGCTGATGGAAGAAATCAAGCAGAGTGATGAGATTATACTCTTCATTGATGAAGTTCACACCCTCATAGGAGCAGGAGCAGCCGAAGGTGCTATCGATGCTGCTAATATATTAAAGCCAGCATTAGCAAGAGGAGAACTACAGGTATGTGGATGAGATTACATACTATTATGCTGAGAGTTGAGGCTTGGAGCTAACAATCTGCTTTCGTTCTCATTAAATATGTTGAGTGCCTGCTATCATTTATCAAGCTGAAACTCTAGGTGCTTTCGCTTTTACTAAATTTTTTTACACTGTTCTATATTTAATTTCAGTGTATTGGAGCCACCACACTTGATGAATACAGGAAGCATATTGAGAAAGACCCAGCATTAGAAAGGCGTTTCCAACCTGTAAGAGTGCCAGAGCCAACAGTTGATGAAACCATAGAAATACTCAGAGGTCTTCGGGAAAGATATGAGATCCATCATAAACTTCGTTACACCGATGATGCTTTGATTGCAGCTGCTAAGCTGTCTTACCAATACATCAGGTATGTGGACTATAAGCTAAAAAATGTCACCTTAATCAGGTCATGATGTATGTTCTTTGTAATACTAAAACAGGTACCTGTGACTTCAAATATGTAAATTGGATAGTATTCTGAGACTTGAAAATATCTCAGAGAAACTGCTGTTTTTCTTCTCGTCTGACCCTGTTCATTCATAATATAGCTCGACTACTATCCTGTATCCTTTTAATCACCTGACAAATTGTTTTATTTGCAGTGATCGTTTCCTCCCAGATAAAGCAATCGACTTGATTGATGAAGCAGGTTCACGTGTTAGGCTTCGACATGCCCAGGTGGAGAATGTGGTCATATGCTGTCATTTGTTTGGATGCACCCATCGCTGTTTGCTAATTTTTGCATGCCATACACAATATCTAAATTGAACCATTCGTGCAGGTTCCTGAAGAAGCTAGAGAGCTTGACAAGGAGCTCAAGCAAATCACAAAAGATAAGAATGAAGCTGTCCGTAGCCAGGATTTTGAAAAGGTAACTGCCTATGGGTGAACTGCTAGATCTTTGCATCTTTTCATGTTTGTAAAGCAAGTTAACTGTTTAAAGACTCCCCATGGGATTTTTATCCACCATAACTAACTTGTAGAGAAAAGTTCACTGACATAATTGGAAGAGGACATACAATTTCAGGCAATCTAGGTATTCTTGTCCATTCCATTAATCCATCTTATTTGAGAATAAAGTTTTCGTTTAAGGTGATAATAAAAATGACAGTTAAATTTAGTGTTTCTTATACTTCTGCCATTAAATAGTTATCACTAGAAGTAAAATATTAGCAGTGTCCTTGTATTTGCCTTCCTCTACTTGTTGTCCAAACTAGTGTTTTGTTTATTCATTTGTGTCATGATCCGTGAACACCAATCCTTGCCAATTTGTATTTTCTTTCAATAGAAATGCAAAATTACATATGTGCCTGTTTAAATGTTATGCTGTTAGGCTGGAGAGTTGCGAGATCGTGAAATGGAATTGAAGACCCAGATAACAGCCCTCATTGACAAGAGCAAGGAGGTGAGCAAAGCAGAGACTGAGTCAGGAGAGACGGGACCACTGGTCAACGAAGCAGATATCCAGCACATTGTATCGTCATGGACTGGTATCCCGGTGGAGAAAGTCTCAAGTGATGAGTCTGATAAGCTTCTTAAGATGGAAGAGACTTTGCATAAGCGTGTCGTTGGCCAAGATGAGGCTGTGAAAGCAATTAGTCGCTCCATCCGCCGTGCTCGTGTAGGTCTCAAAAACCCTAACAGGCCTATTGCAAGCTTCATTTTCGCAGGTCCCACTGGTGTTGGGAAATCAGAACTTGCAAAAGCTCTTGCAGCCTATTACTTCGGCTCAGAGGAAGCCATGATCCGTCTTGATATGAGTGAGTTCATGGAGAGGCACACTGTGTCCAAGCTGATCGGTTCACCTCCAGGATACGTTGGATACACTGAGGGTGGCCAGCTGACTGAGGCAGTTCGACGGCGGCCATACACAGTTGTGCTTTTCGATGAGATTGAGAAGGCACACCCGGATGTTTTCAACATGATGCTCCAGATCTTGGAGGATGGGAGGTTAACTGACAGCAAAGGAAGAACTGTGGATTTCAAGAATACACTTCTCATAATGACATCGAACGTTGGAAGCAGCGTCATCGAGAAGGGTGGGAGGAAGATAGGGTTCGATCTCGACTACGATGAGAAGGACAGCAGCTACAGCAGAATCAAGAGCTTGGTCATCGAGGAGATGAAGCAGTACTTCCGCCCCGAGTTCCTCAACCGTCTCGACGAGATGATCGTCTTCAGGCAGCTCACCAAGCTGGAAGTCAAGGAGATCGCGGACATCATGCTGAAGGAGGTCTTTGACAGGCTGAAGGCGAAGGACATCGACCTTCAGGTCACCGAGAGGTTCAAGGAGCGGGTCGTCGAGGAAGGCTACAACCCCAGCTACGGAGCGCGGCCGCTAAGGAGGGCGATCATGAGGCTGCTGGAGGACAGCCTCGCGGAGAAGATGTTGGCTGGGGAAGTCAAGGATGGCGACTCCGCCATTGTTGATGTGGATTCGGAGGGGAAGGTCACTGTGCTGAAAGGCCAAGGCGGATTGCCGGAGCTTTCAATCCCGGCAGTCACCGTGTAGTTTATACACACTGTCAGGCATGCAGTGCTCTCAAATTCCAACACACGTCTTCCTTCCTAGTTAGTGTGTAACTGTGTATATAGTAATAATATGATCAAAAGGGAAACAGTTGGTGGCTTTGATTTTTTTTCAAAGTGAGCATTGTTTATTGTTTTCGCAGATGTGTATGGAAATATGCACTAGGTATCATGTGCCGAGTTTTTGTTCATCGTTTGATGTGTGTGCTCTGGCTGTTAATGTTTGATTTTTTAACGGATTGAGATTTGATTTGTCCCTAACGTAAAAATCCCAAGTGTGTGATGCACAGACGCGGCCCTTCAATTAATCCCGAGCTAAATCAATCAGGTCCTGAATGTACGTACGGAGGAAAGCAAAAGCTTTGCCATTAAGAGAGCGAAGGAGACATGTACGGTGCCAAGCAGGTCAGGCACTGTAGCCATCCGATCACCATTACTGTATGCATCAAAACATACGCTGCAATGAGCAACTGTATCACATGTCGCCCTGCCAGAGGGTGATTGATGAATTTCTTCTAAAAGGATAACAAACCACGAGTGTCCTTTTGGTTCGAAGAGGGAAAGATTTTTTTCAATTAGAATTCCAATTTGTTACCCAACAAAAAGTGCCTTTCATGAACAAGAATTTTTAAAACTACCAACTTGTTCATATGAATTCAAGTAAATTGCAGCGGGCTCCATAGAATTCCTTTTGGCCTTGTGCCACTTATATGAGACAAATTGAAAACTCATGCTGATACATACATGAGTATCACTTTTCACTATACAAGAGGGATTGCATCAACGCTATACGCTTGTGGTTGGGATCCACCAAAAGAGAAGCAAACCAACATATTAAGATCAAGTCCACATCTTCCCCCACTCTTCCTCAAGGTCACTACGTTGCTTTTGGACCAATTCAACAAAGACTTTAAGTAGGACACGTTTTAAAATTCACTTCGGCCTCCAGATCAATTCGGACTTAACCTGACAGGTTCGACTCAAACGGCCATAATTTTTTATCTAGGAGGAAACTCGGGGCCCATGAGTACTTGTTGGAAAGCTTTTCAAGTCTACTTTCAGATGGATCTGGCCCCACCTCTGAATTCCTTCTGTGCGCGTCAGAACCATCAAAACAATCTGACGCTGACTCAGCCTGACAGGACCGACTTTAAATGTTCATAGATTTTGCATAAAGAGTCCATTTGAAATGTGTCAGTACAGCATGGAAAGTTTATCTCACCCTCTTTCCAACGGATCTGGTCCCATCAAAAAATTCCTTCTGTACGCTCCGAAATCATCAAAACAAACTTTCGGTTTCAGAAAGAGAGATAGAATTAGATCTAATTTGATTATTTTCCATGTGTTAAAAACTTTCCATAAGCAAGGGCCTGCGTGCCCCTATAAATAGAGACTCCATTAGCCATGTAACACAGACCACCTTTGAAAATAAATCTACTTGAAGGATCAGAAATGACAACAGAGGGGGGTGAATGGTACCTTAAATCCGCTCCAAGTATTCACTCCTTTTTCTTCTCCGATAGTCATAGAAACTATGAAGCAAGAAAATAAGAGTTCACTAGAAACCCAAAAATTCGATCAAGAGACATGCTCTAGACTGACAAAAAGACCACTAAACAGAGAGAGAAACAATCTCAGCTGAAAAATAACTTGACATGCTTTGCCAAAGACTAGATGCTGTAAGTGGAGATTGCACAAATCAGATTAGGACTGGAGAGATCAATTTCCAACTCAATTGAACTAAACGCTTGGTTGAGAGCAAATAGCAGATATCCTAAAAGAGATGAACTAGATAATACTTTGCTGTCCTAAAAACTGAAAATCTGCAATTAAAGATAGCCTAAAACTGACTGAAAAGGTGATTACTTTTGCTGCCTAAAAACTGAAATTCTGCAGCCAAGAACATACTAAAAACAGACTGAAAACTGCAATTAATTGTGCTGCATAAAGCTGAAAAACTGCAGCCAAGAACATACTGAAAACTGCAATTAATTGTGCTTCATGAAGCTGAAAATCTGTAGCTAAAACAACCTGAAGGCAGACTGAAAACTACAATTAATTGTTCTGCCTAAAGCTAAAAAACTGCAGCTAAAACAACCTGAAAGCAGACTAAAAAAGGAGACGAGAACTGCTGTCCAGTGAGCAGAAAAAGCAAAGCTAAACTAAAGGTATTGCATGTTGAAATTAGGCCCAAGGCCCAATTTCTATAATTCCAAAGCACGCAAGGTTTAGTACCATATTGCTTAGACAAAGTGGGGGAGACTAATTTATAAGGTGGAGTCCATACCACTCCTTGAATTATGGAAGTGGATGGTGGCTTTGGCTAAACACACACGCGCACGCGTATTCGCGTGAAAATCGCGTGACTTGTGACTTGTGACGCGCGACCGTGCCGTGACGTGGTGCGCCACTTGGCAGACCATGTCCACCTTGTTTTTGCTAAACCTTGTACCGTCTCTCTCTTTTTGACTGGTCATGAGACTGTTTATTTTTCGGTTTGAATACGAGTAGTTACCAGTGAATAATGGAGTCAGTTACCAGTGAATAATGGAGTCAGTTACCGGTGAATAATAGCGCCAGTTACCGGTGAATAATAGCGTCAGTTACTAGAGAGTAATTGAGACGTCTATAAAAGGCCTGGAGACGTCCAGGTTTGAACTGATCTCCTTCACTCCTTTCTCCCATTGTCTTCTTCCACTCTTGTACGAAGTGTTGAGCTATCGAACCTTGTCGACCTTTCTTCTCAGCGTGCACCGGGAAGAGAGGAGAGCGGGATCTCCGAACCATTGTCGCAGAGAGAACTCGCGCGGGCGGCAATAAGGTTTCTGGGCAGCGCATCTGCGCGACCGCTCCTACTACATCCTGCATTGCGTCAAGTCTTCATCGCATCACGCTGTGCTGCTTCTCTTCTTCATCAAGCCCAACGATGAAGTCGTTCGTGTGATCGCATGCGACTTTAATACTATATTTTTCTTGTGTTTATTCCGAAGTATGATGAGTAGCCTACTGTTAGTAGTTAGTTGTGCATCACTAGTATATTGTTTTTGTCTCCTACTAAAACTTAGAATTAAAATATTACCTACATATTCAACAATCCAGAAACCTTATTGTGAAATTTGTTGCAATACAGAAATGGTTAGCTCTTCTGATGCGATGAAACCTGAGAGGTTTTGTGGTCAGAACTTTCGTAGATGGCAGACTAGAGTCAAGTTTTGGCTCATGTCTTTGGGGCTGTGGTGGGTTGTCCATCCGCAGTATCCATTTACGATTGAGCAGTACATGCAATTTGATAGTGCAAACAATACTGCTCTTGGTTGCATCTTGATTGTTCTGGCAGATCAGCTCTACGATGTGTACATAAACTATAAGTCCGCCACAGAGTTGTGGAATGCACTAGAGCACAAATATGCAGAAGCAGAGGCTGGTCGCTGGCTCTACATGTGTGAGCAATTTTTCGACTTTAGCATGGATGAGGCTAAGTCTATAGTTGGACAAGCTTATGATCTCCAGCTACTAGTCGGTGAGATTGCGCACCTGGGCTGTGTGTTACCTCCTAAGTTTGTGGCTGCGGGCATTGTTGCTAAACTCCCACCTTCTTGGCGGGATTTTGCCACTAGCCTGAAACACAAGAGGGAAGAGATTTCTGTTGAGAATCTCATTGCTGCCCTCGATGTGGAAGAAAAAGCTAGAGCAAAGGATGCACCAAGCACATCTGGCCAGAACAATGCAAACTTCATTGAGAAAAAGACTATAGCAAAGAAGTACAAATCCAACAAACCGAACAAGACAACTAGCTTTAAGAAGAAGAAAACTGAGAAAAAGGATTTCAAACACATCACCTGCTTTGTGTGCGGAAAAGATGGTCATATGGCGAAGGACTATTGATTCCGCAAAATCAGAGATGGTGAACAACCAAAGAAGAAAGCTGTCAACGTGATCATAGGCGAGGCCTCAACTTCAGGAGGATATGGTAATCCACCTGTTGTTTTTTCAGCATGTCAATCCACTGATTGGTGGGTGGATACTGGTGCTAATGTTCACGTATGTTCTGATGTTTCTTTATTTTCTTCTTACCAGGCAGCAGGGGCTCCCTCCGTCCTAATGGGAAACGGCTCGCATGCTTCTGTTCTTAGTGTTGGCACGGTGGATCTGAAGCTGACTTTAGGGAAGATTGTCCATTTAAAGAACGTGCAGCATGCTCCTACAATAAACAAGAATCTCATTAGTGGTTCTCTTCTATGTAGGGATGGTTATAAGCTAGTTTTTGAGTTGAATAAAATTGTAATGTCTAAGTTCGGAAATTTTGTTGGTAAAGGCTATGAGAGCGGAGGCTTGTTCCGCCTAAGTACTTTAGAGTATTGTTATAATCTAAATATTGCAACAAATTTAAATAAATGTGAGGCAAATGTTTGGTATTCCCGTTTCTGTCATATTGGTTTTGATAATATTGTGAGAATGTCTAAGTTAGATTTAATTCCAAAATGTGAAATTGTCAAAGGATCAAAATGCCAGTCCTGTGTGCAAGCAAAACAGTCTCGAAAACCTTTTAAAGGATTAGAGGATAAAAAGAACTTGGCACCGTTAGATCTTATTCATTCAGATTTATGTGAAATGAATGGACTATTGATAAAAGGAGGCAAAAGATATTTTTTAACTTTTATTGATGATGCAACACGCTACTTATTGGAATACGCGTAGGCTACGGAAGCAGAAAACAAAACTTTTCTACCGCTCACCCAAGAACATCATGCTAAGGAAGGATCATGGATCGTTACCACTTAGACGCCAGCAGCGCAATGAAGAAGAATTGAAACCGATCCAATCTCGCGCGTCGAGGTAGTAGTGGAAGTAGCCGATCGTCCCGAACAGATCGTCTCCTCCACGCACGCCGATCAACATCGCAACGAGCGGCGCCTCCACCGGTATCCACACGTCCGGGTGGAACGCCGATCGCGAGTGTACTAGCACTCGTGAGCGGCTAGGGTTTGGCTCGGGAGGTGGCGGCTAGGTTTTGCTAGATGTTAAGCGGGACGAATCCTCCGCCCCTCGCCTCCATATATATAGACCTCCTCACGTGGGCCTCGTGGACCGAGGCCCAATAGGAGTCTATTCGGATCTCTATCCGAATTGAGCCCATATCCGAATCATATTCGAATTAGTGTTCCAACCCGTTAAGCGTGCGACCACAGCAGGTTCACGTATACTTGGTCGTGACACGAAACGCCTTTCCGATTACCATGTTAATAGCGGCCTCTAGTAAGACATATTAACCCCAAAGTATATGTAAAGATCATATCGGTGAACTCGTAATGTTCTCTCATGTACGAATCCCTTTGCCTCACGATATAGATTGAGCTCAAGGCGAGACTGTGTCATCCTCTTAATAGCTCAATCACTCTCTCGATTCCGTGATGGATTATAAACTCGTGATTGACTCCTCAATCACCTTGGCATGGCCATGCACTTTCATAATCCATTACATCGAGGGCCCAGAGATATCTCTCCCATAAGGAGGGCAAATTCTATCTTGATCATTCACATCCCACTACATGTTTCATAGCAAACCCGAAGACTACTTTTATGACTACCCGATTCACGGAGTAGTGTTTAGTAGTCCCAAAATAAGCTACTACTCATGTTGGGAACCATGATGATCTCAAGTCTAAGGACTCTACATAAACACTACTTGAGACCAGCCGATGACACATGGAATCTCTGCGGTGTCTCATGGCGAGTCTATCCAACATATGTTCACTAACACATGTCCATATTATTGATTTGGTATCACCATACCATGATCCATGAGACATGATCATCAATCAATACATATGCTGATCTTTGTCTTTGAATCATATTTGTTCCTCATATGATATACGATCAGGGATCATTTAGAAATAGCAACATCTTAGTATTTAAGAGTCTCATGAATAAGTCACATACTCATTGATCAATAATGATGATGTCTATTCCAAGGAACAAAGTAATGTATCATAAACATAGTATGTGATATATACAACATCTCCATGTTGCCTCTAGGGCATATCACTAACACTACTGTTATGTGTATTTACTTAAAACTAAGGATGAAGCTTTAAACTACTTTAAAATTTATAAGGCCGAGGTTGAGAACCAACTAGAAAAGAAAATAAAAAGATTGAGATCTGATCGTGGAGGAGAGTATGTCTCTCATGAGTTCTCCTAATTCTGTTCTGAGCATGGAAAAATCCATGAGTTCACACCACCATATTGACCCCAATCAAATGGGATAGCTGAGAGGAAAAACCGGATATTAACGGACTTGGTCAATGCCATGTTAGAGAGTTCCGGTATGCCTAAGGCATGGTGGGGGGAAGCTATATTGACAGCAACTTTCGTCCTAAATAAAGTAATCGCTAAAAAGAGTGAAATTACTCCATATGAGGGATGGAAGGGGAGAACACCTAATGTTAATTTTCTGCGAACTTGGGGGTGTTTGGCAAAAGTCAATATACCATTGCAGAAAAAGAGAAAAATTGGACCAAAAACAGTTGATTGTATTTTTCTAGGATATGCTCAAAATAGCACGACCTATAGATTTTTAGTAGTTAAATCAGAAACTCCTGAGATTATTGCTAACACAATAATGGAGTCTAGAGATGTTTCATTTTTTGAGAATATCTTTCCTATGAAAACAGTAGGCAATACTTCAACACGAACTGAAAATGTTCAAATCGATAATATCGAAAATGAGAATAATCAAACTTCTGAACTTTCCACCATTTCTGAACTATTTTATGATATCCCTAAGGAGGACAATAATTTAGTCGCAGAAGCTCCTCGAAGGAGTAAGAGATAAAAGGTTGAGAAAATCTTTGGTGATGACTTTATTGTATACCTCGTGGATGATGTGCCAAAGACTCTTTCGGAAGCTTATGCATCTTCTGATGCTGAGTATTGGAAAGAGGCAATCCGTAGCGAGATGGACTCAATCATGGCTAATGAGACTTGGGAGATCACCGATCTTTCTATTGGGTGCAAACCTGTTGGATGTAAGTGGATTTTTAAAAAGAAACTGAGGCCCGATAGTACTATTGAGAAGTACAAAGCAAGACTTGTAGCTAAGGGTTGCACCCAGAAAGAGAGAGAAGATTTCTTCGATACCTATTCTCCTGTCGCTAGATTAGCCACCATCAGAGTACTCCTTGCATTAGCATCTTCCTATGGTCTGTATGTTCATCAAATGGACGTAAAGACAACTTTTCTTAATGGAGAGTTGGAGGAAGAAATTTATATGGATCAACCCGATGGTTTTGTGATTTTTGGACAGGAAAATAAGGTATGTAGATTATTAAAATCCTTATATGGTTTAAAGCAAGCATCTAAACAATGGCATGAAAAGTTTGATAAGACATTGACAACCGCTGGCTTTATTGTGAATGAAGCTGATAAATGTGTATATTACCATTATGGTGGGGGTCAAGGAGTGATTTTGTGTTTGTATGTAGATGACATACTTATATTTGGAACAAACACTACCGTAATTGACGAGGTCAAATCTTTACTATCCCGATGTTTTGATATGAAAGATTTAGGAGAGGTAGATGTTATTTTGAATATTAAATTGATCAAGAATGAGAATGGGATTACTTTGAGCCAATCTCATTATGCTGAGAAAATATTGAGCCGTTTCGGCTTTGAAAATTGTAAAGTTTCTCCAACACCCTATGATGCGAGCATTAAGCTTCGAAAGAATCAAGGGTTAGGAAAAGATCAATTGAAATATTCACAAATTATTGGGTCACTTATGTATTTAGTTGGTGCCACAAGACCTGACATTTCATTTGCTATGAGCAAATTAAGTCGGTTTACTTCTAACCCAGGAGATGATCACTGGGAGGCACTTGTAAGAGTGTTGTGCTACTTGCGGGACACAACATCTTATGGAATTCATTATACTGGATACCCTTCTGTATTAGAAGGGTACAGTGACTTCAATTGGATCTCTGATGCTGATGAGATCAAAGCTACAAGTGGTTATGTGTTTACTTTAGCTGGTGCTGCAGTTTCATGGGACTATATTGACGAGGTCAACCATGGAAGTAGAACTTGTAGCACTTGATACAGCCACTGTTGAGGCTGAATGGCTAAGAGAGCTTCTGATGGACTTGCCATTGGTTGATAAACCAATACCGGCAATTCTGATGTACTGTGATAATCAAACTATGTTGGCCAAAGTCACAAGTACAAAGGATAATATGAAGTCCTCTAGACATGTGAAGCGTAGGCTTAAATCTGTCAGAAAATTGAGAAACTCCGGAGTGATAACTGTGAATTATATTAACACTAACAAAAATCTGGCAGACCCTTTTACCAAGGGATTAGCACGGAAAGCGATTTCCGTTGCTTCTATGGATATGGGAATGAGGCCCATTTAAGTTACATCACAATGGTAACCCATGCCTTCTTGATCGGAGATCCCGTGACTTAGGTAATGGGAAAAACAAGTTGATATTGTAACAAGAGAGTACATATTAATTGTACCCATATCCTAATAAATAAAGTACTCTCAACTGTATGGAAGGTTGGTATAAAACCTTAATGTATTCATGAGGGAAAGGTATTAGCTGCAGGATACCTAGAAAGAATACACCTACTTGAGCTTAACTGTTTGGTCGCAGGTTCACGAGAATAGGGCATTCTCTAGAAAGCTCATGAGCAGATAAGGGAGCATGACCATATAACGCTCCGTTTAGACGTGGTTCATTGATAGCCTAGTATCAGTTGAGGTTTCAAGTGAAGTCTGATTACGAAAAGCTGTGAATTCAAGGCATAGTCCATACGGGACTTACATTATAAGACTGGTATCTTAAACAACACTTCAGTACAATTTTTTTGACATCTTTGTGCTTCTTGCTTTGGAATTGGTGGGGGATTGTTGAAATTAGGCCCAAGGCCCAATTTCTATAATTCCAAAGCACGCAAGGTTTAGTACCATATTGCTTAGGCAAAGTGGGGGAGACCAATTTATAAGGTGGAGTCCATGCCACTCCTTGAATTATGGAAGTGGATGGTGGCTTTGGCTAAACACACACGCGCGCACGCACAAGCGCGCGCGTATTCGTGTATTTTCGTGTGAAAATCGCGTGACTTGTGACTTGCGACGCGCGACCGTGCCGTGACGTGGTGCGCCACTTGGCAGACCATGTCCACCTTGTTTTTGCTAAACCTTGTACCGTCTCTCTCTTTTTGACTGGTCATGAGACTGTTTATTTTTCGGTTTGAATACGGCGATTACGGTGAATAATTGAGTCGATTACGATGAATAATGGAGTCGATTCGTGAATAATAGCGCAAGTTACCGGTGAATAATAGCGTCAGTTACTAGAGAGTAATTGAGAAGTCTATAAAAGGCCTGGAGATGTCCAGGTTTGAACTGATCTCCTTCACTCCTTTCTTCCATTGTCTTCTTCCACTCTTGTACGAAGTGTTGAGCTATCGAACCTCGTCGACCTTTCTTCTCGGCGTGCACGGAAGAGAGGAGAGCGGATCTCGAACCATTATCGCAGAGAGAACTCGCACGGGCGGCAATAAGGTTTCGGCAGCGCATCTGCGCGACCGCTCCTACTACATCCTGCACTGCGTCAAGTCTTCACTGCATCACGCCTGCGCTGCTTCCTGTTCTTCATCAAGCCCAACAGTAAGTTGTTCGTGTGATCGTACGACTTTAATACTATATTTTTCTGTGTTTATTCCGAAGTATGATGAGTAGCCTACTGTTAGTAGTTAGTTGTGCATCACTAGTATATTCTTTTTGTCTCCTACTAAAACTTGGAATTAGAATATTGCCTACATATTCAACACTGCAGCCAACCGAAAATGACTAAAGATTGTAGCTCTTTTCAGGTTGAGGGAGCAGGAAACAAAGTAGAAGGACCTTGGGAAACATGCAGGGAACTGAAAACTGAACTGAACAGAAAAGACTTGATTTCAGCCTCTAGATCTCCCAAAAGAGAAGAGTTGCAACCAGCAGAAAATTGCAGTAGACAATTCTCAAAAGAAAACTTGCAATTGAAATGTTTGCTTTCAGGTATGCGCTAGCCAAATGACCTTGAGGATATACCCAGTTCATAGCAACGTTTCAACCAAGCCAAAAGACTAGAAAATCAAAACAAACATCAACCGAAACCTAAAAGAATTGAAGCAAACAAAGCAACATATCACAAGAAAAACAACTCATAGATATGAGGAAGAGACATGAATGATTATATAACAAAATTGTTTACATCCATCTCTCCCATCTCTCACACAAGAACTAAAACCTCACACACCCATGAAGAGAAATAAATAAAACCCTAACTCCACACTCTCTCTCTTTCTCCACTAGAGAGCACCCTCTATTTATAGCCTTCACTAATGGATTTACAACACACTTTACCCATTAACTCTTAACAACTCATAGCACTTTATCCATTATCTTCTAACCAAATCCACTTCCTTTTGTGCAGCCTTGCGAATTCACCAAAACATCACTCCTGCACCTTCCAGGAAGCTTCCTCATTTCTTGCCGCGCAAGCCTCGTAACCACTTCGAGTCTTCGCCGTCTTCGACACATCCCGACCGCTCCGACCTCAGCACTGCCTGTGCCTAGTCTGGTCACCATGTGTCTCACCACGACTCCGTCTCAAAATCCTGCAACCATCACAGACAAGAAAACACATCACATAGTACCGCAAAAAATATTATAATTAAATATTAGCACCAGTAGATAGCACAAAATGCCCGAAACAAACTCAAACTTTTCAGAACACGTGTCAATTACTCATCACATACATGGGGTTACCTCCATATGGTCTCTCAGTACTATTGTTCGTGCTTGAGTTTCGTGAGGAATTAGAGAGTTTATTCAATCAAGATCGTTCAGCCATTTCGTTGGGAATTGGGTGCACGATAGATCTTTGCTTGGTGGTCGGCGAAATCGACGTGAGTATATTTTGGCAGATTAAAGAGTGTTCGTCCCTTGCACTGGTATTGGAGGATCACTACAATTCATTAAGACTCCCGTGAGTATCCAATCCTACGTTGAGAAGATCGGACGACCCCGTATCATCTTAGTATCAGAGTACGGTTTACTCGGTAGAATCTTATCCCTTTACTTTTCAGTTCATTATTTCCTGTCCTATAGTCCATATAGTCGAAAATTGCCTTACAAAAAAAAATCCAAACCATAGTTTCACATTTATTATTTTTGTGAGTTTTCTTAAGTCTCGATCCATTAGAAATTTTGTTTCCTACTGATTATAGTGTTCTTTTTGCGTAGCTTAATCTATGCATATCAATTTTCTTAAAATTCCGCTAGTTGATCTTTCAATTAGCATAAAAAAAAGAAGTTTCAATTCACCATTTGAATTCTTAATGTGGTTGTCCACGTAAGATCTTTGTGCATCTTGAAAGAACATTATATCTGAACATATATGGGTTTCCTTTTTCTTGTTTTATTTGGCCGCAAGAAACCCTAGCTGTCACAAATTTCCGCCGTAAGAATCCTAGTCGGACATGTTAGGATAGTCTGAAGTTTGTTGCCTTTTGAATTCCATGCGTCTGCTGGGGTTTTCACTTAAATCATTTGACCTTTGAGACGTCTTTGATAATTACTTTAGGGCTGTTCTAAAATTATCTACACATTGCTGATCAACTTTAGACTTGTGTAGAATCAAGAAACAATTAAACCCTAGTTCGGCCTTTGAGTAAAAAAAAGGGTAGCTGATTAAAAAAAGAAAGAGAAGACACGGCTTGGGCATAAAAAAGGAAAAAGAAAAGAAAAGAAAGCATTGGCCAAATTTGGGTAAGTTAACCTTAGTCCATAAATTCAGATTGTGTATTTAATTTCTTTGAGCAATTTTGTGCCCTTAAATTCATATAATTGCAATTGGTTAGCGTCTTTTCTTGTACTTGGTGCAAAATGAGCTAATATTTCCCGATTGTTTCTTTTAGCTCATTCCTTTATTTGTATTGAGTCACATTGATCATTGCATGTGCGTTCATACTCTTCACTTATATCTTTTGGATTAGCACCTAGGCAATATTTTCTAATTTGGATTATTACTTAATTAAACAACACCGTGAAATTCAGATTGTGTAGGATAAATACTTTCATACCAAGCTCCACTAAATATCCTTTGCCGTGCAATTGTGGATCACTTTTATGTCCGCTTGATCATCACTTGCTATTGTAGCCACCACAAGTTTAAGATTCTTTTGACCTCAATTCACTTCAGAAAGGTAAGAACCTTATTTGGGAGAGATAAAAGAGAGAATTGAGAGAACTCCACATATCATATATATATATATATATATATATATATATATATATATATATATATATATATATATATATATATATATATATTGGTATTTGTGCTTCTTTGTGCCACTAACCATGAGAGGTGGAGAGGATAGTTATGGTGATGCTTTTAAATCAGGCAATGAGAAGTGCAATGAAACAAGAATTTACAATTAGCACAGCCGCCATGGAGGGACAACACAAGGCATGTCACCCACAGCATGAAGATAGTTTTGTTTCTTTCTATAGAAGTAATTATCTAGAAGAGTATCTTAAGTGGGAATGGCGAATAAAGAAAATGTTTACATTTCAAAAGCTTCCCAAAGACCAAAAGGTGATCGTGCCACTAGAGATTTGAAAATTATGCTTATAATTGGTAGCATCAATGATTTGGATACGAATTCATTAAATCTTGGTCAGATTTAAATGCACTCATGAGGAGAGAATTTATGCCATCCTACTATGCACAGGGATTGCTTCGCTGTTTGGAGAGTATCACACAAGGGAGTAATACTGTTCAAGAATATTATTTTGAGCTACAAGATGCAATATATCGTGTCGGTATCACTAGTGCATTAAAAGAGAAGGCATACTTTAAAGAAGGATTGAATTCTAAGATCGCCGCTACACTTCAACATAAATATTTTGACGGTATGCAAGATCTTTGAATTATGCTATTGAAGAGAAGAAGAGACTTATAGAGAGATGTACATCACAGTTTTCTTTATGTCCATACCTCAATTTTTCTACCCCTACTAGTGTGATACATGAGAAGATAATCGAGCATGAGACTTTTCCTTCGGTCAAGGAAATATACAGTGATATTCAAAAGCTACATATAGCTTCTGAGATACACCACAACCCATAAGAGGATGAGAGCTACATAGCCAAATTGAGTGAGAGTGATAAAAGAGTGAGCTGTGTGATTTCACCATATATGAAGTTAAGAGCATCCAAATTGAGAGTGTGAGAGAGACACAAAAAGAAAAAAAAGAGAAGTAGAAGATAGACAAAGTGAGGATGAATCTGAAACTAACACATTAATATATACTTCTAGTGTTGTTTCTCATATTATGCAGGTTGATATTAAAGATGAAGAATTGAACGTTCAACAACCAGCACCTTTAAAGACAAATGAGGAGGTAACCACGAGACAGGATGAAGTGCTTGCTGCCCCGTGGGTACATCCTAACAATTTTAAACCCCCAGCACCTACATCATCTGAGGAGGATGACAAAGGTAATAATATTGGTGCTGAATTTAATTGTGAAAATATGAGTAATTGTGAGAACTCATGTGATCAACCAAAAACTTTATGTTCTAAAATTTCTTTACTCAATTTACATAATGTAGAATTGATTACTCATAAGGAAGTTCTTACTAAGATATCTCCTAATGATTTTTGTACTATATCATGTTTGATAATCCTAGAGTGCTACTAGTGTGATTGATAATGTTGCTGAAATTTTATGTTCAAAATCACTAGTTAATACCTATGCCTACACATATACGTTCAAGTTGATTGGAGATTATGGTGTAAATGACACATTTTATATTAACAGAATTTGCATTATATGTGATAAGCTTGCAGAATTGAAATTACATATTGTGGATAAACAATCATTTGTGCCATGTTATGATCACAATGAGATGAATTTGAACAATAGTACACACTGTTTAGAAATATTTTATAAGTCTACTTGTTGGATCTTTGATGTACAATCACGTAAAAATACTCAGAGTAGCGCAGTTGAAGCATGGAAAGTACTTAAAAATTTTTCCCTATATCTGAGCAACTAAATTTGATTTTGCCCATTAATGATCTGTCCATGTCCTTAGAAAAGTCGAGGTTTACTTTCCCTTATGGGAGGAAGAATGATGTGAAAGACAGTATTACAATGCATACATTTTTTAGTCGCTGCTATAATCATTGATTTGTGCAAAATAATAAGCATGACACAACAATTGATTCTTACATATACCATGCATATGTGTTGTTCTTTTCACGTACTACACCTTCAGATGTTAATGATGTGATAAGTCGAAGAAGTGTTGATGACAAGTATATATACCATTCATACACGTTGTATTTTATGTTTAGTACAATTTTAGGCTATCAAAAGCCGAGAAGAATTTTTTTGAAGAAGGGGATGATGATGCGGATACAGACATGTGTATCACTTATCACTATACAAGAAGGATTGCATCAACGCTACGCGCTTGTGGTTGGGGCCCATCAAAAGGAAATCCAACCAATATGTCAAGACCAAGTCAACATCTTTCCCTACTTTTCCTCAAGGTCACCACGTTGTTTTTGGACCAATTCAACAAAGACTTCAAGTGGGATACATTTTGGAATCCAATTCGGCCTCCAGATCAATTCGGATTCAGCCTGATAGGTCCAACTTCAAACAGCCATAACTTTTTATCCAGAAGGAATCTCGGGGCCCATGAGTACTTGTTGGAAAGCTTTTCAAGTCTACTTTCAGATGGATCCAGCCCCACCTCTGACACTAACTCAGCCTGACAGGACCGATTTTAAATGCTCATAGATTTTGCATCAAGAGTCTATTTGGAATGTGTGAGTACAGCATGGAAAGCTTATATCGCCCTCTTTTCAACGGATTTGGTCCCATCGAAAAATTTCTTCTATGCGCTCCGAAATCATGAAAATAACATTTTGATTTTGGAAACAGAGATAGAATCAAATCTGATTTGATTACTTTCTATGTGTTGAAAACTTTCCATAAGTAAGGGCTTGCGTGCACCTATAAATAGAGGCTCCATTGACTATGTAATACAGATCACCTTTGAGAATAAATCTACTATTGTTCGTACTTGAGTTTCGTGAGGAATTAGAGAGTTTCTTCAATCAAGATTATTCAGCTTTTTTGCTGGGAATTAGGTGCACGATAAATTTTCGCTTGGTGGTTGGTGAAATCGACGTGAGTGTGTTTTGGCAGATTAAAGAGTGTTCGTTTTTTGCATTGGCATTGGAGGATCACTACGATTCATCAAGACTCCTGCGTGTATCCAATCCTACGTCGAGAAGATTGGGCGACCCCGTATCAAAAACACTAACATGGAAAGAAAAAGAATTTGTTTTTTTAACCAAAGAATCAGTAACCTGTAACCCTCTCCTAAAAAACCTCAAAATAACTAGAATAAAAATTTAAAATAACTCTTAGAATGGTTGTACCTCTGCATCTCTTGTCCCCAAAACTATGGACCTATTTGTCGGACCCCGGAGCAACGACTCCTGGATCCTCTGTGTAAATCGCACTAGTCCAGGATCAAGCTAGTGCACACAGTGGATAACAAAGATTTATATCATGCACAATGACATTTATTCATTAACTAAATATGGGCCTGATGGCCAAATTTTACATCAATGGTTCATAAACCAAGAAATAAATATAAACAGCGGAAGAAAACCAATGAAGCAAAGACCCATCCCGCCTTACCCACAGTGAATGACGTAAGACGCGCCTAGTCGTCACCATCCTCACCGAAGTTGTTGACGTCATCCTCTGGCAACAGATTTTAGCAAGGTGAGCACATAAAGTACTCCCAAGGTAAGCACATAAAGCACTTACGCAAGTTACACCAGGAGTTTTAACAGAGTGAATGCATGCATAGGGATAACAAAGGAAGGTTTAATAAGGTTAATTGTGCGAAAAGCGGTACTTGAATTTGAAATACAATACTGTAAGTATGAAAAGCTGAATTTAATACAGTATATAAAATAATAATTTAACAAAATAATATCGTTAGTGCAGGCTCCGACCAAACACTAACCTAGTCACAGGTATCCCACCTGGTCCATCTTTTCAAAAGGTTTCACATGGGTTCCATCTATCCATATGCTTTTCAAAATCTCTTATGGATTCATTTTGTTAGTGTAGGCTTCGACCAAACACCAACTTATTCACAGGTATCCCACCTGGTCATGGATTCCATCCATCCATCCATAAGTTTTTCATAAACTATTTTAAAAATCAAAGTCTAATCTGTGACAACTCTACTCAGCATGTCCATGACCGTGGACACGGCTATCCAGGATAGATTTAAACTCTGCAGAGGTGTACAGCTTTACCCACAAGACACGATCATCCCATATTGCCACCGGATAAACACACTTCCTTTGGTGTGCGGCGAGGAGATCATGACAAGGCTGTTACAATGATCCGTAGCCAAAATAGTCACGCCGCCACTAAGGTTTCACCACAACTCGAATCCACGAGTTGGAGCCCCTCTGGTGCCATGTGAGACTTCCCACACCTACGCGCGCTCACATTCAGCCTATAGCGAGACTATAATTGGAACTTCACAAATTACTTAGCGAGTCCGTCCCATACCGGACTTGTGGTAGTCTGAAGTGACTTTGTAAAATGAATCACAGAAACGGTCCTTAATCCAACTTAGGCTCAACCACATACCCCCGTGCACGACAATCAACCAGGTGTCACCAAACACGAGGCATGCCGGCACCCACCACCTAACCATTAGCCTAAGTCCAAAACATAAGTTTCCATTTCATTTTTAAACTATTTTCATAAACCATCCTTGACTCACCGAAGTCAAGATATCAATTTTCAAAGTCTGTCATTTCATGTGAAAGATTGATCCCACCTAAAATTATACTAAGCCAAGCTAAGCATTTCTATAAAATTTTCTAGTCAATACTATGGTACTAACTAGTTTTCAGCTAGGGTGACAAGGTATACTGAATCGAGGATTTCAAATGGGCTATAATCAAAGGATCATGGGTATATCTAACATTTAAACTGAATTTAAATTAATTTTGGATAGAAGTACGCATGCATATACAGTAAAACAATATAAATAAATTTAAAATATTAGGTTCAACATGGTCAAAGGTGTAACTTGCCTTGCTTCGAAGTTTGCTGAGGTCGTCGAATTTATACTCTCCGAAATAGTCGTAGTCTACACGCGGGAAGCAAGAACAAACTAAACTCAAATAAAATCCAAATAAAATCCAAATTTTACAAAATAAATGCCGGGAGATAGAATATGAATTTGGGAATTTGAATTGGTCCAAAAGGAGTTAGGGCGAAGGAGGACGACTTCTGGAAGTTTGAATTCCAAAGAAATAAATAAAAGGAATTCTTTGAATTCTTTTCTTTGTGAAGGAAAAGTAGTCGGGAGCTACAATATTTGTGTAGGGTCGAAGTCATGATCGAAGGTGTAGTCGAAGACATGGTCAAGATCATAGTCGAATTAACGGTTGAAGATGCGGAGGTCTAAGTCGAAGACAAAGACTCCAAGTACGGGTGCAGTCGAATTCGAAGATTAAGATTCGGTCGAAGACTTACTCGAAATTGTATAGTGGTTGAAGAACACTATAACAGTCGAGAACAAATGGTAATCGGAGTCGAGTGGTCGGGACGACAATGAACGCCGGTGGTGGAAAGCGAAGGTACTCAGAGTCGGCTACAACTTCGACTACCGAGTATTCTTCCAACTACTTCTCGCTGAAAAAGCGAAGGTACTCGGAGACTTAGAGCGAAGAGTGACAGTGGTCGGAAGCGACTACGGTCGGAGGTAGATGGAGACGGCAGTGGTTGGGAGCGACTGTGGTCGGGAGTGACTGTAGTCGGAAAAGCAATTGTGGTCGAAAGGATTGGAGTTGAAGTCTCTGAAGATCAAAGTCAAAATTGGAGTCTTCGAAGGTCGAAGTCGAAGGCTCCGGCGGTCGGAGTCTAAAAAGCCTTCGAACAGCGGACTCTAAAGAGCCTCCGAATGGCGAAGTCTAAAGAGCCTCCAGATAGCCGAGTCTAAAGAGCCTCCGGATGGCGAAGTCTAAAGAGCCTCCAGATAGCGGAGTCTTAGGAAGTCTTTGAACCGTCGGTGTATAAGGAACCTCCGAACGGTTAGAGTCTAAAGAACCTCTGGACGTCGGAGTCTTAAGAGCCTTCGGATATCGGAGTCTTAGAATCGGATGGCTGGGAGAAGTCGGACGACTTCACACGACAAGATCCGAGCGATTCAACGGCGGCGAAGACCGGGGGGGTGTACAAAAGAGGGAGAAGAGTATAAGTCCGGGATTTCCTTTGTGCAAGGTTCGGGCGGAGGTGGGTACGATTATCGGTGGCATCGGCGGGGCGCAAGAAGGTTCGAGGCAATTACTCGCCAGAGCTCCTCAGACGAAGAAGGTAGGAGTTGCTCGGTGCGACAGGTTTACGAGCGAACCAGGACAATTGGGTGAGGGGAATAGTGGAACCGAGCCCATGGACGGTGGTGCGGCGCACAAAGCCCGTGGGCTCACTAGCGGCGCGGGGCACGGCGGGGGTTGGCGAGGGGCACAAAAAGAGAGTGGGGACCACGAGGAGTGCTCTGGTGCTCTTGTGTAACACCACAAGTGGCTGGAAGGTGGTCGGCGGCAAGGTAAAGTGGTGGCGTCGGTGTCGGCGAAAGAGACACTCCGGCGGGGGAAATTGCTTGACGGAGGGGTGGCGAGGTGAAGAAAAGAGAGAGGGGATTGCGAGGAGTGCATTGGTGGTTTCGTGCAATACTAGAAGTGGTTGGAAGGTGGTCGGCAGCGAGTTGGAGCGATGGCGTAACTCGGGCGGCGATGGCGGCAGTATTCCGGCGGTGAAGAGACTCAACCAAGGGCGGTCGAGAAAATCCAAAAATTATGAAATATATACGAAAAGGTAGATTATGAATTTAGATGAATTTAGAAACTTGAATCACCTGATTCGGAGTTCGGACGAAGGAGAACGAGCGATTGGAAGATTATCGGATTAGAAAATCCTGAAAAAAGAAAAATCAGGAATATTCCAAAGGAATATTCCTGCGCAGAGAACAGCCCTTCCACTGTTTTGGTCGCGGCGCCGGTGAGAAAAGGCATGGGGGTGAAGCCAACTAGCAAAATGGTTTGCTAGGGACCCGAGGCACATGTAGGAAGTGACGGCACGTCAAACGGAGCACGGTGACGACGTGTACAGCGACAACGACATAGGGCGTGGAGAGAAGAATAATTTTCGGGAATGGGATAAGGAGAAGGAAGGTGAGCACGGCCTAGAACGTGGTGAGGCGAGTCTAGAAAAAATATCGGCAAAGCCGAACACTCACCGGTGGCGACGCAATCGTCGTTTGAACGACGTCGGTACAGAAACACTAAAATTTCAATATCTTCGCGCTCAGTCAGGCGAATCCAAAACCATCTGAAACGTAGCCACCTGGGATGGTTTGGCACGTTTTGACGCGGACGGATCGTTGAAATTATTCCCGGACAGGCAGGGACACGAAGTGCAATTTGCGGCCATGGCAAGGTGTCGGGCGCAAATATTTGTGGAAGGTTTTTGGACGAACGGAGGGGAGCACGGCGTAGAACGTGTCGAGACGAACTCAACGCCGCAGACGGCTTGGCCAACGGACAAGCGAAACACGGTGGACAAGAATTTATACGGCCTACAGGCTGACATCGGCGTTCCGGGCAAACGGAGAGGAATTAACATGCGAGAGTTGCGGCGAATCGAATATTAGAGCGTGGGGATCGTGATGCTCACCTTGGTTTTGGTCGGGCATGCACGGTCGGCCGGTGGCGACGCGAAGAACGACGACCCGTTTTGGCCCACGGTGGCGACGGTGCTCCGGCGAAGTTCGGCGGCGAGGTGAGCACCGCGTAGAACGCGGCGAGGCGAAGCCAACGGTGTGGTCAACGCGCGCGCTTCACCGGACGAGCGCAATAAGCGAAGAACGGCGCTTGAAACACAAAACTAAAACTTCGATTGCGCCCAAAAGGAGAGGAGTGGGGACTTGAGATTTTCGGGGTTGAGTGAGGATGAGGAGAGGCTCACGGGGCTTTCTTTTATAGGGGTGGAGGTGGACCGAGGAGGGAGATCAATGGGGCATGTCTTTGAATGGCATGGTTTAAATCCCGCGAAAATAGGCATCAATTGGAGGGGAAACGGTGGGGGAATGAAAGAGCTTGATGAGGGGAAGTAAATGCAATTGATTTCACTGAAAACCGTTGAGTAAATCACGAGATATCAAAGCTCCAAGAATGCTCTAATGGCTGCTCGCTTGCTGTCCGCGTGAACAGTAAATGGGAGGAGGAAGAAGAAGGAGAAAGGAAGAGAGAGAAAAGAGAAAAAGGAAAAAGAAAAAGAAAATTCAGCAAAAATTCCAAAAAAATATATTTTTAGAATCCTTGGAACCTGAAAAGAATAAAAAAAATATTTTCGGAATTTTTTGACGTTTATTTTAATTTTTAAAAATGTTTTCCTTTTTCTAGCTTTAAATAATACAATAAATAACAAATAAAGCTTAAAAATCTTAGAAAAATTCAAGGAAGTTTCTTAGGCTATTTGGAACTTATAAAAAAATTTCCAACTAAAATTTGAATATTTTGCCTTATAAAATATTTTTTGTTTAATGAAAGGCTTTTTTCTTTAGCAGAAAATCAGGTTAGCTAAAAATTTTAAAATTTCAAGAAATCAAATAACTTTGATTTTTATTTCAAACTAACTTATTTAATACCTTATTTATTTATTATTTTTATTTTTTTTCTTAAATCACCTTTCTCACGTAAAACTCTTTTTAAAAGCAGAAAATCAGGCAAATAAACTTAAACAACCAAAAGTAAATATTTTTTTTAAATTAAATTAAATGTGTTTTTTTTTGGAATAAACAGCTGGGCTGTTACAAACTACCCCCCTTAAAGAGAATCTCGTCCCCGAGATTCGCACGGGCTAGCAAAGAAATGGGTTTGGATTTTACTCCGTATGGCTTGAGCTTTGATCTTGTTCAGATATCCATTTGTAAACTTTTATGGCTTTCCAATTGTTGTCTGAAGGGTATTGACGATCGGTGTTCCAGCTTGATGCTTCCAAAGATTAGGAAAGAGGAGACTTAAGACAAAGGAGAAATAGAGGTCGTTTTGCACATTCCCGCAAAATACCAACTAGCAAAAACTTTTATTAAGATAATATTAAGTAACAGTTACGGCTATCAATAAAAGAGAAAACCTGATAGCTCGTAACATCGTCTAATAGCTGCCTAACAACTTATCCTAAAAGGGTAAGGGTTGCCTTGGTGTAATCCTTCGTGGCTCTCTGAGTACAAAGAGCGTCCCTTCAATGCGAAGATTGAAATGATGGCAGGGGCGAAGAACTGCTTTACGAGCGACTTCTTGCTTGGTTCTTTCAAACGAGTAACTGCTTTCTTCAAAGCGCTAGTGAAGACTTCCTTGTCCAGTTGCTTGGTGACGAGTACAAAGAAAGCGGTGTCCCATCATCGATTCCCATGGCTAACTTTCTGGGCAGGTAGATAGCTCAACATTGGAGTCCCATCGACGGAGTAGTCGATAAAGGCCTACACTCTATCCATCATTCGGTGCATCTTGATGAACATCCAACTATAGTGGTTTGAATAAGATGAGAGATAAAAATATGTTTTCATGTTATGACACAAAGATGAGAGAGATTTGAGAGATAAGAGTAAGCCTGATCGAGAGGTGAGGATAAGCAAAGCTTTTCAAAAATATTTTTATCATTTGAGGTAAGTCCTTAAGGTCAAACCATTCTATTCTATCTACGGTCACGTCTTAGGGTCATTATAGCTCGATACCATCTCTGCTTGACCCGAGCAACGACTCTGGATCCTCTGTGTAAATCGCACTAGTCCAGATCAAGCTAGTGCACACAAAGGATAACAAAGATTTATATCATGCACAATGACATTTATTCATTAACTAAATATGGGCACGATGGCCAAATTTTACATCAATGGTTCATAAACCAAGAAATAAATATAAGCAATGGAAGAAAACCAATGAAGCAAAGACCCATCCCGCCTTGCCACAGCGAATAGATCGTAAGACGCGCCTAGTCGTCACCATCCTCACCGGTTGTTGACGTCATCCTCTCGCAACAGATTTTAGCAAGGTGAGCACATAAAGTACTCCCAAGGTAAGCACATAAAGCACTTACGCAAGTTACACGGGAGTTTTAACAGAGTGAATGCATGCATAGGGATAACAAAGGAAGGTTTAATAAGGTTAATTGTGCAGCGGTACTTGAATTTGAAATACAATACTGTAAGTATGAAAAGCTGAATTTAATACAGATATAAAATAATAATTTAACAAAATAATATCGTTAGTGCAGCTCAGACCAAACACTAACCTAGTCACGAGTATCCCACCTGGTCCATCTTTTCAAAAGGTTTCACATGGGTTCCATCTATCCATATGCTTTTCAAAATCTCTTATGGATTCATTTTGTTAGTGTAGGCTTCGACCAAACACCAACTTATTCACAGGTATCCCACCTGGTCATGGATTCCATCCATCCATCCATAAGTTTTTCATAAACTATTTTAAAAATCAAAGTCTAATCTGTGACAACTCTACTCAGCATGTCCATGACCGTGGACACGGCTATCCAGGATAGATTTAAACTCTGCAGAGGTGTACGACTTTACCCACAAGACACGATCATCCCATATTGCCACCGGATAAACACACTTCCTTTGGTGTGCGGCGAGGAGATCATGACAAGGCTGTTACAATGATCCGTAGCCAAAATAGTCACGCCGCCACTAAGGTTTCACCACAACTCGAATCCACGAGTTGGAGCCCCCTCTGGTGCCATGTGAGACTTCCCACAGCCTACGCCGCGCCACATTCACCTATAGCGAGACTATAATTGGAACTTCACAAATTACTTAGCGTGTCCGTCCCATACCGGACTTGTGGTAGTACGAAGTGACCTTTGTAAAATGAATCACAGAAACGGTCCTTAATCCAACTTAGGCTCAACCACATACCCCGTGCACGACAATCAACCAGGTGTCACCAAACACGAGGCATGCCGGCACCCACCACCTAACCATTAGCCTAAGTCCAAAACATAAGTTTCCATTTCATTTTTAAACTATTTTCATAAACCATCCTTGACTCACCGAAGTCAAGATATCAATTTTCAAAGTCTGTCATTTCATGTGAAAGATTGATCCCACCTAAAATTATACAAAGCCAAGCTAAGCATTTCTATAAAATTTTCTAGTCAATACTATGGTACTAACTAGTTTTCAGCTAGGGTGACAAGGTATACGAATTCAGGATTTCAAATGGGCTATAATCAAAGGATCATGGGTATATCTAACATTTAAACTGAATTTAAATTAATTTTGGATAGAAGTACGCATGCATATACAGTAAAACAACATAAATAAATTTAAAATATTAGGTTCAACATGGTCAAAGGTGTAACTTGCCTTGCTTCGAAGTTTGCTGAGGTCGTCGAATTTATACTCTCCGAAATAGTCGTAGTCTACACGCGGGAAGCAAGAACAAACTAAACTCAAATAAAATCCAAATAAAATCCAAATTTTACAAAATAAATGCCGGGAGATAGAATATGAATTTGGGAATTTGAATTGGTCCAAAAGGAGTTAGGGCGAAGGAGGACGACTTCTGGAAGTTTGAATTCCAAAGAAATAAATAAAAGGAATTCTTTGAATTCTTTTCTTTGTGAAGGAAAAGTAGTCGGGAGCTACAATATTTGTGTAGGGTCGAAGTCATGATCGAAGGTGTAGTCGAAGACATGGTCAAGATCATAGTCGAATTAACGGTTGAAGATGCGGAGGTCTAAGTCGAAGACAAAGACTCCAAGTACGGGTGCAGTCGAATTCGAAGATTAAGATTCGGTCGAAGACTTACTCGAAATTGTATAGTGGTCGAAGAACACTATAACAGTCGAGAACAAATGGTAATCGGAGTCGAGTGGTCGGGACGACAATGAACGCCGGTGGTGGAAAGCGAAGGTACTCAGAGTCGGCTACAACCCGACTACGAGTATTCTTCCAACTACTTCTCGCTGAAAAAGCGAAGGTACTCGGAGACTTAGAGCGAAGAGTGACAGTGGTCGGAAGCGACTACGGTCGGAGGTAGATGGAGACGGCAGTGGTTGGGAGCGACTGTGGTCGGGAGTGACTGTAGTCGGAAAAGCAATTGTGGTCGAAAGGATTGGAGTTGAAGTCTCAAGATCAAAGTCAAAATTGAGTCTTGAAGGTCGGTCGAAGGCTCCGCGGTCGAGTCTAAAAGCCTTGAGCAGCGGACTCTAAAGAGCCTCCGAATGGCGAAGTCTAAAGAGCCTCGAGATAGCCGAGTCTAAAGAGCCTCCGGATGGCGAAGTCTAAAGAGCCTCCAGATAGCGGAGTCTTAGGAAGTCTTTGAACCGTCGGTGTATAAGGAACCTCCGAACGGTTAGAGTCTAAAGAACCTCCGGGCGTCGGAGTCTTAAGAGCCTTCTGATATCGGAGTCTTAGAATCGGATGGTGGGAGAAGTCGGACGACTTCACACGACAAGATCCGAGCGATTCAACGGCGCGAAGACCGGGGTGTACAAAGAGGGAGAAGAGTATAAGTCCGGATTTCCTTTGTGCAAGGTTCGGGCGGAGGTGGGTACGATTATCGGTGGCATCGGCGGGGCGCAAGAAGGTTCGAGGCAATTACTCGCCAGAGCTCCTCAGACGAAGAAGGTAGGAGTTGCTCGGTGCGACAGGTTTACGAGCGAACCAGACAATTGGGTGAGGAATAGTGGAACCGAGCCCATGGACGGTGGTGCGGCGCACAAAGCCCGTGGGCTCACTAGCGGCGCGGGGCACGGCGGGGGTTGGCGAGGGGCACAAAAAGAGAGTGGGGACCACGAGGAGTGCTCTGGTGCTCTTGTGTAACACCACAAGTGGCTGGAAGGTGGTCGGCGGCAAGGTAAAGTGGTGGCGTCGGTGTCGGCGAAAGAGACACTCCGGCGGGGGAAATTGCTTGACGGAGGGGTGGCGAGGTGAAGAAAAGAGAGAGGGGATTGCGAGGAGTGCATTGGTGGTTTCGTGCAATACTAGAAGTGGTTGGAAGGTGGTCGGCAGCGAGTTGGAGCGATGGCGTAACTCGGGCGGCGATGGCGGCAGTATTCCGGCGGTGAAGAGACTCAACCAAGGGCGGTCGAGAAAATCCAAAAATTATGAAATATATACGAAAAGGTAGATTATGAATTTAGATGAATTTAGAAACTTGAATCACCTGATTCGGAGTTCGGACGAAGGAGAACGAGCGATTGGAAGATTATCGGATTAGAAAATCCTGAAAAAAGAAAAATCAGGAATATTCCAAAGGAATATTCCTGCAGAGAGAACAGCCCTTCCACTGTTTTGGTCGCGGCGCCGGTGAGAAAAGGCATGGGGGTGAAGCCAACTAGCAAAATGGTTTGCTAGGGACCCGAGGCACATGTAGGAAGTGACGGCACGTCAAACGGAGCACGGTGACGACGTGTACAGCGACAACGACATAGGGCGTGGAGAGAAGAATAATTTTCGGGAATGGGATAAGGAGAAGGAAGGTGAGCACGGCCTAGAACGTGGTGAGGCGAGTCTAGAAAAAATATCGGCAAAGCCGAACACTCACCGGTGGCGACGCAATCGCCGCTTGAACGACGTCGATGCGAAACACTAAAATTTCAATATCTTCGCTCGGTCGGTAATCCAAAACCATCTCAAACGTAGCCACCGGGATGGTTTGGCACGCTTTGACGCGGACGGATCGTTGAAATTATTCCCGACAGGCAGGGACACGAAGTGCAATTTGCGCCATGGCAAGGTGTCGGGCGCAAATATTTGTGGAAGGTTTTGGGCGAACGGAGGGGAGCACGGCGTAGAACGTGTCGAGACGAACTTAACGCCGCAGACGGCTTGGCCAACGGACAAGCGAAACACGGTGGACAAGAATTTATACGGCCTACAGGCTGACATCGGCGTTCCGGGCAAACGGAGAGGAATTAACATGCGAGAGTTGCGGCGAATCGAATATTAGAGCGTGGGGATCGTGATGCTCACCTTGGTTTTGGTCGGGCATGCACGGTCGGCGGTGGCGGCGCCAAGAACGACGACCGCTTTGGCCCACGGTGGCGACGGTGCTCGGCGAAGTTCGCGGCGAGGTGAGCACCGCGTGAGAACGCGGCGGCGGCCAACGGTGTGGTCAAACGCGCGCGCTTCACCGGACGAGCGCAATAAGCAAGAACGGCGCTTGAAACACAAAACTAAAACTTCGATTGCGCCCAAAAGGAGAGGAGTGGGGACTTGAGATTTTCGGGGTTGAGTGAGGATGAGGAGAGGCTCACGGGGCTTTCTTTTATAGGGGTGGAGGTGGACCGAGGAGGGAGATCAATGGGGCATGTCTTTGAATGGCATGGTTTAAATCCCGCGAAAATAGGCATCAATTGGAGGGGAAACGGTGGGGGAATGAAAGAGCTTGATGAGGGGAAGTAAATGCAATTGATTTCACTGAAAACCGTTGAGTAAATCACGAGATATCAAAGCTCCAAGAATGCTCTAATGGCTGCTCGCTTGCTGTCCGCGTGAACAGTAAATGGGAGGAGGAAGAAGAAGGAGAAAGGAAGAGAGAGAAAAGAGAAAAAGGAAAAAGAAAAAGAAAATTCAGAAAAATTCCAAAAAACATATTTTTAGAATCCTTGGAACCTGAAAAGAATAAAAAAAATATTTTCGGAATTTTTTGACGTTTATTTTAATTTTTAAAAATGTTTTCCTTTTTCTAGCTTTAAATAATACAATAAATAACAAATAAAGCTTAAAAATCTTAGAAAAATTCAAGGAAGTTTCTTAGGCTATTTGGAACTTATAAAAAAATTTCCAACTAAAATTTGAATATTTTGCCTTATAAAATATTTTTTTGTTTAACAGAAAGGCTTTTTTTCTTTAGCAGAAAATCAGGTTAGCTAAAAATTTTAAAATTTCAAGAAATCAAATAACTTTGATTTTTATTTCAAACTAACTTATTTAATACCTTATTTATTTATTATTTTTATTTTTTTTTCTTAAATCACCTTTCTCACATAAAACTCTTTTTAAAAGCAGAAAATCAGGCAAATAAACTTAAACAACCAAAAGTAAATATTTTTTTTAAATTAAATTAAATGTGTTTTTTTTTGGAATAAACAGCTGGGCTGTTACAAACTACCCCCCTTAAAGAGAATCTCGTCCCCGAGATTCGCACGGGCTAGCAAAGAAATGGGTTTGGATTTTACTCCGTATGGCTTGAGCTTTGATCTTGTTCAGATATCCATTTGTAAACTTTTATGGCTTTCCAATTGTTGTCTGAAGGGTATTGACGATCGGTGTTCCAGCTTGATGCTTCCAAAGATTAGGAAAGAGGAGACTTAAGACAAAGGAGAAATAGAGGTCGTTTTGCACATTCCCGCAAAATACCAACTAGCAAAAACTTTTATTAAGATAATATTAAGTAACAGTTACGGCTATCAATAAAAGAGAAAACCTGATAGCTCGTAACATCGTCTAATAGCTGCCTAACAACTTATCCTAAAAGGGTAAGGGTTGCCTTGGTGTAATCCTTCGTGGCTCTCTGAGTACAAAGAGCGTCCCTTCAATGCGAAGATTGAAATGATGGCAGGGGCGAAGAACTGCTTTACGAGCGACTTCTTGCTTGGTTCTTTCAAACGAGTAACTGCTTTCTTCAAAGCGCTAGTGAAGACTTCCTTGTCCAGTTTGCTTGGTGACGAGTACAGCAAAGCGGTGTCCCATCATCTGATTCCCATGGCTAACTTTCCTGGGCAGGTAGATAGCTCAACATTGGAGTCCCATCGACGGAGTAGTCGATAAAGGCCTACACTCTATCCATCATTCGGTGCATCTTGATGAACATCCAACTATAGTGGTTTGAATAAGATGAGAGATAAAAATATGTTTTCATGTTATGACACAAAGATGAGAGAGATTTGAGAGATAAGAGTAAGCACAGACTGAGAGGTGAGGATAAGCAAAGCTTTTCAAAAATATTTTTATCATTTGAGGTAAGTCCTTAAGGTCAAACCATTCTATTCTATCTACGGTCACGTCTTAGGGTCATTATAGCTCTGATACCATCTCTGTTTACCCGAGCAACGACTCCTGGATCCTCTGTAAATCCTCCGAGACCCGAGTAGAAACTCCTGCACCCACACATGTATTCTTGTACTAGTCCTGCAGATCAATACTAGTACACACAGTTCAAACAGAAAAGATGATATATTGCCAACAACGCTTTATTACAATAGTAATCAAGTTTTACAAAGGCCATTGCCTTACTAAGGTTCACGTAACCACAAGCAAAAATAAACACAATGGAAGCAAAGATAACTTGATCGACCCATCAATCGCCACGTGCAATTGACTGGGAAACGAATCCTAGGCATCCGAAATAAACCTCCGCATCCACATTCGCGCAGAAGTCATACTCTCAGCTTGATCTTCTCCATTCTCTCGCTTTTATATTTATAGAGCAACAGTGAGTACAAAATGTACTCCGCAAGTCTTGGGAAAATGCATAGATGTAAGGTTTCACAAAGGAAGGTTATATGGTTTATTTGCAACATCAGATTTTATTTCAAATCTACATAATTACTTTAAAAGCCATTTTGTAAACAACTTGTTTTTAATAAACGAAATTGATAAGTGCTTTAGTGAAGGTTAAACTACCAACACTAATATCTCGTGCCATCACACCAATTTTCAAAACCTCGAGTTACACCCCGATCTGAACATCACGAGAGTTATACTACTCCCGAGTTTTTCTCCAACTCATTTTGTTTTGAAATCAAAACCAAAACTTCTACCATGTGAATGCATTCCTTGCTCGCCCTTGACCGTAGGCACGGCTATTCGAATAGTTTTACTCACAGAGGTTGTACACTTTACCCACAAGAGATAAATTATCTTAATAGTCAACACGCTTCCTTTGGCATGAGACCCAGATAAATTATCACAAAGCCTTTCGCCTACTCCAAAGATAGTTTAAATACCACCCGCTAAGGTTTCACCACAACTCGAATCCACGAGTTGGAGCCCTCTGCGCCATATGAGTACAAGAAACCCTGTCCCTCACTATGAGTAACCAAGACACCCGGCACTCAATACACCACCGGTGATATCTAAACTACACTATTATAGGGTAGTTAGCTAGGTCGCACTCCATATAGACTTGTGGTTGTACTGTTTTGCTCAGTTTGGACAAACACAAGCGCCGGTCCTTAATCGACTGTGGTGGCTCATTCACAAACCCAACAATTCTCGTGCTAATGCACCACCAAACCTTCCATCCACCCTTGCCAACTTTTCCCTTTGGTTTTCAAATTAACAAAGGGTAACATCCATTACCTCTTTTCAAACAAAATATTTAACAATGGTAACATCCATTACCAATGTTCAAACAGAATATTTAACAATGGTAACATCCATTACCAATGTTCAAACAAATCATTCATCAAAACATTTAATAAACATGCTACTCATTTGAACATTATTACATTTATTTGCTACGCTAAGCATTTGCTAGTATTTAAACATTCAACAGTTGTAGCACTAACTCATTATTGAGTCAAAGGAATATCCTAAGTTGACAATGGTACAAGGTAAACAATTTTCAATGGAAGGTATAACAAATTGGGTCTTTAACTAAGTTTTCTAAATTAAATTATCACTTGATACAACATAAGCATGCATTAATTTTAAAATAACTACCTACTCATTTTATAAATCATTGGAGCAAGTTGATCAAAGGAAACTTGCAAAACATGGGAGCAAAATGGTCAAAGGAGACTTGCCTTCCTGTGTCTGGTTGAAATCTTCCACAACTTGCTCTTGAGGTTGCTCGGACAAATCGGTCTCTACACGTAAATCGAGAATTCCAAATAAATAAAATAAAATAAAAATTCAAAAATTGAAAATAAATATACCAAATGAAAGATTGAAATTTTAGATGAATTTAGAAATTTGAATGGACCAATTTGGAGCTAAAATGAAAAAGATATGGCTATTTGAAAATCTCATATTTGAATAAATCCAGAAATTCGGAAATCTCTGACATGTGGGGTCCACTGGTCAGCAATTTCATTAAAATAAGTCTCTGACATGTGGGACCCATTGGACTCGGGACCCACTTGTCAGTGGCTAGCTCAGAGGGGTGGTCGCTGACGGGTGGGGCCTACCGCCGTGGATTAAAACGGAGAAAACTCAACCTCGCCACGGGAGCGGGCTCGAACGCGCCGAGGAGTGGGAGGGGGAAGAGAGCGGCGCTAGCCAAGTGAGCGGGAGGCACCGCCACCCTTAATGGGTAGGTAATCCTCTTGAGGATTATCTGCGGAGGCCGCGGGCAACGTGGCACACGTGGTCGACGCGTGGTCGCCGCGTGGGTCGCCACGCCATCGCTTGCCGACGTGGCGCGCACGCGCGAGGTGGCGGGAGGCGCCGGTGGCGCCGACGTGGCGCCGACCGCCGCCACGCTGCTGCCACCTCACCCGACGGCCGACGGCCGGGCGGCGGTGGTGGCGACGGGGACCGAGGGTCGCCGAGTTCGGTGATTGGCGGCGCCGCCAAGGGTACCAAATGAAAAGGAGGATGCAGGGAATGCATCGGTACCTTGCGCGAGGCCGAGGGTGACCGGAGGGAAGAATCGGCGAGAAGGGGCGGCGGTCGGAGAGGAACCTCACGGCGCGAGGAGATCCAGCATGCAGCAGCTTCGGGAAGGGGTCGCCGGAATCGCCTTGGCACCAAGAACGCCGGAAGGCGCGGCGAGGAATGAGGAAGCCCGAGGCGCCGGAATTGCTCGCCGGAGTATTTGAAGCCGCGGGAAGAAATCGAGCGTAGGAGGGCTCGCGCCGGTGATTCGCTTGAGAGGTGAGGAGGAGCGGCAGCGTAGAGGGACCTCGGGTGTGGGTTTTATAGGCCGGGAGGGTGTAACGGTCGCGCGGTCCGCCGGAGTGCAACGGACGGGAAGGTTAACGCGAAGGTGATAACGGCTTCAATTAGGAGTGATTATGCCTCGAGGGGTGCGGGAGGCGTTAATTTGAATGCGCAATGGTGTGGGAAATAATCGGCAAGAAACCGGCTTTCAAAGCTTCGGTTTTCTAATCAATGGCGGCGCAGCGCGGTGATCGCGCGAGGAAGAAGGAAGACAATCGGGACGAGGACTGACGAGGAGGGGCCCGCAGCGCTGAGAGAAGAAAAGAGAAGGAAATCAGGCGACGGTTGGATTAGTGACGTGTGGCATAAGGAAAGATCGGGCCGCTGATCACGCGAAGGGGTAAGTGAAAGGGAACGATCGAGATTCAATCCGACAACACAAAGTTAGATCCGAGCCGATGGGGTGTACTATGGGCAACGGCGGCCGCGATTTAATACGGCATTCTTGAACGGTCAAGATGACGACACGCCGTCGAAACGACGGCTTTGACAAGTGGGACCACCGCGGTGAGTCCACACGCACCGGCCTATGACAGTGGGGCCGCTTGTCGCGCAAATCGAAAAAAAGAAACTCAACCTCGCGCGAGCGCGGGCTCGAACGCGCCGAGGAGCGGGAGGAAGAGAGCGGCGGCGGTAACTGGCCGGGCGGGAGGATCAACCTACCCAATAAGGGTGATTAATCCTTTGAGTATTAGTCGAGATGGCCGGCCACGCGGATGCGCGACACTTGGCGCCGCGAGAGAGGGAGGCGGGATGAGGCGAGACGGCGGGATTAACTCGGCCGGGAGGAATGGTTCTGATGCATGACAAGTGTCACCGAGGAGATTTTGATATTTAAATCTTTTATATATATTTAAAATCATTAGAGACTTTAAAATACTCGAAAAATACCAAATAAATTCCAAAATTCCAGAAAAATTCACATAATTCATCGATAATGTTTTAAACATATTAAAAATATTTCCAACTTATTTTGATATTAAATTTTCTTTTCAACAGAAACTTTAACTTCGAAAATTCCGTATAATTGAAATTATTAATTTAAAACTATTTCTTCAAAATAAATGCAAAAATTGGGATGTTACAAACCTACCCCTTAGAAGGAATCTCGACCCTAGATTCTGATAAACCGAGAAATAGGTTAGAAACTCGCTCAAGATCCTCTTCTCGCTCCTGTGTTGCTTCGACTGACGGTTGCTCCATTGCACTTTACGAATTTGATAGTCTTGTTTCTTGTGCAACGCTCGCCTCTTCCAAAATCTTGACAGAAATTCAATATGTCAAGTCCTCTTTAAATCAACATCCTCAAAAGGTATCAACTCCTCCGTACTCTCAAACACTTTTTCAACTGTGATACATGAAATACATCATGTACACTCGACAACCGAGGAGGAAGTTCTAGCTGATAAGCGACTTCACCTCTTCTTGCTATAATTAGAAATGGTCCAATATACCTTGGGGCAAGCTTACCATCGACTTTGAATCGACGCATCCCTTTCATAGGTGAAACTTTCAGATACACATGATCGCTCGCGTAAATTCCAACATTCTTCGACGATTATCGCGATAACTCTTTGTCCGGTCTCAGGCTGCTTTCAATCGGTCTCTGATTAAGCTTAACTTGATCTTCCGCTAACTTTAAGACATCCGTCCGAATACTTGACTCTCTCCTGGTCTCGACTAATATAACGGTGTTCTACATTTTCGCCATACAAGGCTTCAAACGAGACATCTTCGACTAGATTGATAACTATTATTATATGAAAATTCCGCATAGGGCAAACTTTTATCCCAATCGGCTTTATTGGCTAAAGCACATGCTCTCAAAGATATCTTCCAATATCTGATTTACCTGCTCTGTCGACCATCCGCTTGAGGATGATAAGCAAGATCGAAATTTAAATTGGTGCCCAAAACTTCATGAAGCTTCACAAAATCTTGAGGTAAATTGTGTTCCTCTATCCGACACTATCCTCTTTGGAACTCCATGCAAACACACAATTTTTGACATATAAAGCTCTGCCAATCTATCTCCCGAATATGTAGTCTTCACTGGTATAAAATGAGCGACTTTTGTTAAACGGTCAACTATAACCCAAATTGAGTCATAACCTAACTTGGTTCTTGGTAGTCCTGTTATGAAATCCATTCCAATTTCCTCCCATTTCCATTCAGGTATATGCAGAGGTTGCAAAAGACCAGCAGGTCTTTGATGCTCTGCTTTAACTCTTTGACATATATCACACAAGGCTACATATTCTGCAATTTTCCTTTTCATATTGTTCCACCAAGAACTTTCCTTTAAATCTGATACATTTTTGTACTTCCAGGATGAATTGAATATCCTGATTCATGAGCTTCTTTTAAGATTAAATCTTTTATTTCCTTTTTCTCGGGTACTAGTATTCTCTTTCCAAACCAAAGAGTCCCTTCTTCATCTTCTGAAAATCCAAGCGATTTACCTTTCTTCATATTCTCTTTAATTTCTTTAACATATTCATCCTCTCGTTGGGCTGCCTTGATTTGATCTTCCAAGGTAGGATGAACCTTCAATGCGCATGAATACCTTCGTTAACTATTTCCAAATTTAATCTTTGGAATTCCTCATGGAGGGTTAATCGCTTATCCGAACTAACAGATTATTCATATGACTCTTTCGACTCAAAGCATCGGCTACCACATTAGCTTTTCCGGGATGATAGTGTATTCCCACATCATAATCCTTTATCAATTCGAGCCATCTTCTTTGTCTCATATTAAGGTCAGGCTGGGTGAATATATACTTTAAACTTTTATGATCTGTATATATCTCACACCGACATCGATTAAGTAATGCCTCCATAACTTTAGAGCATGCACAACAAAGAGCCTAGTTCTAAATCATGAGTGGGATAATTTTCTTCATGCGGTCTTAATCGCTTTGATGCATAAGCTACCACCCTTCCTTCTTGCATTAGTACACAACCAAGACCTTGTTTTGAAGCATCACAAAATATCTCAAAATCTTTTCGATATCGGTAACCTCGTAACCGGTGCTGAAGTTAACCTTTTCTTTAACTCTTGAAAACTATCCTCACAGATTTACTCCATTCAAATTTCTTCTCCTTCTTTAACACTGGGTTAAAGGTCCGCAATCTTGGAAAAGCCTTCAATAAATCGACGATAGTAACTGCTAATCCCGAAAACTTCGGATCTCTTCTTCGCCTTGGGTGGAGTCCAATTTAATACATCCTTAACTTTTCCAGATCTACGATACTCCTTCTCGCTGAGATCACATGTCCCAAAACTCAATTTCTTTTAACCAAAATGCACATTTGCTAAATTTGGCATATAACTGGTGTTCACGGAGTCTTTGCAACACTATCCTTAGATGACCTTCATGTTCTTTATTATTCTTCGAATAGATAAGAATGTCGTCTATGAAAACAACAACAAACTTATCTAAATAATCCATGAAGACTTTATTCATCAAATTCATGAAGTATGCTGGCATTTGTCAAACCAAAAGACATCACCGTATACTCATATAATCCATATCTTGTGGCGAAGGCTGTCTTTGGTATATCTTCTGGTCTAATCTTCAACTGATGATATCCTGACCAAAGATCAATCTTGGAAAAGACACTTGATCCTATGAGTTGGTCAAACAAATCATCGATCCGAGGTAAGGGATACTTATTCTTTATAGTGACTTCATTTAAAGCTCGATAATCAACGCACATCCGTTGACTACCATCCTTCTTCTTTACTAGGAGCACCGGGCTCCCAAGGCGAAGAACTTGGCCCGATGAATCCTTTCTCATACAATTCTTGAATCGCCTCTTGACTTCTGCCAAATCATCTACCGACATCCGATAGGGTCTTTTGATATTGAGCTGTACTCAAGCACCGATTTATAACAAATTCAACTTCTCGATCCGTGGTAATCCTCGCAAATCTTCAGAAAACATCCGGTACTCGCGAACTATCGACACATCTTCCAAACTTTTCCTTTTAGGTGGTTAACATATCGCCCTTCTTTGAGTGCATAATCGCTCATGTCTTATCTCGAATTCCATCGAATTGGTAAGGATAATGGCACGATTGGCACAATCTATCTCGCCCTTTATACTTGATCAACCAATCCATACCAAGTATTATATCTATGCCATCTGAGTCTATTATAATAAGGTTCGCTAGGAACTTTACTCCATTTATAATTATGGTTGCACTAGGGCTAACCAAATTAGTCCTCAATTCTTTTCGTGATTGACTATCATAAGGTCCTTTAGCAAACAAATTTTCCAATTATTCTTTCAACAAAATCCTTTGTTACGAAAGAATGTGTAGCTCCGTAATCAAATAATATAATTGCTGGTATCGAGTTTACTAGAAACTTACCCGTAACTACATCCGTGCATATTCCACGCCTCTGCAGAACATGGTTGATACGCCCTCGATTAATATTTTGTGGAGTCTTGGGAGTTTGAGGGCTTCCACGACCTTGACCATTGGTTGGAGCTCTTGCCGGTGTAGGGTCAAGATTGAAACGAACCGGGTTACCGCTGACGCTTCGTGGACGCTTCTCGCATAATGTCCCATATTCTGCAATTGTAGCATTGCACTCCTGCCGCTACATTTCGCTTTGCTGCAGCTTGGGCTGCATTTCCGCTTCTAGGAGCTTGAGGTAAAGAACGAGGTGCGTAAATCGGTATCCTTGTATGGTTATGTACCGAGGTCGGTTGTACCGTGGTGGCGTGAATCGTGAACCGCCGCAGATCGCTGAGCTTGGAACTTCCTCTTCCGGAGTCGAAGAGTTGGCGTTGAGCATCTTCTTGCAATAAAGCTTTATTCACTAGATGCTGAAAAGTAGGGTAGTCATTGGAGACTAATTGAACCTTGAGGTTGGGGTCTATCCTCCCATGAACCTCCAAATTTTTATGCATCGCCGCCACATCTTCTCGGGCATATCTAGATAGCTGAATGAATTTGCTTAAATAAGCGGAAACGCTCGTGTTTCCTCTGCAGATGATGGAACTCCTTCCTCTTCATTTCCATAATACTCATAGGAATATGAGCATTACGGAAGGCTTCCAAAAATTCCGCCCAACCAATGTTCTCGGGCATCCCGTGTGCAACAAAGAATTGTCCCACCAATTGGCAAAGAACTCCTTGGAGTTGATGAGCAGCATATATAACCTTCTCATGTTCAGCACATTGAGCTAGATTCAGCTTCCTTTCCACTTCCTTAATCCAATCATCCGCCTCCAACGGATCGGCAGATCTCGCGAAGGTCGGAGGTCGGGTCCTCATGAATTCCCGAGCTTAGATCATGTGGGTGAATAGGTACTTGCTGAGCTTGATTGACTTGATTTTGGGCCAAAGCCCAAGAAGTTGTAGTTGCATGGCCATCATTTGTTCCATGTTGGGAGCTTGGGTCATGGAGGTGGAATTGGGGCCTCATTGTTGTTGGGCGCTGGTTGTTGTTGATGTTGCTTCTCGTGTTCACCATCCAAGCTCCATCAAGAAAAGTACAGAAAAGAGAGAAAAGCATAGATGAGAGACGGGCAATTTTATCATCCCAAAACCACACACAAGATCAACACAACAGATTGAGAAAACTCAACTTTTGAAATTCAAATTAACTTTGAAATGGCTGTACCACAAATGCACAAGGCTCTGCACAATCCATTTTATTACATCATATCATTATAAAAGCGTTCTAGTATCGATAAACGATCAAAAAGGGTAGTCTATCTAACATCTAATTATCCTCAACGATGATACGCCCTCGCTCCTCCTCGATCCTCCTCTCGAGTCCGACGAGTGACTCGCCCACAACCACGGCAGCTTGTTCGGCGAACGCGACCGTGATCGGCTTTGGCTGAAAGTAGGTGATCCGAACGGAGCGCCGGGCGCCCTTGGCCGATCCGCCAATGTCTAGGTCGGGTAGCGATCGGGCGCCGCACACTCTTCCTTGCCGTGAGCCTAGTGCGAGGTCCCGAGTCCGACCGAGCAACAACAGAGCCGGTGGAGTCGGTGTAGTGGTGGCAGCTCAAGACGCCCACCTCGCCTCAGCACTGTCCTCGCCTGCATGGCCGGCGTGGGCGGTCCGACTCGCAGCACCGTGCTCGGAGAGTGTCGGAGTGGTCGAGCTCGACGTTAGAAGCATTCGGAGAAGTCCTATCTCCCGCCGAGCTCGCGTAAGTCGCGTCGATGCTTGGGTGAATCGCACTGATGAGACAGCGTGGTCGCCCACCACGATCCGAAAGCCTCGGGTGAGTCTGCCCCGCTCGTAGTCGGAAAGAAGCGTATGGGCGATCGTCAGAATTCCCTTTGTGCCTCCTCGCACAACTCGCTATCGCCATCTTGGCCGCATCTTGATAGCGCCTCAGATAAAGGGTCCGAGGGTGCTCAATACCGCAGAGACGGAGTCAAGCTGCCCATCCGAGCATAGATGAATACTTCCATGGTCCATGAATCCATAGTCATCACTCTAGTGTTCCGCCTCTGAAAATGGGTCGTTGATTATATTTCGATGCTGCATTAATCGTCGAGAAGAGTCGCAAAGCTCCTCACTCGCCATGAGAATGGTGATCCCACGGGTCAAGACGACGAAGAACCCGCCATCTATAAGTTTGAGAATAAGGAGAGATTAGTAAAGATTTTTAAATAATAAGAGTAGGACAAGAACAAGATACTAAGTAAGAAAAGAGTAGAAGCAAAAGAAACTTATATTTTTGTACATAAATTTTTATTAAATATAAATCCTTAAAGCTTCCCAAAACCTAGGGCTCGTTTCTACCAAGATGGCTCGATACCACTTCGTGAGACCCGAGTAGAAACTCCTGCACTTCTGTATATTCTGCACTAGTCCCAAAGATCAATGCTAGTACACACAGCTCAAACAGAAAAGATGATATATTGCCAACAACGCTTTATTACAATAGTAATCAAGTTTTACAAAGGCCATTGCCTTACTAAGGTTCACAGTAACCACAAGCAAAAATAAACACAATGGAAGCAAAAGATAACTTGATCGACCCATCAATCGCCACGTGCAATTGACTGGGAAACGAATCCTAGGCATCCGAATAAACCTCCGCATCCACATTCGCGCAAGTCATACTCTCCACTTGATCTTCTCCATTCTCTCGCTTATATTTATAGAGCAACAGTGAGTACAAAATGTACTCCGCAAGTCTTGGGAAAATGCATAGATGTAAGGTTTCACAAAGGAAGGTTATATGGTTTATTTGCAACATCAGCATTTTATTTCAAATCTACATAATTACTTTAAAAGCCATTTTGTAAACAACTTGTTTTTAATAAACGAAATTGATAAGTGCTTTAGTGAAGGTTAAACTACCAACACTAATATCTCGTGCCATCACAACCAATTTTCAAAACCTCAGTTACACCCCCGATCTCAACATCACGAGAGTTATACTACTCCCGAGTTTTTCTCCAACTCATTTTGTTTTGAAATCAAAACCAAAACTTCTACCATGTGAATGCATTCCTTGCTCGCCTTGACCGTGGGCACGGCTATTCGAATAGTTTTACTCGCAGAGGTTGTACACTTTACCCACAAGAGATAAATTATCTTAATAGTCAACACGCTTCCTTTGGCATGAGACCCGATAAATTATCACAAAGCCTTTCGCCTACTCCAAAGATAGTTTAAATACCACCCGCTATAGTTTCACCACAACTCGAATCCACGAGTTGGAGCCCTCTGCGCCATATGAGTACAAGAAACCCGTCCCTCACTATGAGTAACCAAACACACCTCGGCACTCAATACACCACCGGTGATATCTAAACTACACTATTATAGGGTAGTTAGCTAGGTCGTACCCATATAGACTTGTGGTTGTACTGTTTTGCTCAGTTTGGACAAACACAAGCGTCGGTCCTTAATCGACCAGGGTGGCTCATTCACAAACCCAACAATTCTCGTGCTAGCTGCACCAGCCAAACCTTCCATCCACCCTTGCCAACTTTTCCCTTTGGTTTTCAAATTAACAGTGGTAACATCCATTACCTCTTTTCAAACAAAATATTTAACAATGGTAACATCCATTACCAATGTTCAAACAGAATATTTAACAATGGTAACATCCATTACCAATGTTCAAACAAATCATTCATCAAAACATTTAATAAACATGCTACTCATTTGAACATTATTACATTTATTTGCTACGCTAAGCATTTGCTAGTATTTAAACATTCAACAGTTGTAGCACTAACTCATTATTGAGTCAAAGGAATATCCTAAGTTGACAATGGTACAAGGTAAACAATTTTCAATGGAAGGTATAACAAATTGGGTCTTTAACTAAGTTTTCTAAATTAAATTATCACTTGATACAACATAAGCATGCATTAATTTTAAAATAACTACCTACTCATTTTATAAATCATTGGAGCAAGTTGATCAAAGGAAACTTGCAAAACATGGGAGCAAAATGGTCAAAGGAGACTTGCCTTCCTGTGTCTGGTTGAAATCTTCCACAACTTGCTCTTGAGGTTGCTCAGACAAATCGGTCTCTACACGTAAATCGAGAATTCCAAATAAATAAAATAAAATAAAAATTCAAAAATTGAAAATAAATATACCAAATGAAAGATTGAAATTTTAGATGAATTTAGAAATTTGAATGGACCAATTTGGAGCTAAAATGAAAAAGATATGGCTATTTGAAAATCTCAGATTTGAATAAATCCAGAAATTCGGAAATCTCGACATGTGGGGTCCATCGGTCAGCAATTTCATTAAAATAAGTCTCTCGACATGTGGGACCCATTGACTCGGGACCCACTTGTCGCTGGCTAGCTCAGAGGTGGTCGACGGGTGGGGCCTACCGCGCCGTGGATTAAAACGGAGAAAACTCAACCTCGCCACATGAGCGGGCTCGAACGCGCCGAGGAGTGGGAGGGGGAAGAGAGCGGCGCTAGCCAAGTGAGCGGGAGGCACCGCCACCCTTACGGGTAGGTAATCCTCTTGAGGATTATCTCGCGGAGGCCGGCCGGCAACGTGGCACACACGTGGTCGACGCGTGGTCGCCGCGTGGTCGCCACGCCACCGCTTTGCCGACGTACGCGCACGCGCGAGGTGGCGGGAGGCGCCGGTGGCGCCGACGTGGCGCCGACCGCCGCCACGCTGCCGCCACCTCACCGACGGCCGACGGCCGGGCGGCGGCGGTGGCGGCGGGGACCGAGGGTCGCCGAGTTCGGTGATTGGCGCGCGCCAAGGGTACCAAATGAAGAGGAGGATGCGGGGAATGCATCGGTACTTTGCGCGAGGCCGAGGGTGACCGGAGGGAAGAATCGGCGAGAAGGGGCGGCGGTCGGAGAGGAACCTCACGGCGCGAGGAGATCCAGCATGCAGCAGCTCGGGAAGGGGTCGCCGAATCGCTTTGGCACCAAAGAACGCCGGAAGGCGCCGGCGAGGAATGAGGAAGCCCGAGGCGCCGGAATTGCTCGCCGGAGTATTTGAAGCCGCGGGAAGAAATCGAGCGTAGGAGGGCTCGCGCCGGTGATTCGCTGAGAGGTGAGGAGGAGCGCAGCGGTAGAGGGACCTCGGGTGTGGGTTTTATAGGCCGGGAGGGGTAACGGTCGCGCGGTCCGCCGGAGTGCAACGGACGGGAAGGTTAACGCGAAGGTGATAACGGCTTCAATTAGGAGTGATTATGCCTCGTAGGGGTGCGGGAGGCGTTAATTTGAATGCGCAATGGTGTGGGAAATAATCGGAAGAAACCGGCTTTCAAAGCTTCGTTTTCTAATCAATGGCGGCGCAGCGCGGTGATCGCGCGAGGAAGAAGGAAGACAATCGGGACGGAGGACTCGACAGAGGGGGGCCCGCGCGTCGCTGAGAGAAGAAAAAGAGAAGGAAATCAAAGCGACGCTGGATTAGTGACGGTGGCATAAGGAAAGATCGGCCGCCGGATCACGCGCGAGGGGTAAGTGAAAGGGAACGATCGAGATTCAATCCGACAACACAAAGTTAGATCCGAGCCGATGGGGTGTACTATGGCAACGGCGCCGCGATTTAATACGGCATTCTTGAACGGTCAAGATGACGACACGCGCCGAACGACGCTTTGACAGTGGGACCCGCGGCGCGAGTCCACACGCACGGCCCATGACAGTGGGGCCGCTTGTCGCCGCAAATCGAAAAAGAAACTCAACCTCGCGCGAGCGGGCTCGAACGCGCGCCGAGGAGCGGGGAGGAAAGAGCGCGCGGCGGTAACTGGGCCGGGGGAGGATCAACCTACCCAATAAGGGTGATTAATCCTTTTGAGTATTAGTCGCTGAGATGGCCGGGCTGCAGCCGGATGCGCGACACTTGGCGCTGCGAGAGAGAGGGGAGGCGGGATGAGGCGTAGACGGCGGGGATTAACTCGGGTCGGGGAGGAATGGCTCGGATGCATGACAAGTGTCAGCCCGAGGGAGATTTTGGTATTTAAATCTTTTATATATATTTCAGAAATCATTAGGAGACTTTAAAATACTCAAAAATACCAAATAAATTCCAAAATTCCAGAAAATTCACATAATTCATCGATAATGTTTTAAACATATTAAAAATATTTCCAACTTATTTTGATATTAAATTTTCTTTTCAATGTAAACTTTAACTTCGTAAAATTCCGTATAATTGGAAATTATTAATTTAAAACTATTTCTTCAAAATAAATGCAAAAATTGGGATGTTACACCTGCGAAGCTAGGGCGGATAAATTGGGTGTGCGAGGTCCTAGGCCTCACCGCACCGGAACGCATGGTGCCGATGCGGAGTCCGTCCCGCCGCCGCGATGGCGCCGGCGAGGCGGCGCGCGCGCCGCCGGCGGCGAGGGCTCGCTCTGCAGCCGCTGTCTCTAACCCGCCCATCGGCTTAGCGACAAGCGCTGTTGGTCCGGGCAACGTGTCAGGTGGCGGGTCCAAGCATGCGAGCTCGGGGGGTCACACTGGCCCCAGTGAGGACTTAGGCGGTGGTGGGGCGGGCCTTGGTAGCGACATCGTCGAGGACGAGGCTGTGTCACCTGTATCGGCTGGCGAGGACGTGTCTCCTGGTCCTCGCCGCCATGGTCGCTGTCGCGACCTTCCGCCGCTCGCCCTATGACAATCGGAGCGCGAGGGCTCGCCGCCGCATGCATGCTGCAGCTATCACGGATTTGACGCCCGCTCCGGTCCATGCAGCTATTGAGCGTTGAGGTGCATCGCTCGACTTCGCCACGCGCGGCATCAACGAGTGCGACGCCGCGCGGGCAATTCCATGTGGCGGGCGCGGTCGGCGGGGGCCTAGGGTTCGACCAGGAAGCCACTCCGACCGGGGAGGGAGTCATCGCTCCCCGGGCAGGGGCTGAGCCGACACCTCCCCATGCCTTAGTGGAAGGTGACGGAGGTAGGCGTAACTCCTTTTCTTCCCGCGACTTCGCGAAGCTCTCTCCAATTTGCTCGCTCATGCTGTCGTCGACATCAGGGGAGGGGAGATCTCCCGGACGTGGCCAAGGATCGAGCAGCGGAGGTGTTTGTGAGGTCGGAGATGTCGTTGCACAAAACACAGCGCGGACGCCTGATGCTGTCGTAGGGCCCCAGAGGCTCGCCGTGTCTGACTTTATCTCGCCTCCGGAGGCGCTCCGCACCCTTAACGGAGCCGCGGTGTGCGGTGACAGCAAGCTGAATCAACGAGCGCTGTCGTCGTGCGGGGGGGGGGGGATCTTCTTGCACTCGCACTGGGCACCTCGGGAATGAAGGTAAGCATCTGAGCCCGCGTTCGACACCGCGTACTATGTGCATACTAAATAGTCATGTCCTCCCGCTGTTAGACGGTTGCCATCAGCCAGGCGCTGGATGAGGCGTGCATCCGTGTAACAGCCCAGCTGTTTATTTCAAAAAAAAAATAATTTAATTTAAAATAAAACATTTACTTTTGGTTGTTTAAGTTTATTTGCCTGATTTAAAATAAAGAAAAATATGAAATTCTGAGTTGGAATTTTTTTTGTAAGTTCAAAATAGCTTTAGAAACTTTCATGAATTTTTTTTGAGATTTTTAAGCTTTATTTGTTATTTATTGTATTATTTTATTGCTAGAAAAGAAAAACATTTTTAAAAAAATTAAAATAAACGTCAAAAAATTCCAAAATTATTTTTTTATTCTTTTCAGGTTCCAAGGATTCTAAAAATATTTTTTTTGGAATTTTTCTGAATTTTCTTTTTCTTTTTTTTCTTTTCTCTCTCTTCCTTTTCCTTTCTTCTTCCTTGGAACGTTGTGTCCGTAACTCAGTCCTGCATGCAGCGCTCCATTGCCAACTCTTCAAGTTTTGATATCTCTTGATTCCCTCCACTATTTCACAAGAAATAAATTGCATTTAATTCCCCTCATCAAACTCCTTCAATTCCCTACCGTTTCCCCTCTCATTGATGCCTATTTTCGCGGGATTTAAACCATGCCATTCAAAGACATACCCCGTTGATCTCCCTCCTCGGTCCACCTCCACCCCTATAAAAGGGAGCCCCGTGAGCCTCTCCTCATCCTCACTCAACCCCGAAAATCTCAAGTCCCCTCCCACTCGCTTGGTCGCAATCGGAGTTTTAGTTTTGTAGTTCAAGCGGCGCCTTCGCCTTTTGTACCTCGTCCGGTGGAGCGCCGCGCTTGACCACACCGCTGGCTTCGCCGTCGCGTTTCACGCGGTGCTCACCTCGCCGCTGAACTTCGCCGAGCACCGCCGCCACCGTGGCCAAATCGGGTCCGCGCTCGCCGCCGCCACCGCCGACCGCATGCCCGACCAAAACCAAGGTGAGCATCATGATCCCCACGCCTACTCTTCAATTCGCCGCAAGTCTCGCATGTTAATTCCTCTCCGCTTGCCCGAACGCCGATGTCACCAGAGGCTGCATAAAGTCTTATCCACCGTGTTTCGCTAGTCCGCTGGCTGCCGCTTGCGACGCTGAGTTCGCCTCGACGCGCTCTACGCCGTGCTCCTCCGCTTGTCCAAAAACTATCCACAACTATTTGCGCTCGACACCTCGCCATTGCCGCAAATGGCACTCGCGCTGCCTCGCCTGTCCGGAATGCTTTCAACAATCCGCTTACGCCAAAACGTGCAAACCATCCCAGGAGGCTACGCTTTCGACGGTTTTGGATTCGCCGACCGAGCGCCAAGATATTGAATTTTTCGTGTTTCGATACCGACGCTGCTCAAACGACGACATGGCCGCCTCCCGTGAGTTTCGCTTAGCCAATATTTTTTCTAGACTCGCTTTACCGCGCTTCTACGCCGTGGTTACCTTGCTTCTCCATGTTCTATTCCCAAAATTATTCTTCTCTCCACACCCTATGTCATTGTCACCGAGACGTCGTCATCATGCTCCGTTTGACGTGCCATCAATTCCTACATGTGCCTCGGGTCATTAGCAACCCATTGGCTTCACCTCCCGTGCCTTTTCTCGCCGACGACACGGCCAAAAACAGTGAACAACGCTGCTGTCCGATACTGTTCATGCGGGAATATTCCTTCGGAATATTCCTGATTTTTCTTTTTCTAGAATTTTCAGATTCGACAATCTTCCAATCGCTCGTTCTCCTCCGTCCGAACTCCGAATCAGGTGATTCAAGTTTCTAAATTCATCTAAATTCATAATCTATTTTTCAGTATATATTTCATAATTTTTGGATTTTCTCGACCGCCCTTAGTTGAGTCTCCTCACCGTCGGAACACCGTCGACACCACTACCCAAGTTGCGCCACCGCTTCACCTCGTCGCCAACCACCTTCCAGCCACTTCCAGTAATGCACAAGAATACCAATGCACTCCTCGCAATCCCCTCTCTCTTTTCTTCACCTCGCCACCCCTCCGCCAAGTAATCCCGCCGCCGGAGTGTCTCTTTCGCCAACACCAACGCCACCACCACCAAATCTTGGACGGGACCGCGCGCACCTCCTTCACCCTTTTTCCCGAGCTAGAGCATGACCGGAGTACCCCACCGCCGGTAACCTTCCTCAGGCCCGCGCGAACCTTCGACGCCCCTTCTCCGAGCAAGCCGTCGTCGGAGAGTCTCCGCCGTTGATAATCGTGTCTCGCCTTCGCTACGCCCTCGCCGCCAGCCAACCCTATGTAACCCAAACCTTGTGCCAAGGTAAAACTAGACTCATACTCTTCTCCCTCTTTTGTACACCTCCTCGGTCTTCGTCGCCGTTGGATCGCTCGGATCTTGTCACGTGAAGCCGTCCGACTTCTCCCAACCATCCGATTCTTAGACTCCGCTGTTCGAAGGCTTTTTAGACTCTGACTGCTGGAGTCTTCGACTTTAACCTTCGGAGACTCCAATTTTGACTTTAACCTTCGGAGACTTTGACTCTAGCCTTTGACCTTCGACCTCGAAGACTTAGACTTCGATCTTCAATCTCGGAACCTTCGACTTCAACCTTCGCCTTCAAACGGAGCATGGTTGGTTGACCGTTTTAACCTCCGTAACCTCCAACCCATTCGATTCTTTCGATCACTCTGCATAAACTCCAATCCTTTCGACCACAATTGTTTTTCCGACTACAATACTCCCAACCACTATCATCTCCGCTCACCTCCGACCATAGTCGCCCGACCACCGCCACTCTTCGCCTAAGTCTCCGAGTACCTTCGCTTTTTCAGCAAGGAGTAGTTGGAAGAATACTGTAGTCGGGTCGAGCCGACTCGAGTACCTTCGCTTTCCACCACCGGCGCTCATTGTCGCCCGACCACTGACTCGATTACCATTTGTTCTCGACTGTTATAGTGTTCTTCGACCACTATACAATTTTGAGTAAGTCTTCGACCGAATCTTAATCTTCGAATTCGACTGTACCCGTACTTGGAGTCTTTGTCTTCGGCTTAGACCTCCGCATCTTCAACCATTAATTCGACTATGGTCTTGACCATGTCTTCGACTACACCTTCGATCATGACTTCGACCCTACACAAATATTGTAGCTTCCAACCACTTTTCCTTCATAAAGAAAAGAATTCCAAGAATTCCTTTTATTCATTTCTCTAGAATTCAAACTTCCAGAAGTCGTCCTCCTTCGCCCTAACTCCTTTGGACCAATTCAAATTCCAAAATTCATATTCTATCTCCCGGCAGTTATTTTATAAAATTTGGATTTTATTTGAGTTTAGTTTGTTCTTACTTTTCGCGTGTAGACTACTTAACTATTTCGAGAGTATAACTTCAAATAACCTCAAGAAACTTCAAAGAAAGGCAAGTTACACTTTTGACCATGTTGAACCTAATATTTCAAATGTATTTATATTGTTTTACTGTATATGCATGCGTATCTTTACTCAAATATAGTTCAAAATTGTTTTAAATTTAGTTATACCCATAATCCTTTGATTATAGCCCAATTTAAATCTCGAATTCCTATACCTTGTCACCCTAGCTAAAAACTAGTCAGTACTGTAGTATTGGCTAGAATTTTTTTATAGCAATGCTTAGCCTGGCTTAGTATAACTTTAGGTGGGATCAAATCTTTCTCATGAGATGACGATTTGAAAATGAGTTCTTGACTTCGGTGTGTCAGGGATGGTTTGTGAAAATGGTTTAAAAACAAATATAGAAACTTATGATTTGGAGTTAGGCTAATGGATAGGTGGTGGGTGCCGGCATGCCTCGTGTTTGGTGACACCTAGTTGATTGTCGTGCATGTGGGTATGTGCTTACCTTGGGAGTACTTTATGTGCTCACCTTGCTAAAATCTGTTGCCAGAGGATGACGTCAACAACTTCGGTGAGGATGGTGACGACTAGGCCATGTCTTACAGTCATTCGCCTGTGGGCAGGCAGGATGGGTTGCTGCTTCATTGGTTTTCTTCCGCTATTTATATGTATTTTTGGTTTATGAACCATTGATGTAAAATTTGGCCATCAGGCCCATATTTAGTTAATGAATAAATGTCATTGTGCATGATATAAATCTTTGTTATCCACTATGTGCACTAGCTTGATCCTGGACTAGTGCGATTTACACAGAGGATCTAGAAGTCGTTGCTTCGGGGTCCGACAATCCGCGAGCGGAGGGTGCTGGAGGAACAGCTTCACGCTGCCGACGAGGCTCACGCCACAAAGGACGAACGCATCTGTCTATTGGAGGTGGAGATCCGTGCGGCAGTGGCGGCGCAACGTGCCGGAGGAGGAGAAGGCCCAACTCGTCACCGCCCTGGAAGGGAGGAATCAGACTTTGGGCGACACATCCGCGGCAGCATGGAGGGCCATGGAATCGCTTGAGGGGGCCCTCGGGGACCTCTGCGTCGATGTGCCAGACTGTGTGCACAACCCCATGGATGTGACACAATCTTTGGCATAGATCGAGGAGGGCTCGAGCCTGGCACTCCGCGGTGCCAAAGCCTTTGGCGATCATTGTGGCTTCGCCAGCGCCTGTCTTGCCTTCGCCCTGCTCCACGCCCAAGGGTGTGAGCATGTAGGCGAGCTGATCGATCCTCATCTCGTGTGCCGCCGGCCGAGTATTGTCCAGCCGCCGCGAGCTCACGCTCGCCGCCCGCAGTTTCTACGAGCGAATCTGGGGCGACCTCAGGGAAGATGCGGCCAAAGTCCTGCTGCGGCGAACGCTACGCCGTGAAGGTAACTTTCTTCAGTGGCTGGAGGAGGTCCGTCGACGTCATGAAGGAGGCGCGGCCCCCTAGGTGCGCTGATTAGGACCTAACGGGTGTGTGATGTAACTTTTTGCTATTGTTTTTCTTGGCCTCTGTCCTCATATATATATATATATATATATATATATATATATATATATATATATATATATATATATATATATGAACAAAAACGTTGCTTCGAGTCTTCGTCACGATCGCAGCGCTTTGGAGGCGAACTAGGCAAGGTATTGGCGGCGTAGCTGGTCGCCTAGAGAGCCGGTGCCAGTCGGCGACGACGTGCGAGCGCCCCGCCTCTACCCTCGGTGGTGGCAGCGAGCGGGCGCCTAGTCGGCGACACGCGAGGCCGAGCCGGCGCCAGTCGGCAGACGCGCGAGGCAGCGGAGCCGGCGCCAGTCGGCGAGACGCGCGAGTGCTTCGCCCCTACCCTCGGCGGTGGCAGCGAGCCGGCGCCAGTCGACTAGGACGCGCGAGCACTCCGCCCCTACCGGCGGTGGTGGCGCGAGCCGACGCCAGTCGGGCGACGTGGCGAAGCGCTCCACTTTGCCTGCACTCCGCGAGAATGCTTGGGGACACGCGCAGCAGGGCGCGCAGGGAAAATATCCACGTCTAATTTGTACTCTGGAGTGTGCGTGGGACTATCAACCACGACTTAGTTAGGCTCCGGAGGGTACGCCAACGCGCGCGCTGGACATTCGCATCTTGTTTATACTCAGTAGAGTGCGCAGGGAAAACATCCACGTCTAGTTTGTACTCCGGAGCATACGTGGGACTATCAAACATGACTTAATTAGGCTCCGGAGGGTTCGCCAACGCGCGCACGGGACATCCGCGTCTTGTTTATACTCAGGAGAGTGTTTAGGGAAAACATCCGCGTCTTATTTATACTCCGCAGAGTGCGCACGGAGGTGTCCCCCCGCTGCGTCTTATTTATACTTTGTAGAGTGCATGCGGAGGTGAACCTCGATGCTACGTCTTATTTATACTCCGTAGAGTGCGTGCGGAGGCGGACCTCGACGCTACGTCTTATTTATACTCCGTAGAGTGCGTGTGGAAGTGGACCTCGGTGCAGTGCGTGTGCGGAGGTGATTCTCCGTGCAGTGTGTGCGTGGAGGTGAATCTCTATGTAGCACGTGGGAACATCGACCACGTCTTTATACTCCGAAGAGTACGCGCGGTGTTGGCACCGACGTGTGCGCGGAACTCCGCATCTTGTTTAGACTCAGTAGAGTGCGTGCGGAGGCGGACCTCGACGCTACGTCTTATTTTTACTCCGTAGAGTGGGGCGGATCCCGACGAGAGGTTGTTGAACGGTCGGCTTTATTAATCTCCCGCTTGCCCCGGGAAGCGTCTTGTAATAGACAGGATATGGGTGCCGCCTCATATTAGCTTTTGCTGGTCTAAACATAGTACCTTCGCAACCTGTCCGCATTCCAAGTGTGACGGAACGTCTGCCCTTCAAATGTGGCAAGGTGGTAAGCTCCGCGCTGTAATGCTGTCGCAACGATGTATGGGCCTTCCCACTTGGACTCTAGCTTGCCGACCGTGTCTGCGCGGAGGGCCATCTTGAGGACGAGGTTCCCCGGCTGGAATGCTCATGGGTATACGGAGCGGCCACGCATGCGCACCATTTGTCGTGCGTACTTGGCGACGTGTTGGGTGGCATTGACTCGGTCCCCGTCGAAGAGGTCCAAGGACAATTGGCGCTCTTCTTCTAGTGCCTGGGCGAGGACCCTGCGTGAGCCGCCTTGGATCTCCTTGGGCGTCATCGCCTCATCGCCGAAGAGAAGCTTGAACGGCGTGAATCCCGTCGGGCGTGTCACCGTTGTGCGGAGAGACCAGAGGACGTTGTGGAGCTCGCTTGGCCACTTGCCCTTCGGTAGCCCGACAAGGCACTTCTTAACTCCGGAGAAGATGGCGCCATTTACTCACTCAACGGCTCCGTTGGACTGTGGGTGTCCGACCGAAGCAAAGCGGAGCTTGATGCCCATGCTGTCGCAGAACTCCTTGAATGGGGTAGAATCGAATTGCAGGCTGTTATCGGCGATGATCTCCCTGGGTACCCTAAAGCGGCATATGATGTTCTGCCAGACGAAGCGCTGCACGGCCGCTGAAGTAACCTTGGCTAAAGCCGCAGCCTCCGGCCACCTAGAGAAATATTCCAAAGCGACCACAATGAAGCGCAAGTCTCCTGGGGCCCGAGGTAGAGGTCCCACAACGTCCATGCCCCACCGCGCCAGCGGCCATATGGGAGGGATGGGGTTGAGGCTGGTCGGGGGTCTGTGAATGACCCAGCCCATCCATTGGTAGTCTTAACATCGGCGCATGAGGTCCTGGGCATCAGCAATGGCGGTTGGCCAGTAGAAGCCTTGCATGAATGCCTTGCCGACGAGCGACCTCGGCACCATATGCGAGCCACAGAGTCCTGCGTGGATTTCCACGAGAAGGTGCTTTCCTTCCTCGCGCGATAGACACCGTAGAAGTGGTGCACAGACCCCTCTTTTGTAGAGCACTCCATCGAGCACCTGGAAGGATCTGGTGCGGCATTGTAGATGGTGAAGTTCGATGGGGTCGTCAGGCTCTGCGATGCCCTGCAAGAAAGCGTAAACGGGTTATCGCCAATCACCTTGTTGAGTGATCTGGTGAACGAGGGCCGCGTCGCGGTTGTCCTGTGCGATGGCCGCCGCGGGCAGGACCTCGTGAGTGGGGAGCTGTTGGCTGGCGGCCTTTGTGAGAATGTCGGTCTGCTTATTTTCCGCTCGGGGGATGGCCTTGACCGTGACACCCAGGAAATGTCGCTCCTTGGCTCGCACAGCTGCAAGATACTTGGCGAGCTCGGGGTCCTTGGCCTGATATGACTTGTCCACCTGGCCCGCCACCAGCCGCGAATCCGTGCGGGTGAGAACTCGCCGCGCGCCTAGAGCTTTGAGCTTCGCGAGGCCGAAAAGTAGTGCCTCGTACTCGGCGGTGTTGTTGGTGGCGGGAAATGCGAGGTGCGCCGAGTATAATAGGCGGTGTCGCTCCGGCGTAATGATCACCGCACCCACGCTCGCGCCAGAGACGCAGTAGGCTCCGTCAGTGTCGAGCGTCCACATCGGGTCCTCTGGCTGCTGGGCGTGCTGGGTCGAGGGAGTCCACTCCGCGAGGAAGTCCGCAAGGATTTAGGACTTGATTACTGTACGCGAGTAGGGGTGAAAACGGATCGGATAGTTTCCGACCGATCCAGATGGATACGGATACGGATTGTGTCGGATCGATTTTTTCGGATAATTTTCGGATCGGATACGGATACGGATTTTCTTTATCGGATACGGATACGAATACGGTAAGCCTAGTATCCATCGAATACGGATACGGATACGGATAATCCGGATAAAACGAAACCGATATCCGGATTTTTTAGAATCTCCACATTTTCTTATTTCCAAAATCCGAATAAAATCCAAAAGGCTATAGAAAATAGCAATTAAATTCCAAAAATTCACCAAAAAATACCAGAAAAATCCTTGAGACATGAGGAACACAAATAAAATATTTTTAGCTCATGTTAAAGTTTAATTTAATCATATTAAATTATTTTAAATTCTAAAAATTTATTTTAAGCTTGATTTAATTCCAGAAAATTTATTTTTATAAACAAGGCTTTATAAACTCTAAAAAATCAGGATGTTACAAACTATTTACGTATTTTCGTTAATTTTAGATGTATAGTTTAATGGGTTTTCATGTTTCGATAAATATTCGTAACCGTATTTGTTTCGATTCGTATTCGATCCGTATCTGTATTCGATATTATTTATATTTGTATTCGTATTCAACTTATCCGTATTCGTATCCGTATTCGAAAAAAATATGAAAACAAATATGGTAGAGGCATTATCCGTCCGTATCCGATCCGTTTTCACCCCTATACGCGAGGCATACGTTAGAAAAAAAGGGGCAAGCTCGGCTGCCCATTTACTGATGCGTCCGGTGGCCTCTTTATTGTGCAACATCTCCACCAAAGGGAATGATGATGGCATGGTTATTGGGTGGGCCAGGAAGTAGTGTCGAGCTTTCTCGAGGCCATGACTAACCCGTAAGCCAACTTCTCAAGCTCCGTGTACCGCATCTTGGCGCCTTGGAGGGCTTCGAAGACGAAGTAGATCGGGCGCTGAAGAGCGCCCTCCTCGAGAATAAGGACGGCGCTGACCGCTGTTGCTGAGGCAGCTAGATAGAGCAAGAGGGGAGCCTCTGGTGTCAGGGCGACCAGAGTGGGTAGGCTTGCGAGGTGCCTCTTGAGGTCGTCGAAGGCGCTGGCGCAATCGCCATCCCAACGAAATCTGTCACAGCCGCGAAGGGTCTTGAAGAAGGGCAGGCCCTGCTCCGCAGCCCTGGACAAAAAGTGACTCAACGCAGCCATGCGGTCGACGTTCTTTGGACTTCCCTTGTCGTTTTGGGTGACTCCATAGCGAGGATCACGTCGACCTTGTCGGGGTTGGCTTGGATGCCTTGCCCCGACACCAGGAAGCCCAAGAGCTTGCCCGCCTGCACACCGAAGACACACTTGTCTGGGTTGAGCTTGATGCCCACCTTCCTAAGGTTGTGAAAGGTCTCTTGAAGATCCTGACCGTGGGTGGCCAACTGTCTGGTTTTGACGACCACGTCGTCGACATAGGCCTCCACATTCCTCCCCAGTTGGGAGGTCAGTGCTAGCACGATGAGACGGGTGAAGGTTGCGTCGGCATTCTTCAGACCGAAGGGCATTCTGACAAAGCAGTATGTCCCTATTGGAGTGATAAAGCTGGTCTTGTCTTCGTCATCCTTGGCCATGTAGATCTGGTGGTAGCCGGAGTAAGCGTCCAAGAAGCTCATGAGTTCGCAGCCGGTAGTGGCGTCGACCAGCTGGTCTACGCGTGGTAGAGGGTAGTCATCCTTCGGGCATGCCTTGTTGAGGGTAGTGAAGTCGATGCACATATGCCAGTCACTGTTAGCTTTCTTCACCAGCACTGGGTTGGCCAACCAATCTGGGTGTTGGACCTCACGGATGACGTCAGCCTGTAGGAGCTTCGCTACTTCCACCTTGGCTGCTTGCTGCTGGTCAACGGACATACGCCGAAGCCTTTGCCTGACCGGCTTAGCATCCTGGAGGACCGCTAGGTTGTGCTCGATGAGGGAGCGGTCCACGCCCTTGATGTCCTCTGGGGACCATGCGAAGACGTCTGCGTTGTTCCAGAGAACCTGGAGTAGCTCTTGCTCCACCTCCAGGGGGAAGCCTTCGCCGACGGAGACAACTTGGCCGTCAGCCTGGAGAGGTACCCTCTTGACCTCGCCCTCCGGTTGGGGCTTGGGAGTCCACCCCGGGGCGGATGGTGTGTCCGCCTTAAGCTTTCCTGCGAGGGCGTGCACCCTGCGGCAGGGGTTCTTAAGCTCCACGCGTCGAGCGAGGTCCTGGTTGCCGAAGATAGTGATGATGCCCCGCGGGCCTGGGAGCTTCATACACAAGAAGCCATGATGCGAGACCGTCCCGAAGGAAACGAGGACGGGGCGGCCTAGAATGGCGTTGTATGGGCTTGGGGTGTCCGCGACATCGAAGATGACGTCCTCGCTCCTGACGTTATCGTCCTGACAAAAGGAGACTTGGAGACATACCTGGCCCAATGTACTTAGCGATTGGACCCAAAACCGCGCAGCGGAGTTCTCGATGGCTGCAATCGACATCGAGGAATTCCCATGCGGTCGAGGGTCTCCGCAAAAAGCACGTTCGCCGAACTACCTCCGTCAACAAGGACGCGCCTGACGTCACATTCTGCAATGTCGGCTCGGATAAGGAGAGGATCTTGGTAGGGAAAGTCCACGCCCCGGGCGTCGGCAGGCGCGAAGGTGACTTCGCCCTGGGGTACTTTCGGTCTTGGTTGCTGCGGGGCTTCCGACGAGGAACCTCCGGAGATGACGTTGATAACCTGAACCTGCGGGGGCATTCGCTGCGGCTGCTACGGACGGGTCCCCGGTGCGACGGCCGTCAGGGCTTGCGGGCTTCAAGCCTCTTGCATGGCCCACACGATCCTGCGTAGATCCGCAAGCTCCCGCTGGAGCGTACGAAGAGCCGCTAGCAGGGAGCTCTCCACTATCGGCGTAGTCAAAGCGAGCGGCACACCCGATCGCGCTGGTCTAACAGCCGCGACCACTGCTTGCACCGCCAAGCTACTCGCCACGTCGGTGTGGTGGATTCCTGCATCGCTGACTCGGTCCGCGTTGTTGCCGGGGCCGCTCGGCGCTCCTGTACCGGGAGTGAGGATGGTGGCCATGCCTCCATGGGCGCCGACGCTACCTCGCTGCGCCGCCCGGCCGGTGCTGTGGTAGTTGGCGGAGTCAATCGCTATGTCAGCGAGGGCGGCTGGAATCGACCGCTATTGCTGCATCGTCGGCGACGGGGCTGGAGTCGACCGCCGCGTCGGCGTCGGCGGGGCTAGAGTGGACCGCCGCATTGGCGTCGGCGGGCTGGAGTCGACCACCGCGTCAGTGTCGCTCACCTCCGAGACTGCCGATGTCGGAGCCCTGGTGTCGGCGTGGGACCTCGCTGCGACCCCTCTTCTCCTCCTCGCCACCGATGATGTCGGTGCCATCCTTCCTAGATCCTGAGGCTTAATCATGTCATCCCCACGGACGGTGCCAACTGTTGTGGTTACAGACCAAACAGAGAGAAGTGTAGTGGGGAGTAAGGTGAGATGTCCCTCTCACCGTGGCTAGCGTCACATATATGTCTCCTTATGAGGAGCGTCTTTACAAGGATGCCATTCGGGGCATTTACATCCTTACACATCTAACAGGCTGGTTGGGTTAGGTGGGGGCCACCCCTACAACAGGGATTATTTTTGTGATTAATCTTTTTAACAGTTTTATTTTAAAGAAAACTAGGTAAGATATCCATGTAATTATGCGGCTAGCTTTCAAATGAGCTTTTCAATTTAAGCCGTTTTGCCTCCGTGCCTTTTTGTTTCAATTACGTTGTTACATTCTTTTGATCTAGTCCCTAGACGCAACCGTCCAGGTCTTGGATTCCTATGAGTTTGTCTTTTGCAGCTACGTCCGAGTGTGGACGTTCCTTGCCGAGTACAGCGAGTTCAATGTTTAGCTCACCTTATTTTATGTTCGTTGGTTTAATCTTGATCGCGTCTCTGCCGTGGCGGCAACCACTTCACTGTCACTACCACCGCGGCCACCTCTGCTCCCTCGTTGCCGTGGGCTTCTTCTCTATCATTGCTCGTCAACGGCACTCCTGGCCGCTGACATCGCCGCTTCTATGTTCCCGGTCGCTGCGTAAGTCATGCCCTCTGCATTTTTGGTCGCCAACCCCAGCCACTGAGCTGCTGGGTGCCATCCTGCTGTTGTGTATCTGAGTCATATTCGGATACGTATAAATATTATTTATGTTTATCATGTAAATTTGAGTATAAATAGTGGAGAAAACAAAAAAGTGTGACGATTGGAGCACCACCAAAATATTTCGATTGTTCTGTCTCGGTTGTCTTTGTGTTGTCGCTATCAGATAATAGAGGAATTACAAGTGCTCAGGATACTTGAAGATTACGAATGCTTGGGGTACTCGAAGATTATGAGTACTCTAGCGGTTGAAGTCTACGAGTAATTCTAGCACTCGAAGTTTATGACTATTGGTCATGGTCAAAGTTTACGACTGTTGCTTGTGGTCGAAGTTTACGACTAGTGAGAGTTTACAACTGCTGAGCGGTCAAGCGACCGAGCGGTCAAAGCTTACACAGGGCACATTCATATAGGCTTTTAGTTTTAACTTATGAATAGTAATAGTCTGTAGAGAAACTTGTAAATAGAGACACTCGTGTGCGATTTTAGTCGATAGAAATGAAGTCACTGTAGTGTGTACTATAATCGATTAATAGACCCCGTCTTAAAAAGATATTTTGATTGAAAGCTAGGTACTGTAGAAAACTATTTACCGTAGAAAAACAACTTTTAGAAACCAATATAAGTAGGGCCAGCGTCGTCATCTCCTATGCTGGTTTGCAACCTCCACTACTACAAAAAGGGTTATTACAGACGATTCGGAACTGTTATCACAGACGGTTCCTTAAACCTATGAATCAATGGGTCAGTGATAATTGGAGGTTATCACAGATGATTTGTGAGCCGTCTGAGATAATCACAACACAGACGGTTCGAAACTAGAACCGTTTGTGAAGGTATAGTATCGCAGATGGTTCTAGCCATAAATCATTTGTGAAGGCATAATATGATAGATAGTTCTAACCACAAACAGTCTACGATGTGACATATCACAGACGGTTCAGAATAAGAACCATCTGTGATGAGAGATATATCACAGATGGTTCTTGTTCCGAACCATCTGTGATACCTACATATCATAAACGATTTCTGATGACAGCCGTTTGTGATACGGCTTCATATACGGATTATACCACAAAACTGTCTGTGATAGTACCTAAATTTTTACTGTTTTTCGGCTAACTTCAGAAAATGCTAACCATACCATGCGATATGAAAGTGAAACGACATACTTGAATTTGAATTTCAGATCTAAATTACATATAACACTGTCTACACAAGAAGATACTTACAAATTCATGGTTACAAATTCAGAAATATGTTTACACTATAAGAAACTTCAGGCTAATGGAAGCTATACTTACACATTCTTCATTAAACTACAATATAAAACAAGTAGAGAGAAAAAAATACCAAGTAGCAGAAACATAAAGGCAATGAACACTATTTTCAACTTCTATACCAAAATCAACAGAATGCCACACTTTTAAGATGTAACAAGCGGTAACCCCCTGCCGATGCTAACGACTTGGAATAGTGCGGATTTGGCATTGCCTTCTTCATTTTTATCTTGCTTCAAGTGAAATTTCAGCCAACCTTGCTGAACCGTACTCCTTCCCTCCCTTGCCGTGCACAAATGAGTTGGAGTAGTACTGGTGATGTTGGTTCTTGGAGTAGGGAGGGGGATTAATAGGGGAAAGATGTGGGGAGGAGACCGATACCTGCCGTTCGATGCGGAGAGAATGGATGGGTGAGATCGAGATCTTAGGGGAGATACCACGGATCGATGAAGTGGCAGGGCTTATCATAGACGGTTCAGATTATAAATGGTCTGTGATATAGACATCACATACAATTATTAATAAAAACCGTCTATGATAATCGGAGATATCATAGATGGTTTTTATTAAAAACCGTCAGCGATAATGGCCAAATGGTAGAAAATAATATATAGATACAATATAAACAGTTAGTCTAAAAAGATAAAATAGTAAAATTTTATATGGCATATATATACTCGTTTGAAAGGTTTCGACTATTTTAGTGAACCATCTGTGATGGAGTATCTAATATAAACCTTTTTGTAGTAGTGCTCCTTGCTGGCTACCTTCTTCATCAGCTCCGTTAATATGTTCCGTCACCATCCTTTGTTCCGTGTCCTATTCTTTGTTGACAGTGGACAGTAACAGATGATAACGCTTCTCTAGCGAAATGGCCATGCATGACACAACAGAAGGATGTCGGTGCCGATGCGACTGATGTCGAAGCCTCAGCTCCAAGTCGACAATCGGCGTAGGTGTGCATGCTTATAGTGGAATGCAATTTGGGGCTATAGGTATATTCCAATTGAATTAGGATTTTTTACAGTGTATTATACGAGCATTTTAAAATTTAACCGTTGATTTATAAAGGCATTATAAACTTTTGTGAGGATGAGGCGAGCAGTTCCGGGCAAGTAGACAAGGCCCTTGACCTGTTCGAAGCAATGCCCATAAAGAACAAGGTCACCTAGAATGCCACACTGGCCGCACTCGTTGACGTTAGCTTAATTGATTGTGCACTAGCCTTCTTCTAGGAGATCCCTAAGAAGAAGGTCACCTCGTGCACCACCATGATCAGGGCCTCTCCTGTGCCGAGGCGGCCACCAGGGTGCACCTATTAGAATTAATCTTGATAATTTGTAAGTGATCGTAGGAGTCATTTGCAGCAGTCATAGTGGGTACTATAGCAGCCGAAAGTACTGTAGTAGGCGAGAATACTGCAGCAGTCATGGGTACTGTAGCAATCATAAGTATTGTAGTAGTCATGCATACTGTAGCTACCAAGTGATTCGGTCGTACTCTGAAGAGTAGTCGAGAAGCCGTGATTGAGGCTGGGCATCCGAGTTACGGTTGAGTCAATAAGTTGAGCGAGTCTTTCAGGTAGTGCGCAGTATACACAGGTTGTGGAGTCATAGTAAAAAAACCGGATCACATAGTATCTATTTATTTCTTTGTATTGGAAAATTACTCTACTGTGAGAGGTGAATAATAGAGGGAAAAATGGAAAAATGATGCAAGTCAAGTTTGCATCGGAAAATTACTCTACTATTCATCGTCTTCCCGTATAGTGTGAGTCCACGGACAAATCGAGTGTGTGATTCCTGAGTTGAGTTCCAACATTTGGTATCAGAACTTGGTGTATGCCAAAAATCATATCGAGAAGTATGGAGATCGTTGATGTGGCGGCATCAGCACCGGCAAGCGTACCGACGAAGGAGAGTTCCACGGTGTCGCTTCACTACCCCATGCTCATGAGAGCAACTATGAAACGTGGGCGATGAAGATGAAGGTGTACATGAGAGCCCAAGGCATATGGGATGCCATCGAGCCTGGCAATGCCGACATGCGCAAGGACCAAATGGCATTGATGACCATCTACCAAGGTGTTCCCGAAGACATGCTCTTCCTGCTGGCTAAAAAAAGAGATAGCCAAAACCACATGGGAGGTGTTGAAAACCATGTACGTGGGAGCCGAGCATATGAGGGAGGCCAAGGTGCAGACCCTTAAGTCAGAGTTTGAGGTGCTACGCATAATGGAATCGGAGTCGATCAATGACTTTGCCATTCGGTTGACAACAATTGTCAACAAAATTTGAGGGCTCAGTGACAAGATGGAGGAGAGCTACGTGGTAAGGAAATTTCTTCATGCATTCCCTATCAAGTTTCTATCGGTAGTCTCCCTAATCGAGCAATTTGGTAACCTCAAGGCAATGACAATTGAAGAGTTGATCAGCCGCTTGAAGGCACACAAAGAACGGTGGGTATCTTATGGTGTAGGCACTGAGATAAGCAGCTGCTACTGACAAGGGGTGAGTGGGATGCCCTATCTAAGAAGAGCAATGACTTTGACAAGAAGAAAAACGCCTTTGACAAGGAAAAGGTGCGTTGTTACAACTGCTAAGAGTACGACTATTTTGTAAAGGAGTGTCGCGAGCTGAAAAAGATGGTGGCTCCTCTTGCTGCAGTGGGTGCGGAGTATGAGCCAATACTGCTCTAAAGCCAATAAGGAGTATTCATCATTTTTTCTTTTCCTCTGCATGTAGTTGAGTCTATATACGAGTATGAGTGCACGATTGTTTTTTAGTCGTTTGTGTATATGACATAGTAGGAGTGCTGCATGTGTCATTTATTTGAACATGCACGTAGGAGGTGTGTTACATATATGCGCATAGTCGTGTCATGGTTATGCACATGGGTGAGTTAGTGCATGATGCATGTGTGTGTGAGTTCTTGAAATTGTGTTCAAGTTCTCATGTGTGTACGCTCTAATAAGAGTCTCTATCACCATCATGACATGTCACCTGCGAAAGACAATTGATGCTGAGGAAGTGGTCTAAGTCATCGGTGAGGTGTGTCACAACGGTGAAGATGTAAAAGATGTCGACAAGTTGTGTCACCAATAGCATGGTCAACCAAAAAAGGCAAAACTCCTTAGAGACATGTCAGGAGATCAGATTTCATCTTGTGAGTCAAAGTATTAAGATTAAGGGGGAGAATGTTAGAATTAATCTCAATAATTTGTAAGTGGTCGTAGGAGTCAACCGTAGTAGGCTTAGCGGTACTGTAGTAGTTGAAAGTACCGTAGCAATCGTGGGTACTGTAACAATCGTAAGTTATTGTAGCAGTTGTGAATACTATAGCTACCGAGTGATTCAGTTGTACTCGGAAGAGTAGTCGAGAAGCCGTGATCGAGGTTGGGCGTCCGAGTAACAGCTGAGTCAATAAGTTGAGCGAATCTTTCAGGTAGTGCGCAGCATATGATGTGCGCAAGTCATGAAATCGTGGCCGAGAAAGCTGGATCACAGTGTGTCTATTTATATCTTTGTAATCAGTTTGTTGAGAGGTGAATAATAGAGAAAACAAGTAGAAAAATGACGCAAGTCGAGTTCACGTCGGTATATTACTCTACTGTTCATCATCTTCCCGTATAGTGTGAGTCCACAGAAAAATCAAGTGTGTGATTCCTAGGTTGAGTTCCAACGGTGCCATCTCTTTGATGGGTTGGCGCTTGATGAGCACAATGTATTCACCTGGACAACCATGGTTTCGTGCCATGTTCGGAATAGTGAGCTCGACAAGGAGGTTGAGGTATTCGCGGAGCTCTATGATGAGCTCTTTGCACGCAAGAGGCTGCCCAATGCCCACACATCCAGCTCGTTGCTCAAGGCCCGTGTTGGTCTTCGGTCTCTCACCATTGCAGTGTAGCTCCGTTCGGTCATCATCAAGCTCTTGCATAGGAGCAAAGGTTGCATCTTTGTGTGGAATGCATTGATCGATGTGCACGTGAAACTGGGTGCACTGTCCAACACAAAGGTGTTCCACGAGATGCGGTTCAAGGACATTTGTTCTCGGAACATCGTGATGGATGGATATGGCATAAGCTCATGGACAGGGCTCTTGATCTCTTCAAATCGATGATGAACAAGGATGGCTTCTCATGGAACGTCATGATATCTTGCTTGTGGGAGAACATCCGTGGAGAAGACATGCTCCACCTCGTCATTGATATGGTGAGATTGGATGGCCTTCGTAATGGCAGTGCCAAGCCAAAGGCATTGACGTACACAATAGTTTTGCACATCTACTCTATGTTGGCCCTGCTCGTGTTCGGAAGGCAAGTCCATGCATGCACTGTTAAGAACAACCTCTGTCAGCAATGTCTTTGTTTCGTTTACAATTTTATCTCTTTAGAAATTCTACTGTTAGTAGTGTAGGTGGTAGTATAACTAAAACCTCACTAATTTGAACCATTGGATCATAGACATTGGACGACTTATATTCATTTTAAGATACAGTAAAAGAGCTCTTGAATTATCAGTTGCGATTAGGATAGAGGTCATGATATGGTAATTACAAGTGTATTGAGCTATTCCCTTTCCTTTTCCTTTTAAAATGTGATACAAATTGTATTTCTAAAGTTTTGAACTTAATAATATATCTACACCGTTATAATCTTAACCCACCACAATCGATAAAATTAGCCTTGTTCCGAAAAATCATGCCATGGTGCTATTTGACACAGTTGGAATCGTCGGGCCAATGCAGCTTCTGACCACTTTGGCAGAGACGCTGAGCAGGTCCGCAAGAAAATTCCAAGGTCCTCCATTAAAATTGTCGTCTTTCATCTCATGCTTTCAATTCAAATCAGACTGGGATGCGTGCATCTCTCTCATCCATTACGTCTATAGTACTTTGGTTTTTATTTATTTTTAGTTTGTGATTTTTCTCTAATAAATAAATAGGATGATTTCTCTGCTGCCATGCTGGCCCCTAGTCATGTCAGCCAGATCATAGGTGAGAGATGATATGTGGACCATAGGTGAGAGAGAGACCATATATGCCTTTGTGTAGGTTCGAAACAAAGCTTCCACGAACATTGCACATCATCCTGGTCAAGTAGAAGTAGGTGTTCTTTTATGTTACAGTTTATGACTTTTGGTTACAGTTTATTAATATAATAAATAGTAATTACAACTTATTAGTCTAATGAATAGTAATTATTGAAAAAAGTTGTGGCATGACTATAACAGTGGGTACGGTGTACCCTTCTCCATGGGAGACATAGCACCAAGAGAGCTAGAGAGAGATAGCTGGTGGTAAAAGAGAGTGGATTTGGCAATCTTATATTGTAACATCCTGATTTTCAGTGTTATTTGAAGCGTTTTAAAATAAAATTCACCATTTGTGATTTTCTAGATTTAATTCAAGCTTAAATTGATTGTTTTAATAATTACAAGGATTTAATATGAATAAAATAAATATTAACATATGTTAAAAATATTTTATTTGGGTTCCTTCTGTCTCAAGGAATTTTCTAAAATTTTCTGTGAATTTTTTGAATTTATTTGCTATTTTCTAGAGCTCATTTTATTTTCTTCCAATTTCTGACATCGGAAAATCTTCCGATCGGCGACCGCCACGCGTCGTCCATCCACTGCATGTCGCACGTCTCGAACCATCCGATCGGCCATCTCGTTTGGCCGGTCCGAACTTGTCCGAGCACTGTTCATCTGTGCCATCTCATCTTGGTCGTCCATTTCCTTCCTATGCCATGCGTCGCCCATTCATCGACGGAGTTACTATTTGTGATCTTCTTCCTGGTCTCTCCACCGCCGTCCACCTCCGATCCGGCCTTGGCATTCGTGCCTTAGCTAGACACCATCACCGTCCCCACTCCGGACTCTCTCGGCCTTCGTGCTTAAAAGTTGAGCTGCGCCTCGCACTTTGCATCCAGCATCCAGTCGCCCTCGCTGAGTTCTCCCATGCACCGCCACTGTTGTCTTTGTCTCCGGCTAGCAGCCACCATTGTCATTTTTGTTGAGCACCACCGCTAAACCAGTCCGTCTGTTGCCATGCAGCATCGCTGTAGCCTTTAGCTGCGACGTTGTCCTCTCTGGTTGTTAACTCACCACTAGTGAGCCACCGCCTCTCGCCGTCATTCTAATCCACAGCGCCGCCCCTCGGTTCTCCTACCATCGGCTCATCACACATGCGTGCGCCGCGCCCCTTCAGCCACTAAAAAGATGCGCACCTTCGCCTCCCGTAGCCAACCGTCGAGCACCATGCGTTACCATCTTCAGCCTAGTTCAAACATTGCCACCTCTTCGGACCGTCCGATCGTTCCCTATAGCCAGGATTCACAGAGCTGTTTGGACCGTTCGAACGTCTTTGCCCTTTTTGACCGTCCGATTGTCCTTGGACCGTCAAATCGTCATCACCCCTGCGGCTAGTCTGAACGTCCTCAACCCTTCTCAGCTGTTCGATCGTCGGACCATTCGAACATCCTTACTCCTCGGCTGCCTAATCATCTTCATCGTTCAGACCGTCCGATCGTTGCTAGCCTAGTCGAGTCAGTTGTCCACACTAGTTGCCACCTCAACCCTAATCCTACATGGTCCCACATGTTAGCCATGTCAGTTTCCAAGCCAACACGAGTGCCACGTCAGCCCTAGTGCACACATGTCTTGCCATATCATTGACACGTCACGCCTAGATGCTTAGTTAGCAGCCACATTATCCAGCCGAGTCTATCGTAGACTAGTCTTTTCATACACTAAGTCTACAGCACAGTAACTTTTTCTAATTTTTAGTATTTTCTTTAGATTAAATTTTTCAACAATCCGTTCTTCTTCGTCCTAACTCCGATTGACCCCGTTCTTTTTCCTAAATTCATCTAAAATGGAGCTCTATCTGTTAGTTTTAGTTTTGAAGTTTTTGAAATATATTTAATTTTATTTTTATGCTTCGTTCGTTTTCTTTCTCGTTAGATCGTATCTTCGAAGGAGTGGAAGCATAACCTGAAGATCAATAATTCATAACTGAGCAAGGCCAGGGCAAGTCATATCATTTGGTCATATTGAACCTAGTTTGTAAATATATTATTTATTTATTTTATTTTAAATTATTATGCATTGCTAATCTATTACAAACCCTTGTACCTGGTAGTTATCACTCTAGTTGATTAATCTATCTCTTGATAATTTGAATGTCATAGTACCATTGTCACAATAGGATAGAAAATTATTTAGTGATACCATACTAGTTGTTATATAGGTTGTGCGATTAATATGCTTAGCCATGCTTATAGTCTCGTTGGGATTATCATCACATGAGAACAAATATTTAATTTGACTTAATGAGATATTGAATCGTGGTTGGTGCCACAGTTATAAAATTTGTGTGCCATGACATTGGTGTTTCATTGGTGTTAGTTATACAAAATTATTTTTTACTTGGGCAAGTGATCATGCAGGAAAGGGGAAAGTGTGGTTAGCACTTTGAGGGATGTGAAAGTCTCGTCTGAGTAATGTCTAAGGACTTAACTTTGTGCGCTATTGGTTTGAGCCTTACCGTGCATACCACATGTCTAGTATGGGATAGACCTGACTGATTAATTTATGATATTTTAATTCCAATTTCACCATTGAGTTAACCATAGTTACTGATTTCCATGAGACGCAAGAGGGGGCAATTATTGACTAGGTGTTTAACCTACTCGACGGTGAAACCTTATGGGCGGAACTGGGTTGAAGTTGAACATTGTAAAGGTTTTATTGTGATTTTCTTTAACCTGAGAATGATCACATCGTGTGGATACAATTGTGCAACCTTTGCAAAGTGTAAAATTATTCGAATCGCCATGTCTCCAGTTTTGGACAATGTTCGGTGATTTCACATGAGGGGTAGTTATTTCATAAAATTATAGTTATTTCATAAAATTGGGTTGGATAGTTTTGGAAAGTGGACAGGTAGTTCACTAGTAGTTTATTAAAGTGGATAGTTAGTTCATTTGGTTTCCCTTTTTAGTGATTTTCTGGTTTTAATTTGGATTTTTCTGGATTTTATTTCAAGCCTCGAAGAAAGAAAAGTGAAAATTTTCATTTTATAAAAGCTAGAATAAAATTATTTCATTTTATCAAAGTCAATTCAAGTGCATTTCTTTTTCCTAAGTCAACTATGTATTTATAATAATTTTCAGAAATTTATAGAAATTTAACACTCACCTAAATGAATTTAGTTATGCTTTTGCAAGAAATCAAATGCTATTATAAGCTGAAAATATATTTTTTAGTGCAAAATAGTTCCAGATGGTTTTCTGAATTTTCCTGGAGTTTTTAAAGTTTATTTGGTATTTTTTCGAGTATTTTAAAGCCTCCTAAGTATTTCAGAAAATCAAAAAGAAATTAAAATCCTAAACCCTCCCCATGGCTGACACTTGTCGCTCATCAGGCCAATCCGCGTCATCGGATTCATTCCCAACCGTCTGATCCCACTTACCGGTTCACCCCGCCTTCCTCCTTCCTTTGACCAACGCGTGTCAAGCATCGGACCGGCCATCTCCCCGCCCAAACTAATCCCCGTCGCCCGTCCCCACTTACCCGTTCACCCGCCTCTTTCTTCCCTCAAGCTGACAAGTGGCTAGATCGGAGCCACCCGTCATTGCTAGATTAAATCTTAACCGCTCCCTACCACTTATTTCACTCGATCGGCTCGGATTTAACCCCCGTTGTCGGATCGGATCCTGACCGTCCCCATTCACTTACCCCTTCGCACAGCACCCTACGGCCCCAATCACCTCCCGTGCCACCTGTCACCAATCACGCCGTCACCCTCGCCCCTTCCCTTCTTTTCTCTCTCTCTGACAGACGGGGCCCGCAGGTCAGACCCATCGTCCCTGCCGCTTCTTCCTCCTTACGTCCGTCGTGGCCGTCATTAACGCCAAGAAATCGAAGCTTTAAAAGCTTCAGTTTCCTCTCTAATTACCTTCCCGCATGATTGCATGATTACCGCCACCGTATCAGGCATTACCTTCCCCATTACGCCCCTCTACGCCGTCACATTGATCCTCCCGTCCATTTTCAAAACCGACGAGTTGTGCGCGGCCGTTACCTCCTCTCCCCGCCTATAAAAGGCACACCCCGAGCACCCTCTACTCACACCGCCTCCCCCTTACCCTCTAAATCAAGTGTTTGAGCATCGGAGCTCCTTCCTGTGCATAATTTCTCCGCTGGCCCCCGACGACTCCAGCGAGCAATTCCCGTGCCACACCGCCGCCACTCCAAGCCTCAGTGGAGTCGTGCGCACCTCCTCCACCTCTTCCCCGAGCCTCTACACCGTCGGAACACCTTCACCGCCATCGACCCCTCCTCCGATCGCTACCTCTCTCCGCCGATTCGATACTTCGGCCATCCTCGGGTCCCGTGGAAGGTATCCCGTGTTCCCCGTGACCTCCTCTACCTGTTGGTGCCATCGGACGGTGCCGCCGCCCATTGGCTCGCCGGCGACCATCGGTCCCCGAGCTCCACCGCCGTCGGCCTGTCACGTCAGCTCGTCGGACCAACATGGTAGCCGAGGTGGTAGCCAGGTGGACGCCACGCCAGCGCCACCTTGCCCCCATGCGCCCGCGTGTCACCCGCCTGCCCTCGGGTCCGTAGACCCAATTCACAAAACACCGGGCCCACTTGTCAGTCTCAGTGCAAATTATTTAATCCCATGGCTGACGTCATGCTGACGCAATAAAGTTAACTCGGTCGAAAATTTATTGTGCTGCTGACGTCATAATCTTTTATTTCTTTGGAAAAATATTTCCTACTGACGTCATAAATGCTTTTCGGTTTAAAAATAAATCCAGAAAATGAGTATTTTTCTTTTAATTGTATTAAAACTTTAGAAGCCCATAACTACTTCATTTTAACTCCAAATTGACCCATTCAAATTTCTAAAATTTTCTAAAATCATGAACTTTCCATTTTTGTACTACTTTTTATTTTTTGAATTTATTTGAATGAATTCTTGACTTCAGTGAGTTAAGAAAGTTTATAAAATAATTTTAAAAAATTGAAAATGAAAAAATAGTTTGGACTTAGGCTACTGGTTAGGTGGTGGGGTGCTGGCATGCCTCGTGTTTTGAGACACCTGGTTGATTGTCGTGCATGAGGGAATGTGGTTGAGCCTAAGTCAACTTAAGGATCGTTTCTGTGAATCATTTTACGAAGTCACTTCGTACTACTACAAGTCTGGTATGGGACGAACCTGGCTAAGTAAATTGTGAAATTCCAAATTTAGTCTCGCTATAGGCTGAATGTGAGCGTGGCGTAGGCCGCGAGAAGTCTCACATGGCACCAAAGGGGCTTCAACCCGTGGATTCGAGTTGTGGTGAAACCTTAGTGGTGGCTTGACTATTTTGGCTATGGATCATTAGAATAGCCTTATCATAAACTTTCCGCCACACACCTAAGGCAGTGTGTTTATCGCGTGGCTCAAGTGAGAGGGAATATCTTGTGGGTAAAGTTGTACACCTCTGCAGAGTTAAAAAATTATCCTGGATAACCGTGTCCACGGTCATGGACATGCTGAGTAGAGTCTTCACAGATTAGACTTGGATTTTATGAAACTGGTTTTATAAGCAAATGTTGGTTTGCAAAATGGTCCGGGTGGGATACCCGTGTTAGGTTAGTGTAGGTCGGAGCATACAATAATGATAATTACTTGTTAAAATATTTTTTCTTATGATGTTTTAAAATTTAGTTTTTCATACTTACATTATTATATTTAAAATTCAATATTGCTTTTCCGCACTTATACCCTATTAAGCCTTCCTTTGAAACCCATTATGCATGCATCACTCTATTATATTCCCGGTGTAACTTGTGGAGTACTTTAAAATGCTCACCTTGCTAAAAATCTGTTGCCAGACTTCGACGGCGACTACGACGATGAGGACTACTTCATCGAATAGGACACGTTTTACAGTCATTCGCCTGTGGGAGGCTGGATGGGCTAAGCTACCACCTTTATTGTTTTTCGCTGCTTTTATTTTCAGTTGGCCTCGTGCCATTTTATTGTAAAACTTGGCCATATGGCAGTAAATTTGCTTAATATAATTGTGGTGATTTTGCGTGATATTCATCACTGTTTACCCTGTGTGCACTACCTTTTCTTGGGATAGTGCGATTTACACAGAGGGACTTGGAATGTCGTTCCGGGTCCCAACAGAGATGGTATCAAAGCAATAATGACCCTAAGGCGTGACCTTAGATAAAGACCAACCTTAAGGATATATTTGATAAGAAAATATTTTCAAAGCCATTTCCTCCTTTGCTCAGTCTCTTATCAAAACTGGTTACTAAATTCTTCCCTTCTTCAAAATTGTAGATGGAGCAACCCAACTGCGTCACCTACGGAACCCTCACCGGAGACCTCGCAGATTGCCTCTACAACCTCATGCGAGAGTTGGGCTTCCAACCCCGTCCTCTCTACCAGGGATACTTGGGTTTGTATGGAGATCAAACACACTAGAGAGTCGAAATATGGATCTTCGCCAACTTTAGAGACCAAGCATCCATCCACACCTTCGACACCCCTACCCCTGGGAGACCTTCCTCGCTGGTGTTCAGGATGCGGCCTGCGAAGCTATCCGTTAGCTGAGGAACCTCTACGCACTAGAGCTACAACGCACCAACTTCCGCTACTATCCCATCCGAGTCCCAGTCAACTACGCCAGTGAATTCGCGTCCACAGAGTACGAGAGCAACACTCGTCTCCTCCAGCAAGTAGAATTCACCAAGGCCATGGACTCTGTGTACCAGGACACCTTGGACGAGCTGCACTCCACTGCATAAAGGCTCTGTGCAGCGGAGAAAGAACTGGCCAATTACCGTGCCGACGATGAGGACTCTGCTACTTCAGAGCCACTTCCGAAGAGACTCAAGCGTAGCGCTAGTGTTTAGGGAAACCAGAGTTAAGTCCTAAAAACGTTATCTGCGAGCTGTAGTCCTTTGTTAACAACCGCAAAACTATTATAATAAAATAAAAGTTTTCATTTGCTCTTGTTCGTGCTTTCGTTGTTTTTTGTTGCTTTCTGTGTGTGGTTGTGGGATTGTTACATAAAACCCTCCTTTAGTTCTCCCTCTCTTCCCTCTAAATCCGGAAGCTTCAACAGATGGTGAACACAAGGAGGAACATCAACGACGATACCAACCCCGGAGCTCAGGGTAGCCAGCCTGCTCCTATCCCTCCGTCTCCGCCAGCAGCAGGACCAGATTGGGCTCAAATGATGGCTAACCAGAATCAGTTGATCTAATTGTTAGCTTAGGCCATCAACAACCCCGCTCATCAAGCCCAACACCAGCCTGCTTAAGCTCCGCCCAACCGTTTGTCGGAGTTCCTGAGGATTAAGCCTTCGACCTTTGTAGGCAGCCCAGAGCCCATGGACGCTGATGATTAGCTCCGGGCAATCGGCAAGAAGCTAGACATACTATAGTGTACTGATCGGGAGCGAGTTTTGTTCGCTACCTACCTGCTTATGAATGGTGGGGTACCTTCACTGCCACTCACGCCAACCCGCAGGCTGTGACTTGGCACGAGTTCGTGCAAAGCTTCTGAAAGGCCCACATCCCCACCAGAACCATCACCTTGAAGAAGAAGGAGTTCCGAGCCCTTCGTCAAGGAAGCCGCACGATCAACGAGTACGTGCAGAAATTTAATCAGCTGTCACGCTATGCGCCAGAGGATGTGGCCACTGACGAGGCCAAGCAGGAAAGATTCATGAAAGGCCTGAATGACAATATATCGGTGCAGTTGATATCAAGCGACTACGCTGATTTCCATCAGCTAGTCAGCAAGGCCATCCGCCAAGAAGGCAAACACCAGGAGATGGAGAACAGGAAAAGGAGAATGGCTGATCAGAGGGGTAGCTCTGGAAGTTCTCATAAGGCTCGCAGTACCCCTCCTCAGATGAACAAATTCAGGCCACAAGGCAGCTGTTTCAAGACTCAGGCAAGCAAGTTCAAGCCGTTAGCCAACCGCCCGCCGTTCCAAGCCAACCGCTCGCCGTTTCAGGCCAACGGCACCCCAGTTGCCAGTGGTCAAGTCACGAAGAGCAGTCCCACTTATGATGGAGTGACCTGTTTCTACTGCAAGGAAATAGGGCATTATGCCAAGGCATGCCCCAAAAAGATGCAAGTTGACGCCAACTCAGGAGCATCGGGAAGCCAGAACCAGAGGCAGCAGAAGCCGCAAGCCTTCATCAAGGGAAGAGTGAACCATGTGACTGCTAAAGAAGCTCAGGCCGCACCGGACATCATGCTGGGTACGTTCCTCGTTAACTCAATACCAGCATCAGTACTTTTCGATTTCGGAGCTTCGCATTCTTTTGTGTGAAAAGCTTTTGTGGATAAGCATGGGTTGGGCATGGTTATTCTTACCAACCCTATGATAGTTCACTCCCCTGAAGCAGAAATGAGATCAAGGACCTTGTGTCCCAGAGTAGAATTGCTCATAGATGGAACCCTATTCCTAGCCGACCTTCTGGTCTTAGAATCTCAAGGGTTGGATGTCATTCTCGAAATGAACTGGTCAGCCAAGAATAAGGGCCAAATAAATTGTGCTACCAGATCCATTACTCTCACCAATGACCAAGGAATAGAAGTTATCTTTTCCTCGAAGATTCCTGCAGATGAAGGATGTGCTCTCTATCATCTTCAAGCCTTAGAAGAAGTGCCTGTGGTGCGAGAATACCCAGATGTATTTCCCGAGGAATTACCTTGAATGCCACCAGATAGAAAAATTGAGTTTGTGATTGACCTAGCCCCAGGCACCGCTCCAATTTTCAAGAGACCGTATCGGATGCCTGCTAATGAGTTAGCAGAACTGAGCAACTTCAAGAATTGGAAGATAAGGGATACATCCGTCTAAGCTCGTCACCTTGGGGAGCACCTGTTCTGTTCGTCAAGAAAAAGGATGAGAGTATGAGGTTGTGTGTGGATTACAGAGCACTCAATGATATCACAATCAAGAACAATTATCCGCTGCCCAGGATCGACGACCTGTTTGACCAGTTAAAAGGATCCGGTGTCTTCTCCAAGATTGACCTACGGTCAGGTTATCACCAGTTGAAGATCCGTGAAGAGGACATTCCCAAGACTGCATTCTCCACCCGATATGGACATTATGAGTTCACTGTCATGTCATTTGGACTAACCAATGCACCTGCCTATTTCACGAGCATGATGAACAGTGTATTCATGAAATACTTGGACAAGTTTGTGGTGATCTTCATCGAAGACATTCTCATCTACTCCAAAAATGAAGAAGAGCACGAGACTCATCTCAGAATAACATTAGAAAAGCTTTGAGAGCATCAGCTCTATGCCAAATTCAGTAAGTGTGAATTTTGGCTAAAAGAAGTTGTCTTCCTTGGACATATTGTAATAGCAGAAGGCATTGCTGTGGACCCTTCCAAGATAGAAGCGGTAATTGAATGGAAGCAACCAAAGTTTGTGACAGAAGTCAGGAGCTTCCTTGGACTTGCGAGTTATTACCGTCGGTTCATAGCAGGATTCTCCGAATTAGCCAAGCCCATGACACAGTTGTTAAAGAAGGAAAAGAAGTTCGAATGGACGAAAGCTTGTGAGCAAAGTTTTCAAACCCTAAAGAAAAGGCTAATCTCCGCACCCGTGCTTATTTTACCGAATGTGCATAAAGATTTCGAGGTTTTCTGTGATGCCTCTCGCCTTGGCTTAGGCTGTGTCTTGATGCAAGAAGGCAAAGTGATAGCCTATGCATCGCGCTAGCTAAGGCCTCATAAGTGCAATTATCCTACTCATGACTTAGAATTAACAGTTGTAGTGTATGTTTTAAAAATCTGACGCCACTATCTTATCTTTAACTGTTGTGAAGTATACACGGACCATAAGAGCCTGAAGTATATCTTCACCCAAGCAGAACTCAACCTGAGGTAGCGAAGATGGTTAAAATTGATAAAGGACTATGATATTGGTATACATTACACTTTGGAAAAGCAAATGTTGTGACCGATGCCTTAACCAGGAAGTCTTATGCGAATGTGGTATTATCGGAGGAAGACCAGACCCGGCTTCAGGAGGAAGTCGCCCGTCTAAATCTAAATCCAGTGAATCCAAGCATTCTCGCTACATTAGAAATCCAACCAACCTTGCCTAATCAGATCAAAGAGGCTCAGAAAATTGACGAAGATATTCAGGAAATAAGAAAGAATATGAGGAGAGGCAAAGCACCAGGATTTAGTGAGGATGAACAGGGCATGATTTGGTTCGAGAACTGCATCTGTGTACTGAACAATTAGGAAATCAAAACCCTGATTCTGAAAGAAGCTCGTGACACTCCATACTTAATTCACCCAGGTCGTACCAAGATGTACCAGGACCTGAGGGAAAGATACTGGTGGGTTAGTATGAAAAGAGAAATAGCGGAATTTATTGAAGCCTGTGACACCTGTCAAAGAGTCAAGGCTGAACATCAGAGACCCGCTGGACTTCTGCAACCGTTACCAATACCTGATTGGAAGTGGGAAGAGATTGGTATGGATTTTATAACCAGATTTCTGAGGACTCAATCGGGTTATGAATCGATTTGGGTAATCATCGACCGATTGATGAAAGTGGCTCACTTCATACCGGTTAAGACCACTTACTTCAGAAGTAAGTTGGCTGAGTTGTACATGTCCCGAATTGTGTGCCTGCACGGTGTTCCCAAAAAGATAGTGTCAGATCGAGGCAGCCAGTTCACTTCTCGATTTTGGCAGAAACTACATGAAGAGTTGGGGAGTAAGCTTAGTTTCAGTACAGCTTACCATCCCCAAACAGATGGTCAAACCGAAAGAGTAAATCAAGTACTCGAGGATATGTTAAGAGCTTGTACCTTGGACTTCAGAAATAGTTGGGACCGTTCATTGCCCTATGCAGAGTTCTCGTAAAATAATAGCTACAAGTTAGTTTGCAGATGGCACCTTTCAAAGTTTTGTATGGCAAGAAGTGTAGAACACTCTTGCTTTGGCAACAGCAAGGAGAACCTTAGGAAGCTGGTCCAAACCTACTGCAAGACGCCGAGGATAAAGTGAGAAAGATCAAGGATAGACTGAAGGTTGCCCAGTCTCGACAGAAGAGCTATGTGGATAACCGTCGATGAGACTTGACCTTTGAGATCGGGGATTACGTCTATCTCAGAGTGTCCCCGCTCAGAGGAGTCAAGAGATTTCAAGTCAGAGGGAAGCTTGCACCAAGATTTGTGGGACCTTTTTCAGAATCCTGAGTCGAAGAGGTGAAGTTGCTTATCAGTTGGAGTTGCCACCGAGCATGGCAGGAGTGCACAATGTCTTTCATGTCACTCAGTTGAAGAAGTGCCTCCGAGTCCCCACGGAGCAAGCTGCATCGGAAACTTTGGATCTTCAAGACGACCTCACCTATCAAGAGCAACCGATCAAGATCCTCGAGACCGCAGAGCATCAGACCAGAAGGAAGACCATCAGATTCTGCAAGATTCAGTAGAGCAACCATATCGAAGACGAAGCCACCTGGGAGCGAGAAGAGGATATGAAGGCCAACCATCCCCATCTCTTTTGCTAACCAGTCAAATCTCGAGGGCGAGATTTCGTTTAAGGGGGGAAGGTTTGTAACAACCCAAAATTTGGGTTCCCTTTTTAGTGATTTTCTAGTTTTAATTCGGATTTTTCTGGATTTTATTTCAAACCTCGAAGAAAGAAAAGTGAAATTTTTTATTTTATAAAAGCTAGAATAAAATTATTTCATTTTATCCAAGTCAATTCAAGTGCATTTCTTTTTCCTAAGTCAACTATGTATTTATAATAATTTTCAAAAATTTATAGAAATTTAACACTCACCTAAATGAATTTAGTTGTGCTTTTGCAAGAAATTAAATTGTATTATAAGTTGAAAATATATTTTTTAGTGCAAAATAGTTCCAGATGGTTCTCTGAATTTTTTGTGGAGTTTTTAAAGTTTATTTGGTATTTTTCTGAGTATTTTAAAGCCTCCTAAGTATTTCTGAAAATCAAAAAGAAATTAAAATCCTAAACCCTCCCTAGGGCTGATACTTGTCGCTCATCGGGCCAATCCGAGCCGCCGGATTCATTCCCAACCGTCCGATCCCACTTACTGGTTCACCCCGCCTTCCTCCTTCCTTTGACCGACGTGTGTCAAGCATCGGACCAGTCATCTCCCCGCCCAAACTAATCCCCGCCGCCCGTCCCCACTTACCCGTTCGCCCGCCTCTTTCTTCCCTCAAGCTGACAAGTGGCTAGATCAGAGCCACCAATCATTGCCAGATTAAATCTTAACCGCTCTCTACCACTTATTTCACTCGATCGGCTCGGATTTAACCCCCGTTGTCGGATCGGATCCTGACTGTCCCCATTCACTTACCCCTTCGCACAGCACCCTACGGCCCCGATCACCACCCGTGCCACCCGTCACCAATCGCACCGTCACCCTCACCCCTTCCCTTCTTTTCTCTCTCTCTGACCGACAGGGCCCGCAAGTCAGACCCGTCGTCCTCGCCGCTTCTTCCTCCTCGCGTCCGTCGTGGCCGCCATTAACGCCAAGAAACCGAAGCTTTAAAAGCTTCGGTTTCCTCTCCAATTACCCTCCCGCATGATTGCAAATTGAAATTCCCCGTTCACCGCCACCGTATCAGGCATTACCTTCCCCATTACGCCCCTCTGCGCCGTCACATTGATCCTCCCGTCCGTTTTCAAAACCGGCGAGTTGTGTGCGGCCGTTACCTCCCCTCCCCGCCTATAAAAGGCACACCCCGAGCACCCTCTATTCACACCGCCTCGCCCTCTAAATCAAGTGTTTGAGCATCGGAGCTCCTTTCTGTGCTTAATTTCTCCGCCGGCCCCCGACGACTCCGGCGAGCAATTCCTGCTGCCCTGAGCCTTCCCGTGCCACACCGCCACCACTCCAAGCCTCAGTGGAGCCGTGCGCACCTCCTCCACCTCTTCCCCGAGCCTCTACGCCGTCGGAGCACCTTCGCCGCCATCGACCCCTCCTCCGACCGCCGCCTCTCTTCGCCGATTCGATACTCCGGCCATCCTCGGGTCCCGTGGAAGGTATCCCCGTGTTCCCCGTGACCTCCTGTACCTGTTGGTGCCGTCGGCCGGCGCCGGCGACCATCAGTCCACCGCCGACGGCCTGCCACGCAGCTCGTCGGACCAACGTGGCAACCGAGGTGGCAGCCCGGTGGACGCCACGCCAGCGCCACCTTACCCCCGTGCGCTCGCGTGTCACCCGCCTGCCCTCGGGTCCATAGACCCAGTTCACCAAACACCGGGCCCACCTGTCAGTCTCAGTCCAGATTATTTAATCCCAGGGCTGATGTCATGCTGACGCAATAAAACCGATTTTTCGTTTAAAGTTAATTCGGTCAAAAATTTATTGTCCTGCTGATGTCCTAATCTTTTATTTCCTTTGGAAAAATAATTCCCGCTGACGTCATAAATGCTTTTCGGTTTAAAAATAAATCCAGAAAATGAGTATTTTTCTTTTAATTGTATTAAAACTTTAGAAGGCCATAACTTCTTCATTTTAACTCCAAATTGACCCATTCAAATTTCTAAAATTTTATAAAATCATGAACTTTCCATTTCTGCACTACTTTTGAATTTTTGAATTTATTTGAATTTCTTTTGAATTGGTTCTTCACGTTAAATGTTGACGATTCGGGAGATTACGACTTCGACGATTCGCAGCGGGACTTCGAGCAAGGCAAGTCTACAGGAAGTCTCACATGGCGTAGGCGTTAGATTTGAATTTAGTCTTGTTATATTCTCAATGTGAGCGTGGCGTAGGCCACGAGAAGTCTCACATGGCACCAGAGGGTGCTCCAACCCGTGGATTCGAGTTGTGGTGAAACCTTAGTGGTGGCTTGACTATTTTAGCTATGGATCATTAGAACAGCCTTGTCATGAACTCTCCGCCACACACCTAAGGCAGTGTGTTTATCGCGTGGCTCAAGTGAGAGGGAATATCTTGTGGGTAAAGTTGTACACCTCTGCAGAGTTAAAAATTTATCCTGGATAACCGTGTCCACGGTCATGGACATGCTGAGTAGAGTCTTCACAGATTAGACTTAGATTATATGAAACTGGTTTTCTAAGCAAATGTTGGTTTGCAAAATGGTCCGGGTGGGACACCCGTGTTAGGTTAGTGTAGGTCGGAGCATACACTAATTATAATTACTTGTTAAAATATTTTTTCTTATGATATTTTAAAATTCAGCTTTTCATACTTACATTATTGTATTTAAAATTCAATATTGCTTTTCCGCATTTATACCCTATTAAGCTTTCCTTTGAAACCCATTATGCATGCATAACTATGTTATATTCCCGGTGTAACTTGTGGAGTACTTTAAAATGCTCACCTTGCTAAAAATCTGTTACCAGACTTCGACGGTGACTGCGACGGTGAGGACTAGTTCAGCGAATAGGGCGCGTCTGACAGTCATTCGCCTATGGGAGGCTGGATGGGCTGAGCTGCCACTTTAATTGTTTTTTGTTGCTTTTATTTTCAGTTGGCCTCGTGCCATTTTATTGTAAGACTTGGCCATATGGAAGTAAATTTGCTTAATATAATTGTGGTGATTTTGCGTGATATTCATCACTATTTACCCTGTGTGCACTAGCTTTTCTTGGGATAGTGCGATTTACACAGAGGGACTTGGAGTGTTGTTCCGGGTCCCGACAGCTTTATGCTTACTGTTGCTCAGTTGAAGAGGAGGAACCATATTAGCAGGAGGTAACTAAAGCAGGATACTTTGATGACTTCACGGATTAGGACTTTGCTTTTTAGTCAATTGCCTGTAGGCATGTCGAATGGTTACCGTGCTTATTGCTGTTTTCCACTGCTAGTTTCTTAAGCCCTTCATGCTATTAATTGTAAGCTTAGCCATAAGGTTGTACTCTGATAATTGGTAATACTAAAGTCTTTTCCTTTATTAATCATGTATATGGTTGATATTTTATCTATGTTATACTGTATACACTAGTGTGATCATAAAGTAGTGCAGTATACACAAAGTCCGGATTTGCATATTCAGATCTCGACACATACCCCCTTAGGGGTTTATATACATGAATAGGGTAGAATAGGAATTTTCCATCCAACCCCATAATAATTACAAAAGGTGAGGGTATATTGCTATATTCATCTATACTATTGGGCCTATTACATATTGAGCCCATTCCAAGGCTCAGTCACGGGGGGCTGGATCACCCCCACAAACAGGACTCCCTCGATAGTAAGCACGGAGGTCCCGAGAGGTGAGCTGCCAGGATCGCTTGCCCCAGCCCCTGTTCCCCGACAACAAGCACGGTGATCCCAAAGGGCGAGTTGATGCAACTGCTAGCTCCAACCCCAGGGGTCCAGACACTCTAAACCTTTCGGAACTGGGTTCTTCTTTGTGTGATCATGATGTGATCGTAGAGTCCCCTGATAGAGCATGCGACAGAGTGTAACACCCCAGGACCCATATTACCCTGTAATGCCACTATATCACTCCACAACTAGCTAGATTACAAGGAAAAGTAAACTGGCAACATCTTCTAAAAATGATAAAACTAAACGGAAGCATAACAAAACAGGAGGTAATGGAAAATTATTAAATAGGAACAAACACTAACAATTTTAACCAATTAAAGCGAACCACAGTCTAGCATTATTAACTAAAAGTGATCAACAACGCGGGACAAAGGTGAATAATTAGAGGCTCCACATATTTATTACAGCGTAAATTATGAAATGGTGTGTAATAGTGTTGTGCCACTCTACCCTTCCCATGCTTGCTCAAGGTTCACCTGGAAGGGGGGAAAACAAGACTGAGATAAAAATCTCAGCAAGCAAACTGTTTAACAAGCTAATTAAACCATAATAGTTTAAACATCAATAATTATTTCCCACAATGTCCGCATTTATAGCATTAACCAAAATTACTACCAGCAATAATAAAATATTAGCAATTAAGTCTCCTTTGCCTACTTCATAACCGCAACCACCACTATTACCATATCAGTAAAGCATTGACATATTTTTTCTCACTAACTTTATTATTTTTCACAACCAAATCCGCTAACAACAGTTACCACAAGAGAAAAAAAACCTCATGCCACAACTACAACCCCTACCATATCACAAGGGGGTGAACCCCACTCCACGACCATAACCATATTCCTCATACCACAAGTGACCCTCAAGGGCCAATTTCACATAAAAAGCTAATAAGTTGCATATGTATATAAATAATTCATCCACAATACATTGCATAAGCATGCAAATGATTCATCCACAATGTAAATGCATATGAACCACTGCACCCTTACCCAACAAGGTAAGAATGTGCATTGTACTACGGAAATGTACGATGCTGTACCGGTATGGTCGTAGCTATGTGCGGTGACATCCACGATGCAAATGACATGTTATGATTTGCATGATATGATATCAATGATTCATAAGAATTTAACCACAAAGATCGGCAATATATATTTATCAAGAATACTACATCATAACCCACATATGTTTCATTAAGAACAATACCACATAAACCACAATTAATCCATCAAGAGCATAAACAATTGATTCATAATGAATAATACCACATAGACCACAATATATTCATAGAGAATATTACCACATAGACCACCACATCTTCATAAAGAATACTACCCCCATAACCTACATATATTTTATTAAGGACAATGCCACATAACCACAATTAGTCCATTAAGAGCATAATCAATTGATTCTTAAAATGCCACCACATAGACCACATTACAGAAAGCATGTAGCAACAGCAAAACACCATGGATTAAATGAATTATCGAAGCGCTCACGCACGGTCAGGAGCGAAGCCACCTGTCTAAAATTATCTCTCAGTACAAGACTACAGCAAGGTATCCACATCTTACAAAAATAAAAATACCGCTATGCTCTAAACCTGACAATACCCTCTTCGCTCAACAATCCTACGCCCAGCCCACTACAGCAGCGCTGCTTGTTTTTTTGTATCTTTAAAACTATTAGGCCAAGTACAGCAAATGAGATATTTCTGAAAACTACAGAGAAAAACCTACAATTTTTAAGTCGACATCCTATTTTTAATTTGCTGCTAAAAGGGTGTAAAATATCACGGAAAACAGAGGATAGACTCTGTTTCAGTGATCTGGCCAACAAACTTCTAACAAATCCCACCTTCTGTATAATGCTCTAAAATTTATAATTTTTTTGTTATTATGAGCAAAATCATAAAATTCATCTACCCCTCTGAAACTACATCAGAACAGTAACCAGTTTCAGACTACTCCTCTGCTACACAGCAAAGTTCCCGACTCTGCTGCGCCGAAACCCCATGGCCAAAAAATCTAAAAAAATTACAAAAGCTAGTTTTTGACGTCCTCTACAACTTTCATGTTGACCAGATCTATAGAAAAAATCTTTTTGATGCTCTAATGTAAACAAATAGTCGCGCTATACGAATCAACCTACGCGCAGACAGCGGAATAACGCTAATCTGTTGATTCCCCTGCTAGGTAACCTCTAATCCCGATCCATAAACCCTAATTATATCTAAAATAGGGAGAATTGAGGTGAGAAATTTTACCTAGGTGATCCCACAAGATCACCCCTCTCTTCTCTTCTTCCTTTCCTCCCTTCCTCTCCTTCCCTTCTTCCTCGCTTCTTCTTCTTCTTCTTCCTTCTTTTTCTTCCTTTCTTTTCAGCCATGGAAGCCATGTGGGAAGAGAGAGAGAGTAGGGAGGGGCGTCCAAGAGGTGGTAGGGGCGGCCAAGGGGGTGGGGGGTTGGCTAGGGTTTGGGGGGAAGAAAAGGGGGCGGTTTGGGCCCCTTTTGGGCTAGCTGGCCAAAGTGGCTAGCCCACCCCTCTAAGAAGCCCAATCATTATTTTTAATTAATTAATTTATTTTTTTCACTTTAGATAATTCTGTAATTTTGTTCCTACCTCCCACGATTCACCGAAAAATCTGCTAAATATTCCCAGGGACGCTGTAAAGACGTTCAAAGCATTACATTCTCCCCTCCTAAAAAGGATTCGTCCTCGAATCTAATCCTCAACCCACGAGACAAAAGAACAATAAAGGAAAGTGCAACCAAAGGAAACAACAACTACGAGTACTCGTCCACCTCGAAGAGCTCGAGTTCTTCTTCTACATATGATCTTCAAGCTCCCACGTCGCCTCCCGCTCGAACTGATTCGTCCAGAGGGTCTTCACATACCTGGTGGCCCTCCTCCTCATGACTAGCTCTAACGAGTACACGATACACACTGGTCAACGCTGAACATTCGTATAACTCTTTTGCCGGCTAAATTGTCACAAAAGGTTTTATCAACCCTTTGTCTCTTGCTCCTGCGAGGACCATTTGCGACTAAATTGTATTCTCTTTAGGATTATCACAAATTGGTTCAGAAATGGTGAGAAGTTCAGAAGTTTCATTATTCTCTTTTTCAAAATTATCGGTTTGAACATTCTCAATTCATATTGAAGTACTACATGATGTTCTCATAGGAAAGATATTATTAAAGAATGAAGCATCTCTAGTGTAACACCCCAGGACCCACATTACCCTGGGATGCCACCAAGCTACTCAACAACTAGACAAAAAAACAAGATAAATTAAACTAACAACAACTACTAGATAAGGAGTATCAAGCGGAAGCATAATTAACAAAGATAACGCTACCAAGTTTAAATAGTCCAATTGTCCACTAGTAGATTAAATCCAATAATGGGCTACCAGTTCACATTATTAAAAATAAAGAACATCCATGAACATCCAAACAAAAGGCTAGTTTCCTCTCAACTTTATTACAATCATAAATTGATGACTCAAGTGCTTTATTGTGGTGCCGCGCTACCCATCCCATGAATGCTCAACAATCACCTGTAGGGGGGAAAACAACAAGGGTGAGATATACATCTCAGCAAGTAAATTGTTTAACAGGTGCTTCAAACAACAAGCAAAGCTTCAACAATATTTATTTTATTACATGACCACAACCACATCCAACCTCCTCATTCATCAAACCACAGGGACTAACATGAGTCCTGTCTATAAGGGTTTTAAACCATTAACATATGAATGCAATACTTCCTTCATAATTTCAATGCATATGCATGCTATGCTCCACTGCACTCTTACCCAACAAGGTAAGAGTGTGCATCGTACTACGGCAATGTACGATCTGTACCGGTACGGTCGCGCCATAAGCGGCGACATCCACAATGCAATGCCATGACATGTTATGTATGATGTGACAATCATAATCCACATGAATTTCAACTTCGAAGGATCATCAACATAATTAACATGAACTTAGTCTCCAAGAATCATCGACATAATCACCATGTGTACATAAACTTGTTCCACAATTGGCACAAATAGCAACTACCTCATGACTACGAGCAAGTCATACAAAGCATAACAATCAACTGATATTTGCTACAATCATCTCATTTATAAGTCATCCATTGAGGGCAAAATACTCCAAGTTATGATTATCATGTAGATTGCAGGTAGTAAGAATAACCAATTAAACAATAGCATTAGTGCTACAATCACTTGCCTCTACCGACGAGGCGACGAGATCACGATCGATCAGAAGCAAATCCACCTGTCCAAAAAGGTGTCTCTCAGCATAATTAACAGCAAAACAATCACGACTCTCAAAGAAAAGTGTCGTCAACTCTAAACCCCACAACGAACCTCTCCACTTGCGGTCCTAACCTCGCCCCGCTGCAGCAACACCACTTTTTTTTGTATCTTTAAAATTACTAAACCTCTTACAGAGAGGGATGTATTTCTGGTTTCCTTACTCATTTTCCTACACTTTTCATGTTGATCACATAATTCAATTTTATTCTTAGCATGGTGTAACTCACTGCTCAAAACAGGGATCATCCCCTGTTCTGTCAGTCAGGACAGCCAGGTTCAAACGCTTCCCAACAACAGAGTAGGACTATAAAAATTCTGATTTTTTGACAGCAGCTAGCTTACCAAATTCTCTACAACTTTCTCAATGGTGACCAAAAATATAAAATTCATCTTCTATCCCTAATTCCCCTCTGAACAGCGGTCTGTCCCTGTCTGCGCCCCTGACGGATAGCGAGATTGCAGACCCTGGTACTACTAAATTAAGCAGCCAAAAATTGTGAAAACAATACAGTAGATTCGTATCGTCGTCCTCTATGTTTTTCCTTTTGGGGAGACCCTCGGGAAAAATCGTTTTAGAGGTCGAAACTGCAGGAACAGTAACATCGCGCGATTCAATCTACAGACAGCGAGATCAGGATTCTCTAATCGGGTTTTCAAAAATGCTAATCCCATCAAATCTGGGACTAAGAACCCTAATTTCAGCATAAAACAGAGAGATTGAGGTGGGGGAAAATTTACCTAGGGATTGGGAACACCCTCTTCTTTCTCTCCTTCTCCTTTCCCTCTCCTCCTTCTTTCCTTCTCCTCCTTCTCCTTCTCCTCCTTTTCCTTGCACAGGGGCAGCAATGGTTCTTGGGGCACAAGGGGCAGGAGGGGTGGCGGCTTGGGGAGGGAAGGGGCGGGGGGGTGCGCCCAATGGGAAATAAAAAGGGGGGGGCGACTAGGGCAACAAAGGGGGGGGGTGCGGCCACCCCTTGGGCCCCCCGGCCCAAGGTGGCAGCCCACCCTCCCTAGAAACCCTTTTTTTTAATTTAAAACATATATTTTTTCTGTTTATTCGAAGGCTAACTCACAATGTAATTTTTCTCTCCCCGCAACTTACCGATTAACCGACGACTCCGCGTTTTAAAGCATATGTAAGAAATATATATATATATTCTCTTTCTTTTAAACATACGCCGAAACCACAATCAGGGTATTACATCTAGACTCCATTATTGTGTTAGCAATAATCTCAGAAGTTTCTGATTTAACTACTAAAAATATATAGGCCGTGCTATTTTGAGCATATCTTAGAAAAATACAATCGACTATTTTTTGTCCAGGTTTTCTATTTTTCTTGCAATGGTATATTGACTTTTGCCAAACACCCCCCAAGTTCACAAAAAATAACATTAGGTTTTCTCCCCTTGCATCCCTCATTTGGAGTAATCTTACTCTTTTTAGTGATTACTCTGTTTTGGACGAAAGTTACTGTCAATATAACTTCCCCCACCATGTCTTAGACATACTGGAAGTCTTCAACATGGCATTAACCAAGTCTGTTAGTGTCTGATTTTTCCTCTCAGCTATCCCATTTGATTGGGGTGAATATGGTGATGTTAATTCATGGATTATTCCATGCTCAGAATAGAATTGGGAGAATTCATAAGAGACGTACTCTCCCCCACGATTGGATCTCAATTTTGTATTTTATTTTCTAGTTGATTCTCAACCTCGGCTTTATAAGTTTAAAATAGTTTAAAGCCTCATCCTTAGTTTTTAGCAAATACACATAGCAGTAACGTGTTGCATTATCAATGAAAGTTAGAAACTATCTTTTATCAATAATCCATTCATTTCACATAAATATGAATGAACAAGATCTAATACTGCCAAATTCTTTTCATCCTCTAATCCCTTAAAGGGTTTTCGAAGTTGCTTTGCTTGCACACATGATTGACACTTTGATCCTTTGATAATTTCACATTTTGGAATTAAATCTAATTTGGACATTCTAGCAATACTATCAAAACCAATATGACAGAAACGGGAATGCCAAACATTTACCTCACATTTACTTAAACCTGTTGCAATATTTAGATTATATTAATACTCTAAAGTACTTAGGCAAAACAAGCCTCCGCTCTCATAGCCTTTTTCAACAAAGTTTCCGAACTTAGACACTATAATTTTATTTGACTAAAAAACTAGCTTATAATCATCCCTATAAAGGAGGGAACCATAAATGAGGTTCTTGTTTGTTGTAGGAGCATGTTGCACATTCTTTAAGTGGACAATCTTCCCTGAAGTAAGCTTCAAATCCACCATGCCAACACAAAAAACAGAAGCATACGAGCCGTTTCCCATTAGGATAGAGAAAGCCCCTACTGCCTGGTAAGAAGAAAACAAGAAAAATATCATAACATACACGAACATTAGCACAAGTATCAACCCACCAATCAGTGGATTAACATGCTGAGAAGACAACAGGTGGATTACCATACCCTCCTGAAGTCAAGGCCTCACCTATGATCACATTGACAACATTCTTTTTCTCTATGAAATTTGCATTGTTCTGGCCAGAGATGCTTGGTGCATCCTTTACTCTTACTTTTTCTTTCACATCATGGGCAGCAATGAGATCCTCAACAGAAATCTATTCTCTCTTGTATTTCAGGCTAGTGGCAAAATCCTACTAAGAAGGAGGGAGTTTAGTAACAATACCCATAGCTACAAACTTAAGAGGCAACACATAGCCCAGATGCACAATCTTACCGACTAGTAGCTGGAGGTCATGAGCTTGTCCAACTATAGACTTCGCCTCATCCATGCTAAAGTCAAAAAATTGCTCACACATGTAGAGCCAGCGACCTACCTCTGCCTCAGCATATTTGTGCTCTAGTGCATCCCACAACTCTGTGACGGACTTGTAGTCCATGTACACATCGTAGAGTTGGTATGCCAGAATAGTCAGAATGCAACCTAGAGTAGTGTTATTTGCATTATCAAATTGCATGAATTGCTCAACTGTAAATGGATACTGTGGGTGGATAACCCACCACAACCCTAGAGACATGAGCAAAAACCTCTCAGGTTTCATCGCATCAGAAGCACTAACCATTTCTGTATTACAACAAAGTTCACAATAAGGTTTCTGGAATGTTGGAAATGTAGGCAATATTTTAATTCCAAGTTTTACTAGAAGACAAATACAATAAACTAGTGATACAAAATATATAGATAATAGCAGGCTACTCATTGTACTTCAGAAAAAAAAAAAAAGATATTACAGTATCAAAATCGATCGAACGCGCGAACGACTTACTGTTAAGCTTGATGAAGAATAGGAATCAGTGTAGGCGCAATGCAGTGCAGAACATAGATGACGTAGTGTAGTGAGTGGTCACGCAGATGTGCTCTGCCCAGAAACCTTAGTGCCGCCCCGTGTAGGTCTTCACGGCAGCAATGATTCAGAGATACCGCTCCTCTTATTCATAATGCACGCCGCGAAGAATAGTCGACGAGGTTCAGATGTGAGAGACCATGTGGAGGTAACCTCAGTTGTGTGATGAGTAATTGACAAGTGTTCCGAAAAGTATGAGTTTGTTTCAGGCATTTTTGTGCTAATTACTGATGCATATATTTAATTATAATATTTTGTGCGGTGCTATGTAATGTGTTTTCTTGTCGGTGATGACTGCAGGACTTTGAGACGAGTCATGGCGAGACACAGGTGACCGGACTAGGCACAGGCGGTGCTGAGGTCAGAGCGGTCGAGATGTGTCGAAGACGACGAGGACTCGAAGTGGTTGCGAGGCGTGTGTGGCAAGAAATGAGGAAGCTTCCAGGATGGTGCAGGAGGGGCATTTTGGTAAATGCGTAAGGCTGCACAAAAGGAAGCGGATTGGGTTAAGAAAGAATGGGCAAAGTGGATTTTGTTAGGAAATGATCCATTAGTGGAGAGGTGTTGTGACATAATTGATAAAATGGTGTGTAAACCCATTAGTGGAGAGGTGTTGTGACCTAATGGGTAAAGTGTTTTTAACCCATTAGTGGAGGCTATAAATAGAGGTGCTCTATAGTGGGAGAAGTGCACTTGAGAGAGAGAGAAAGAGAAATGGGTATGAGTATTAGGGTTTCCTAATGCTTGTGCTCTTGGGAGAGAAATTTTTGTATGCAAGATTTAGGGTTCTATTTGTTTCTCTCCTTATGGGTGTTCTTGAGTGAGACATGGAAGAGTTGATGTAAACATTCATATGTTATAATCATTCATCGCTCTTCGTCTCAAATATGAAGTTTTCGTGAAGATGCTAGTTCTCTTAGTAGTATTTCTACTTTTAATTTCAGCAGTCCCTAATCCTTTGTTGTTTCCTTGGTCTTCGTATTATTTCTTTTGAAAGTTGATCTCTTGTCAAGTAGCTGCAAGTTCTGTTGTGCTCTATGATGGGAGATTATCTCAAAGTATGATGACTGGTTTATTCCCAAGAGCATAGAGTGTAAATATTGCTTTTCTGCTTGTAGTTCTGTTTTTTTTCTTTCCAAGGAGATGGGCAAATCATTAGTTTTTTGTTTGTCTTCTCTGCTCAAACTACCAAGTTTTCGGCCAGCAGTTTTCGGGGGTGTGCTGTTTTCAATCTTTCGAATCAACTGTCCTGTAAGTGTATGCTGCTAGCTGCTGCTTTTGATCCTCTCGGCAGTGTTCTTTGAAGCTTAATCTGCAGCCTAGTCTCATACTTCTATTCAGCGAGTTCGCTCAAAGTTTTTGGACAAAGTCTTTTTTAATACTTTTGGTCTTGGGCTTCCTTGCCGATTTATCCCTTTCAGCCGCAGTCTATATTTCCAGCAGCAGGGAGCTTTCGGTTTGGTGTAGCTTTGCAGTTTTTATTTTCGGCTGTAACAGTGCTCTGTTGTTCGATTGCTGCATGTGCTGCTGTCCTCTCCTATTGATTTGGCCAGCAAGCAGCAAGTTTCTTTTTCTTTGGTGCGGCTAGAGAACAGCAGGATGTCTTCTCCTTCTTGCTTTTCGGTTGGTTGCAGTTTACTACTTTGGTGCTTCTCGGTTGTAGTAGAGGACTGTTGTTGGGTTGAAGTAGAGTGCTACTATTTTCGGTTTGTCTAGTTTTGGTCTTTGTTGCTCCTGTCTTTCGACCAGCACTTTGCAGCTAATTTCTGTGCTAGGCAGCCGCTGGTTCTCTGTTGTCTTTTGTTTGTCACGTCTGACACGTCTCACTTCTGTCTCCACTCTGCTTTTGTTGCCTCTTTTGAGCCCAGTGATATTTGTCATGCTCTTTCTGATGAGTCTTGGGTCAATGTCATGCATGAGGAGTTGAAAATTTTCGAGAGAAATAAGGTCTGGTCGCTTGTCAAGCCCCCGCGAGGTCACAATATTATTGGAACTAAGTGGGTGTTCAAGAACTAAGTGGGTAGCTCAGGGGTTCTCCCAGGTTGAGGGTCTAGATTTCGAGGAGACCGTTGCCCCTGTAGCCAGACTTGAAGCCATTAGAATTCTACTTGCCTTTGTAGCTTCTAAATGTTTCAAACTTTACCAGATGGACGTCAATAGTGCCTTTCTCAATGGCTTTATTGAGGAAGAGGTCTACGTCCGACAGCCTTCTGGTTTCGGAAACCCCAAATACCCAAACCATGTCTTCAAGCTTTTTAAAGCATTGTATGGACTTAAGCAGGCTCCTATAGCTTGGTATGAGATGCTTAAGTCCTACTTGTTAAGTCATGGTTTTGATATGGGTAAAGTAGGCAAGACCTTGTTCATTCGCCGACATAGCACTGATCTTCTGCTCGTCCAGATTTATGTGGATGACATCATCTTTGGCGGCTCCTCACAAGCTATCGTTTCTCAGTTTTCCGATGTCATGAGCTCGGAGTATGAGATGAGTATGATGGGCGAGTTGAGTTTCTTTTTTGGCTTCCAGATCAAGCAGACTCGGGAGGGTACATTTTTGCACCAAGGCAAGTATACTCGAGACCTCTTGAAGCGCTTTGATATGAGTGATGGCAAACCGGTGTCAATGTCGGGACCCGAATATGCAAATTCGGTCTCTCTGTGTAAACTGCACTAGTCCAGGATCACGCTAGTGCACACAGGCAAACATAGATGTCATCACAGTCATACACATGATAATAATAAAGGAAAACTCGAATATCAATAAAATATCAAAGGTACGATCTTATGGTCAAGCTTACAATATCTCTAGCCGGAAGGGCTTAACAAAATAGCAGCGGAAATCTAAAATAAAGCGTAGCAGCCAATCGACAAGCCCACAGGCTATCGAGTGGAGAACGAAGCCTAATCCGTGAAGTCATCGTAGTACTCTCCTTCTGGAACCTCCTGCTGATAGTACTCCTCTCCCTCAACTGAGCAACATAGGCATAAAGCCGTGAGTACATTGGTACTCAGCAAGTCGTTTGTAACAAATGAATGCAGTATAATATGCAAGGCTTACCAAAGGAAGGCTGAAAGGTTAATTTGCATAAAGACATTTCACAAAGAAATATAATAAATAACTTGAAAGCGAAAGTTAACTGAAAACAATAATAATAAATAATCAAAGGAATAAGCATGAACCACTTGTGAACACCAATTCACAAGTTAAAGCAACCGTGAACTACCTGTCAACCCCCAACATGAACCACCAAGTTATAAGTGAAAACACTAACCCTCGTGCGAAATCCCCGAGCAATGTCCATGACCGAGGACACAACTATTCGAATAGTTTTACACTCTGCAGAGGTTGCACAACTGTACCCACATGATGTGATTAACCTCGATCTCAGGAAATCACAACAAGGCCTTTAAAATGCTCTACCTCAACCCAATCCTGCCCGCTAGGGTTTCGCATCATACCCCCCCTTGCGCCACATGGAAATCAGCAACCATGTCCATCACAATGGCAGAATTGAATTGAAATATTACAAATTAATCAGCCAGGTCTATCCTATACTAGACATGTGGTTTGCACAATTAAGCTCAGATCAATGGCGCACAAAGTTAAGTCCTTAACATTACCCGGGCGAGACTACCACATCCCCCAAAGTGCACCTGCACTTCCTTCTTTACTGCACGATCACTCGCCCGAGTGCAAAACCTAGTTTGTATAACCAAGCCAACGACACACCAATGACGTGGCACACATTTTTTTAAAGGTGGCACCAACCACAGTTCCATATATCATTAAGTCAAATTAAAGGTTAACATGTGATGATAAGACCATTCGCAATTATAAGCAACACTAAGCATCTACCCGTACAACCCATGTGACAATAATCATACATCACTAGTAAGTTTCCTATTCTATGGTGACAATGGTATCATGGCATTCCAAAGTATCAAGGAGGTATAATCTCAATTGGGACGATAACTACCAGTGCAAAGGATTGAATAAAAATAACGATGCGATGTAATTTAAAACAAAATAATTAAATAATAGATTACAAACTGGGTTCAACATGATCAAAGGACATGACTTGCCTTGGTTATGCTCAGCGAGATACTCCTGGTCTTCGGGCGCGGAACCTGCTCCTCCGGAATCCGAATCTAGCGAGAGAGAAAGTGACTGAAACCAAAGAAACACATAAAATGATAAGCAAATGAACTCCAAAAATCACAAAACCAGAACCAACAGCTAGAGCTTGATTTTAGATGAATTTAGAGGCTGTTTGGATAAAGAGGCTAGCTAGAGCTTGATAAAGAGGCTGTTTGGATCAAGAAATTTATTTCTGAGCTTGGTGTGATGGCTAGTGCCTCCAGCCCAATGGACCTCTACTGTGACAATAGTGGGGCCATTGCACAAGCCAAGGAGCCTAGATCGCACCAGAAGTCCAAGCACATTTTACGGCGATTTCATCTCATCCGCGAGATAGTGGAGAGAGGCGATGTGAAGATATGCAAAGTACAAACGGATTTGAACATTGCAGATCCGTTGACAAAGCCACTTCCCCAGCCAAAGCATGAGGCTCACACTAGGGCAATGGGTATTAGATACCTACATGGTTGACTCTAGTGCAAGTGGGAGACTGTTAGTGATATGCCCTAAAGGCAACATGGAGATGTTGTATATATCACATACTATATTTATGATACATTACTTTGTTCCTTGGAATAGACATCATCATTATTAATCAATGAGTATGTGACTTATTCATGAGACTCTTAAATACTAAGATGTTGCTATTTCTAAATGATCCCCGATCGTATATCATATGAGGAACAAATATGATTCAAAGACAAAGATCAGCATATGTATTGATTGATAATCATGTCTCATGGATCATGGTATGGTGATACCAAATCAATAATATGGACATGTGTTAGTGAACATATGTTGATAGACTCGCCATGAGACAACGCAGAGATTCCATGTGTCATCGCTTGGTCTCAAGTAGTGTTTATGTAGAATCCTTAGACTTGAGATCATCATGGTTCCCAACATGAGTAGTAGCTTATTTTGGGACTACTAAACACTACTCCGTGAATCGGGTAGTCATAAAAGTAGTCTTCGGGTTTGCCATGAAACATGTAGTGGGATGTGAATGATCAAGATAGAATTTGCCCCTCCTTATGGGAGAGATATCTCTGGGCCCCTCGATGTAATGGATTATGAAAGTGCATGGCCATGCCAAGGTGATTGAGGAGTCAATCACGAGTTTATAATCCATCACAGAATCGAGAGAGTGATTGAGCTATTAAGAAGATGACACATGTCTCGCCTTGAGCTCAATCTATATCGTGAGGCAAAGGGATTCGTACATGAGAGAACATTACAGGTTCAGCCGATATGATCTTTACATATACTTTGGGGTTAATATGTCTTACTAGAGGCCGCTATTAACATGGTGATCGGAAAGGCGTTTTCGGGTCACGACCAAGTATACGTGAACCTACAGGGTCGCACGCTTAACGGGTTAGAACACTAATTCGAATATGATTTGGATATAGGCTCAATTTGGATAGAGATCCGAATAGACTCCTATTGGGCCTCGGTCCACGAGGCCCACGTGAGGAGGTCTATATATATGGAGGCGAGGGGCAGAGGGGATTCGTCCCTGTTAACATCTAGCAAAACCCTAGCCGCCACCTCCCGAGCCAAACCCTAGCTGCTCACGAGTGCTAGTACACTCGCGATCGGCGTTCCAGCCCCGGACATGTGGATACCAGTGGAGGCGCTGCTCGTTGCAGTGTTGATCGGCGTGCGTGGAGGAGACGATCTGTTCGGGACGATTGGCTACTTCCACTACTACCTCGACGTGCGTGATTGGATCGGTTTCCAATTCTTCTTTCGCTGCGCTGCGCGTCTAAGTGGTAACAATCCATGATCCTTCCTTAGCATGATGTTCTTGGGTGCGCGATAGAAAAGTTTTGTTTTCTGCTTCCGTAGCCTACGCGTATTCCTTTAGTGGTATCAGAGCCATCTTGCTTAGTTTGGAATCTGGATTAGCGCATATGTAGATATGCGGTAGTAGTAGATTGGATCTATTACGCCTAGATCGTGGTTCATATGATGAATCGGTGGTAGCACGGGTTGATGAGATCAATCGGTCATAAGGGGTTGAAATAGGTATGAGTTGATAGCATCATAAGGCCAAAAAGATTAGTTCGTGCTCCTTCTTTGATGTACGCGTGACTTGCCCCTACCGGCTGGAATCACCATCGGGGCTAACTGCGCGCACAATCAGTAGATCGAGCCAACAGATCGAGGTCTTGTGTTGTGTCTCCTCAAGTATACCGATCGCGATGATCAATATGATTGATCTAATGAAAATTGAGACATTTTGAATGGCTCGGATTTGGGTTGATTTGATCGGCTCGATAAGATTTTCATAGCGATTTCATAGATGCGATCTATGTAATTCTGTGAGGTTTTCATAGTGGAACCGCCGTGTGTATCCCCCCTTGTATAGCGTCGTGGGTTCACATCGTTAGGTAGAATGCGATTCTACGTCTAACTTGTTTTTGCAGGGAATGGTGTGAATAGTATGGCCCTATAGCTTATTTGAATGTATGAGATGTATGTGATGCATGTAACATTCGTTCATGGCTTGCGTGTCATGATTATTACAGCTATTGTTAGCTGTATATATATATTGTATTTAACGACCTGCGTGTCGACCTTAATGCTTGAATCTATCTTTGTAATCTTCAATTTCTAGCTATTATAGGTAGTAGCCTAGTTTTGAGGTTACAAGCTTTTAAGCATGGTGGCCTAAAGGAATGATGTGGATGATGGAGATCGTCTACACCTACTTGGAGATGGATATCACCATTTTTGGGCCATACTACTTCACAGTTAAATGTGTTTATCTATGATGTTATCTATCTTATTCTTATGCAATGATATATGTGATATGTTGCTTTGGTAGGATAGAATCCCTCTTAAAATTAGGTGTTAATGCCCTTCCATATACTGCACCAAAAGATAATGATCACCGCATGGCAGGTATACCAAAGTAGAGTGCCATCGGCTATCATCATCATTTGGGGTAGATGTCAGACATCTACATGCGGAAGCATTTGGTTTACTTAACAAGGTTATCAAAATAGTTTTGGACCTTGGGGCATAGATTGGGGCCGAGGCATACTGATGTCACCCAAAGTAGAGTCACATAGGGATGTGATTAGCAAGGTGTTGCTTACCCATGTCACTAGTTTTCTAGCCGTGATGCCAAAGCTCACTAGGAATTAGTGAAATGAGGATCTTTACCCACTATGTAACTTAGAGGGAGTTTTTGTTGCAAAACTCATAGTGGGAGTCTTTTGCTAAATAGTTTAATAAAAGATGAACATAAACATAGTACTAAATTTTGCATATTCTTATGTTGTAGATCATGTCAGCTAACGCCGCATCCAGTACTTTTAATTTGCGATCTGTTCTTGAGAAAAAACTCAATGGAACAAACTTTTGGATTGGTATCGCAACTTGAGAATTGTTCTCAAGCAAGAGCGCAAGGAGTATGTCCTGAGTCTCCTTACCCGAAGACTTGCTCGATAATGCTACTGTGGCTGCACGGAGAGCTTATGAGAAGCAAACGAATGATTGCCTTGATGTGAGCTGTCTCATGCTTGCCACAATGTCCTCTCGAGCTTGAAGCAATATGAGAACACAGATGCTTACAATATCATTGTGGGGTTACGTGGTATATTTGAGAACCAAGCAAGGGCCGAGAGGTTCAATACTTCAAAGTCCTTATTTGCGTGCAAAGCTTGCGAAGGAATCCCACACCCCTCATGTGATTAAGATGATTGGCTACATTGAGAGTCCGAAAAGCTTGGTTTTCCTTAGCCAAGAGTTGGCTACGATGTGATTCTCCGCCACTTCCCCGAGCTTTGAGCCATTCATAATGAACTTTCACATGAACAACTGGACAAGACCTAGCCGAGTTGCATGGGATGCTAAAATCTGCCGAGGAAAGCATTAAGAAAAGCAAGAATCATGTGATGATGATGCAGAAAGGCAAGGGCAAGCCCTATGTCAAGAGAAGCGCGTCAAAAGAAAGAAAGCTCCCGATGCGATCGCGAGCGGTTCTAAGGCCAAGAAAGACAAGAAGGGCGATGCTCATCCCGATGCATTGTTTCATCTGTAAGCAATCAGGACATTGGAAAAGGAACTGCCCAAAGTACTTGGAGGATCTTGAGAGTATGACTTCCACTCCAGGTATAAATGTTATAGAAATCAATCTTGCTACTTCTTCCACTAATTCTTGGGTATTTGATACCGGATCGGTTGCTCACATTTGCAAATCGTTGCAGGGGCTAATAAGAAGTAGAAGTTTGAGGAGGAGTGAAGTGGATCTTCGCGTTGGCAATGGAGCAAAAGTTGCTGCGGTAGCTGTTGGCACCATGCAATTGTCTTTACCTTCAGGATTAGTTTTGGAATTGAATAATTGTTATTGTGTTCCATCTCTTTCAAAGAACATTATTTCTGCTTCATGTTTGCAAGCAGAAGGTTATGACTTTAAATCTATGGACAATGGTTGTTCTCTTTATTTCAAAGATATGTTCTATTGTCATACTCCATTGGTGAATGGGTTATACGTTCTTACTCTTGTAGAGTCACCGGTCTATAACATTAATGCAAAGAGGCAACGTCCGAATGATTTGAATCCCACGTTTATTTGGCACTGTCGCTTAGGTCACATAAATGAGAAACGCATGCAGAAGCTCCATAGAGATGGTATTCTGCACTCATTTGATTTTGAATCATTAGAGACATGCGAATCTTGTTTACTTGGCAAGATGACAAATGCACCTTTCACCGGTCAAGGTGAACGGGCAAATGACTTATTGGCACTCGTACATACTGATGTATGCGGACCAATGAGCTTAACAGCCAGAGGTGGTTTTCAGTACTTCATAACTTTTATCGATGACTTTAGTAGATATGGGTATATCTACCGATGAAGTATAAGTCCGAATCCTTTGAAAAGTTCAAAGAATTCCAAAATGAAGTGCAAAATCATTTAGGCAAGACAATCAAGTTTCTACGATCCGATCGTGGAGGCGAGTATTTGAGCCATGAGTTTGGCAATCATCTAAAGGATTGTGGAATTGTTCCACAATTGACTCCGCCAGAACACCTCAATGGAATGGGGTATCGAACGAGAAATCGCACCTTATTAGATATGGTGCGCTCCATGATGAGCCAAAGTGATCTTCCGTTGTCTTTTGGGGTACGCTCTTGAAACACCACGCTCACACTAAACAGGTTCCATCAAAATCGAGAGAAAAGACTTCATATGAGATGTGGACAGGACAACGTCCTAGCTTGTCTTTTCTTAAGATTTGGGGATGTGAGGCTTATGTAAAACGTTTACAATCTGATAAGCTCACTCCTAAATCGATAAATGCTTCTTTATCGGGTATCCTAAGGAAACAAAAGGATATTACTTTTATAATCAAGGAGAAGGCAAAGTGTTTGTCGCCTGGCATGGTGTCTTCTTAGAGAAAGAGTTTCTCTTAAGAAGGGATAGTGGGAGCACAAAGGCAACTTGAAGAAATTGAAGAAACACTGATAACGTTTCAGCTCCTACGTAACCACAACAGGATGAACAAACTGTTGAAGAACCTGTTGTGGACACACCAGCACCACGTAGGTCAGAAAGGTCACGTCGTGCACCTGAAAGGTACATGTTCTTGACTACTCAACAACGGGACATTTTGTTGTTAGACAACGATGAGCCTAAGACCTATGAAGAAGCGATGGTGGGACCAGACTCTGAGAAATGGCTTGAAGCCATGAGATCTGAAATTGAATCCATGCACAGTAATCAAGTTTGGAATTTGGTTGATCCACCTGATGGTGTTAAAACCATTGAGTGCAAATGAGTTTTCAAGAAAAAGATAGACATTGATGGAAATGTTCACATCTATAAAGCGCGATTGGTGGCCAAAGGTTTCAAACAAATTCAAGGTGTTGATTATGATGAAACTTTTTCGCCCGTCGCAATGCTAAAGTTTATTCGGATCATTCTAGCGATTGCTACATATTTCGACTATGAAATATGGCAAATGGATGTCAAAACAGCTTTCCTTAATGGAAATCTGAGTGAGGATGTGTACATGATACAACCCACGGGTTTTGTCGATCCGCAATCAGTTGGAAAGATATGCAAGCTCCAAAGATCCATTTATGGATTAAAGCAGGCATCTCGGAGTTGGAACATTCGTTTTGATGAAGTAATCAAAGGGTTTGGTTTCATCAAGAACGAAGAAGAGCCTTGTGTTTACAAAAAGGCTAGTGGGAGCGCACTCGTATTTCTGGTCTTATATGTGGATGACATATTACTGATCGGAAATGACATTCCTTTGCTCGAATCTGTTAAGTCGTCATTAAAAAATAGTTTCTCTATGAAAGACTTAGGAGAGGCAGCATATATTTTGGGCATCAAGATCTATAGAGATAAATCAAAAAGGCTAATTGAATTAAGCCAAGATACGTATATTGACAAGGTGTTGAAAAGGTTCAACATGCATGATTCCAAGAAAGGTTTTCTACCTATGTCACATGGTATAAATCTTAGCAAGAATCAATGTCCTAGTACACCTGATGAGCGGGATAAAATGAATGCGATTCCATATGTTTCGGCTATTGGGTCCATTATGTATGCCATGCTTTGTACACGCCCGGATGTTTCAGATGCTTTAAGTGCTACGAGTAGATACTATCGATCGGTGAAAGTCACTGGATTGCCGTAAAGAACATCTTGAAGTACTTGAGAAGAACTAAAGATGTGTTCCTTGTCTATGGAGGTGAGGAAGAGCTCGTTGTAAATGGTTACACCGATGCTAGCTTCCAAACTGACAAAGATGATTTTAGATCACAATCTGGATTTGTGTTCTTTGAATGGCGGTGCGGTAAGTCGAAGAGTTCCAAGCAGAGACGGTTGCTGATTCTACAATGTAAGCCGAGTACATAGCGCTTCAAGTCGCCAAAGAGGTCGTTTGGATTAAGAAATTTATTTCGAGCTTGGTGTGATGGCTAGTGCCTCCAGCCCAATGGACCTCTCTTCAGTGACAATAGTGGGGCCATTGCACAAGCCAAGGAGCCTAGATCGCACCAGAAGTCCAAGCACATTTATGGCGATTTCATCTCATCCGCGAGATAGTGGAGAGAGGCGATGTGAAGATATGCAAAGTACAGACGGATTTGAACATTGCAGATCCGTTGACAAAGCCGCTTCCCACCAAAGCATGAGGCTCACACTAGGGCAATGGGTATTAGATACCTACATGGTTGACTCTAGTGCAAGTGGGAGATCATAGTGATATGCCCTAGAGGCAACATGGAGATGTTGTATATATCACATATTATGTTTATGATACATTACTTTGTTCCTTGGAATAGACATCATCATTATTGATCAATGAGTATGTGACTTATTCATGAGACTCTTAAATACTAAGATGTTGCTATTTCTAAATGATCCTCGATCGTATATCATATGAGGAACAAATATGATTCAAAGACAAAGATCAAGATATGTATTGATTGATGATCATGTCTCATGGATCATGGTATGGTGATACCAAATCAATAATATGGACATGTGTTAGTGAACATATGTTGATAGACTGCCATGAGACACCGCAGAGATTCCATATGTCATCGCTGGTCTCAAGTAGTGTTTATGTAGAATCCTTAGACTTGAGATCATCATGGTTCCCAACATGAGTAGTAGCTTATTTTGGGACTACTAAACACTACTCCGTGAATCGGGTAGTCATAAAAGTAGTCTTCGGATTTACCATGAAACATGTAGTGGGATGTGAATGATCAAGATAGAATTTGCCCCTCCTTATGGGAGAGATATATCTGGGCCCCTCGATGTAATAGATTATGAATGTGCATGGCCATGCCAAGGTGATTGAGGAGTCAATCACGAGTTTATAATCCATCACGGAATCGAGAGAGTGATTGAGCTATTAAGAGGATGACACAGGTCTCGCCTTGAGCTCAATCTATATCGTGAGGCAAAGGGATTCGTACATGAGAGAACATTACAGGTTCAGCCGATATGATCTTTACATATACTTTGGGGTTAATATGTCTTAGTAGAGGCCGTTATTAACATGGTGACCGGAAAGGCGTTTTCGGGTCACGACCAAGTATACGTGAACCTACAGGGTCGCACGCTTAACGGGTTGGAACACTAATTCGAATATGATTCGGATATGGGCTCAATTCGGATAGAGATCCGAATAGACTCCTATTGGGCCTTGGTCCACGAGGCCCACGTGAGGAGGTCTATATATATGGAGGCGAGGCGAGAGGGATTCGTCCTGTTAACATCTAGCAAAACCCTAGCCGCCACCTCCCGAGCCAAACCCTAGCTGCTCACGAGTGCTAGTACACTCGCGATCGGCGCCCACCCGGGCGTGTGGATACCGGTGGAGGCGCCGCTCGTTGCGAAGTTGATCGGCGTGCGTGGAGGAGACGATTTGTTCGGGACGATCGGCTACTTCCACTACTACCTCGACGCGTGATTGGATCGGTTTCAATTCTTCTTCACGCGCACGCGTCTAAGTGGTAACAATCCATGATCCTTTCTTAGCATGATGTTCTTGGGTGCGCGATAGAAAAGTTTTGTTTTCTGCTTCCGTAGCCTACGCGTATTCCTTAAGCAACCAGCGAAGCGACGCGTGGCGCGGGCGCGATCCAACGGCAGCGATGCAGGCGGGCGAGGGCGATCGGGCGCGCGCGCTGATGCCTCCGCGTGGTAGCGCGGATGCGCGACGCGCGTCCGGGCAGGCGAATCGGGCGGCGCGGGTGCGGGCGGGAAGGAGGAGTACGGCGGCGGCGGGGACGCGGTCGGATGGCCGACGCGTGGAGGGAAGGTGGATCGGCGGCGGTGGATTTTCCCCTTTTCTTTTTCTTTTCCAGAAATTCAAATAAACTTCTAAAAGCTCTAAAAAATAGCAAATAAATCTAAAAAATTTACGAAAAATACCAGAAAATTCCTTGTGACACAAGGAACCCAAATAAAATATTTCAAACTTATGTTAATGTTTATTTTAATCATATTAAATCTTTGAAAATTCTAAAAATTCATTTGAAGCTTTAATTAAATTCAGAAAATTCCAGAACATTTATTTTTAAAATCCTGGCTTTAAAATTGACAGAAAAACAGGATGTTAGAAATCTTACCCCCTTAAACGAGATCTCGACCCCGAGATCTGGGCCAAGTAAAAGAATAGGTTCGGGAACTCTGCTCTGAGGTCCTCCTCGCGCTCCTAGGTGGCTTCCTCCTCGGAATGGTTGCTCCACTAGACTTTGCAAAAACGGACCACTTTTTTCCGGGTGACTCGCTCTGACACTTCTAAGACTTTAACTAGATGCTTCTTGTACGACAGATCCTCCTGCAGGTCAACGGCCTCAACTGGCACGACCTCCTCTGGCACACGCAAACACTTCTTCAGTTGGGATACATAGAAGACGTCATGTACCCCACTGAAGGACGCAGGTAGCTCCAACTGATAAGCAACCTCTCCCCTGCGTTTCAGAATCCTGAACGGTCCAACATATCTCGGTGCAAGCTTCCCTTTTAACTGAAACCTCTTCACACCTTTGAATGGTGTGATCCTGAGATATACGAAATCATCTGGCTCAAAACTCAGCTCTCGACGTCTGGTATCTGCATAACTTTTCTGTCTGGCCTGGGCAGTTTTCAACCTTTCATGTATCAAACGGACCTTATCCTCAGCTTCTTTCAAACAGTCTGGACCAAAAACCTGCCCTTCCCCTATCTCTTTCCAATTGAGAGGGGTCCTGCATTTCCTGCCATACAATTCCTCAAACGGTGACATCTGCAAACTGGCCTGATAACTGTTGTTGTACGAGAACTCTACAAAAGGCAAACAACTATCCCACTTGGAACCATGATCAAGCACACAGCCTCTCAACATGTCCTCCAAAATCTGATTTACTCGCTCTGTCTGACCATCTGTCTAGGGGTGATAAGCTGTACTGAAATTCAGGTGAGTTCCCATAGCCTTATGAAAACTACCCCAAAAACGAGAGGTGAACTGCGATCCACGATCTGACACAATCTTCTTAGGCACACCATGCAAACTGACAATCCTCGACATATATAGCTCTGCCAATCTGTCACCACTGTAGGTCGTCTTCACTGGAATGAAATGAGCAATCTTGGTCAATCGATCCACGATAACCCAAATCGAATCATAGTCCTCTTTGGTCTTAGGCAGACCGACTATGAAGTCCATACCAATTTCTTCCCACTTCCACTCGGGGACTTTCAATGGCTGTAGCAAACCTGCAGGCCTTTACTCTCTGACAAACATCACAAAGGGCTACATACTCAGCGATCTCATGCTTCATGCTTGGCCACCAATACTTATCCTTAATGTCCTGGTACATCTTGGTACTGCCTGGGTGAATCGAATACAACGACTCATGAGCTTCTTTTAACAACACATCATTTAGTTCTTGCTTGTTGGGCACACACAACCACTGCTTGAACCATAAGGTTCCCTGGTCATCCACTGAAAATCCTGACTCTTTACCTTCACTTAAGTTCTTTCTGATTCGCTGAAATACCTCATCATCTGACTGAGCTTGACGAATCTGACCATCCAAAGTAGGCTGCATCTCCATAGCTGCCAGAAATCCTTGCTCAACCAACTCTAGGCTAAGCTTTTAAAATTCCTCATGCAATGCTGGCTGACTCTATCGAAACATTACTGAATTGCAATATACCTTTCTGCTCAAGGCATCTACAACAACATTAGCTGTCCCAAGATGATAATGTATGCCAACATTATAATCCTTTATCAGCTCTAACCACCTCCTCTGCCTGAGGTTAAGCTCGGACTGGGTAAAGATGTATTTCAGACTCTTATGATCCGTGTAAACCTCACATCTATTACCCATCAGATAATGACGTCAAATCTTTAAAGCATGCACTACGGCTGCTAGCTCCAAGTCATGAGTAGGGTAGTTCTCCTCATGCGGTCTCAACTGGCGTGAGGCATAAGCTACCACTCTCTTGTCTTGCATCAAGACACAACCCAAATCTTTGCGAGAGGCATCGCAATATATCTCAAAATCCTTATTAATATCAGGCAACACAAGCACTGGGGCTGTGGTCAAACTCTCCTTAAGTCTCTGAAAACTTCTCTCGCACTCTGGCGTCCAAGTGAATTTCTTTTCCTTTTTGAGCAACTGCGTAAACGGTCTGGCTACACTGGAGAATCCCTCAATAAAGCGACGGTAGTATCCTGCCATACCCGTAAAACTCCCGACTGGTAATCAAGTGGCGATCGCCAATCCAAAACATTACTCACTTTTCCTGGGTCAACTGCGACTCCTTCCGCTGTCAACACGTGCCCTAGAAAGGCGACTTTCTTCATCCAAAACTCACATTTGCTGAACTTAGCATACAACTGATTATCCCTCAATTTCTGCAATGCCAATCTCAGGTGCTCCTGATGCTCTCTCTCATCCTTGGAGTAAATCAAAATATCGTCAATGAACACAACGACAAACTTATCCAAATACTCCATGAACACCTTATTCGTCAAATACATGAAATATGCTGGGGCATTGGTCAAACCAAATGACATCACTGTGAACTCATATAAACCATAACGAGTCGAGAAGGCTGTTTTGGGTATGTCCTCCTTTCGAATCCTCATCTGATGATATCCTGACCTCAAATCAATCTTGGAGAACACTCCTGCTCCCTTAAGCTGATCAAACAAGTCATCAATCCTGGGCAGAGGGTACTTATTCTTGATGGTGACCTCATTAAGTGCTCTGTAGTCTACACACATGCGCTGACTACCATCCTTCTTCTTGACGAATAACACTGGCACTCCCCCACGGGGATGAACTCGGTCTGATGTAACCCTTATCCAAAAGCTCCTGAATTTGCTTCTTTAACTCCGCTAGATCATTAGCTGCCATCCGGTAGGGTCTCTTGGAAATCGGAGTGGTACCGGGTACAAGCTCGATCAGAAACTCCACCTCTCGCTCCGGTGGCATACCTGGAAGATCATCTGGAAACACGTCGGGGTACTCCCTGACAACTGGTACATCCTCCAACTGGATCACCTTGCTCTGGCAAACCATGATTGGCTCTGGCTGACACTCGCTGGCTGCAAATCGCACCTTAACCCCATCTGAATTGGTTAAGGTCACCGCTCGCTTCCCACGCCTAACATCGCTCGCGCTTCGGTTAATCCATTCCCAAGATTACATCTAGGGACTGCATATCTAACAAAATCAGGTCGGCTCTGAACTCAACTTCCTGAATGGTTATCCTAACTCCTGGACAACCTAGGTTGGATCTCAACTCGGATCCGGGGGATTGGATTAAAAGAATAGATCCAAGAGCAACAGTTTTCAATTGTTGCTTTAAAGCAAAACTCCGAGAAACAAACAAATGCGAAGCTCCAGAATCAAATAAAACTGTGGCAGGAACTGAATGTACTAGGAACGTACCGATCACAACGTCTGATGCTACCTGGGCATCCTCTACGGTGACGTGGTTCACCTGACCTCTCACCACCGGCATCCTGCTGGCCTGTCCTGATGCCGGGGGTGCTCCTTGTCCTGCTCCTGGGGTAGGAATACGACCGGGTGTAGCTCCCAAGTCGAAGCGAACTGGTGTTGGGGCCTGCCTTTGAGGGCACTTGCTAGCATAGTATCCCACCTCATGACACTTGAAGCAAGTGGCAGATGCTGTTGAATTATTGCTCTTCTGCTGTTGCTGACCATCGAACCACCGGACGCCGTCCCGATCAAATCGACGTGGCGTGCGGCCGGGTCTGAAAGCTGACGACTGTTGCTGCTGCTGCTGTGGCACTTGTGCAGGATGGTAGGAACCAAAACGAGACCTCTGAGACTGGTGCGACTGTGACCCCTGCTGGATCATCCTCTTCTTGCGAGACTCCTCGAGCTCGCGGCGACTCTCCTCAATGAGAATGGCCTTGTCCACCAACTGCTGAAAACTGGCATAGTCGTTGCCTACGACTTGCACCTTCAAAGCTGGGTTCAAGCCCTTCTTGAACCTCTTCTGGCGAGCTGCATCTGACGCTACATCCTCTGGCGCGTAGCGAGCCAACTGAGTGAATTTATTGAGATGTTCACTCACTGACAGGTTCCTCTGCTGAAATTCCCGGAACTCATCCTTCTTCATCTCGACCACTCCATCCATAACGTGTGCGGTATGGAAGGCCTTGGCGAACTCCTTCCAAGTGATGTTGTTCTGGTTCTCATGGGTGGCACAGTAATTCTCCCACCACTCTGCTGCTAGTCCCTCAAGCTGATGTGCTGCATATAATACCTTCTCTCTGTCGGTGCAGACCGAGCCAAGTTCGCTTTCTTCTCAATCAACGGATCCAATCATCGCCTTTAAAGGCTCGACGAATCGAGAAAACAGCGGTCTCGCCCTCATGAACTCGCATAGCTGGATCGCCGACGAGATGCCGTGGTGGTACTGCTCTCGTGTTGTCGCCGCATCATAGTCCGCATACTCGCATCATGGTCTGCATCATCTGAGTCTGGGCCACTAAAAACTGACTGAGGGCTGGATCCAAGGTAGGTGGCACTGGCTGCGCAGCACTGCTCTCTGGGCCTGGTTCGCCTGGTTGCGGCTCGAAGAGTTCCTGGTATCAACCATCTTGCTCTGAAAAGAAAACAACTACTGACTGACCAAAGGTAAAAGACGAGAGGGAAAAGCATAGGTAAGAGGTAAATGCGTCTAAGGGGGTTTTGCTTAATGGAAACCTAAACTAAACAAACACTTAGCCAAAAGGCTAACAAAGAAACTGAACAAAAATAAACTCCATTAAAAGATTGACATGATCGCAATATAATGCTGTTAAGGCAATATTTGCAGCTCACATCACACACAACTGCAAATAAAATCCAACATGTCTACTCGCACTATCTACTCTGAAGGCTCCCACTCGGGTCCTGACAAATAGGGTATACTGCTATCGTCCTCTGAATCGCTGTAGACAACCCACGAGTTACGGATCGGCGGCGACTGATCTCTGACCGGTACTGGAACTGGAGCAGGGCGAAATTGCCGAAGATATGCTTGACGATCTCCGGTGATACGATGTCTCTGCTCCAGGCTCGGCGGTGTAGGCGACGGTAGAGGTATCGCGATCGCGGTCGGCTCCTCGCATCGCTCCGTAGTCTAGGGGTGACTCCGTACTGCTCCTTGAACTTCCGGACGAGTCTGGCCATGTTGATCTTGTATAGCTTGCAAAGGCGACGGATGGCTTTGTACGCGACTCCTTGGGCTGACATCTCTCCACTAACACCGGCATTCTTGAAGCTGTGGTGTAGCACTTGCTTGCCGACTCGGGTGGTGAAGTACAGTCTGCTGATGCTTCCAATACGTTGACCCTTATGCTTCTCATCCTTGGTGAGGTAGACGGGCAATCTCTTCAATCCGAGGCTCCGCAACAGAACACGTAGAAGTGATCTCCATCCTCCTATCGGGCTGTAAGAAGCTTGGGACATCTAATGCATTTATAAAGGAAAGGTCAGTTTATAACTTTATGAAAACAAATTTTGCAAGAACGGGGCGAGAGGCAAGAATCCTTAAGAATGAGATAAGAGGGTAGAGATACTACTAAATATCAAATTTAGTTGGTTTGATTTAGAAAATAAATTTTTGGGCTATGACCATTCTAACTAGGGCTTCGTCCTACAGTCGATATGGCTCTGATACCATCTCTGTCGGGACCCGAATATGCAAATTCGGTCTCTCTGTGTAAACTGCACTAGTCCAGGATCACGCTAGTGCACACAGTCAAACATAGATGTCATCACAGTCATACACACGATAATAATAAAGGAAAACTCGAATATCGATAAAATATCAAAGGTACGACCTTACGGCCAAGCTTACAATATCTCTAGCCGGAAGGGCTTAACAAAATAGCAGCGGAAATCCAAAATAAAGCGTAGCAGCCAATCGACAAGCCCACAGGCTATCGAGTGGAGAACGAAGCCTAATCCGTGAAGTAGTCGTAGTACTCTCCTTCTGGAACCTCCTGCTGATAGTACTCTTCTCCCTCAACTGAGCAATATAAGCGTAAAGCCGTGAGTACATTGGTACTCAGCAAGTTGTTTGTAACAAATGAATGCAGTATAATATGCAAGGCTTACCAAAGGAAGGCTGAAAGGTTAATTTGCATAAAGGCATTTCACAAAGAAATATAATAAATAACTTGAAAGCGAAAGTTAACTGAAAACAATAATAATAAATAATCAAAGGAATAAGCATGAACCACTTGTGAACACCAATTCACAAGTTAAAGCAACCGTGAACTACCTGTCAACCCCCAACATGAACCACCAAGTTATAAGTGAAAACACTAACCCTCGTGTGAAATCCCCGAGCAATGTCCATGACCGAGGACGCGGCTATTCGAATAGTTTTACACTCTGCAGAGGTTGCACAACTGTACCCACACGATGTGATTAACCTCGATATCAGGAAATCACAACAAGGCCTTTACAATGCTCTACCTCAATCCAATCCTGCCCGCTAGGGTTTCGCATCACACCCCCCCTTGCGCCACATGAAAATCAGCAACCATGTCCATCACAATGGCAGAATTGAATTGAAATATTACAAATTAATCAGCCAGGTCTATCCCATACTAGACATGTGGTTTGCACGATTAAGCTCAGATCAATGACGCACAAAGTTAAGTCCTTAACATTACCCGGGCGAGACTACCATATCTCCCAAAGTGCGCCTGCACTTCCCCCTTTACTGCACGATCACTCGCCCGAGTGCAAAACCAAGTTTGTATAACCAAGCCAATGACACACCAATGACGTGGCACACATTTTTTTAAACGTGGCACTAACTACAGTTCCATATATCATTAAGTCAAATTAAAGGTTAACATGTGATGATAAGACCATTCGCAATTATAAGCAACACTAAGCATCTACTCGTACAACCCATGTGACAATAATCATACATCACTAGTAAGTTTCCCATCTAATGGTGACAATGGTATCATGGCATTCCAAAGTATCAAGGAGGCATAATCTCAATTGGGACGATAACTACCAGTGCAAAGGATTGAATAAAAATAACGATGCGATGTAATTTAAAATAAAATAATTAAATAATAGATTGCAAACTGGGTTCAACATGATCAAAGGACACGACTTGCCTTGGTTATGCTCAGCGAGGTACTCCTGGTCTTCGGGCGCGGAACCTGCTCCTCCGGAATCCGAATCTAGCGAGAGAGAAAGCGACCGAAACCAAAGAAACACATAAAATGATAAGCAAATGAACTCCAAAAATCATAAAACCAGAACCAACAGCTAGAGCTCGATTTTAGATGAATTTAGAAAAAAGAACGGGGTCAATCGGAGATAGGATGGAGGAGAACGGGCTCTCGAAAAATTAATCAGGAATTAAATCGGGAAAATTAGAAAATATTACCTTGCTGTGAACCCGGTCCATGAAAGATGCGGTCCACAGTGGACGCGGTTCACCAAACAGCGTAGGCACGGGGGCGGCGCGACGCGGTGGCTCGGTACCGACGTGGCACGCGCATATCTTTGCGTGGCGAAGTGCCGACGTGGCGCTGACGTGGCACCCGAGGGCGGGTTCCGGCTGACGTGGCGCTGACGTGGCATGTCCACGTGGCATGCCACGTCAGCTAGGGCTGACGTGGCCTAGGGCTGATGCGGCTCGGGCACGGCGGCGGGGATCCGACGGCGGGGGTCGCGGCGATCGGGCGAACGTGTGGCGAGGATGAGGCGGCCGAACGTGTGGCGAGGATGAGGCGGCCGAACGCCGGCGGCGGGCAGATCGCTGACGCGTGGCACGGCGTGTCGCGCGTCGCGCGGGCGCGGGCGGGAGCGGGGGTGCGGCTGACGCGTGGCTCGCGCGGGGACAGGATCGGCAAAGCGTGTCCGACGGCGAGGCGAGGCGCGGGGCGTGACGAGCGGCGACGCGGGCGATGGAGGCGATGCAGCGGCGAGGACGGCGCAGAGGGGCTCACCGGTGGGGTTCGACGACGGCTGATGCTCCGGCGACCTCGAGCGACGGCGGAGATGTGGTACGGACGGCGGCGGAACGACTCCGACGGCGGCGCGGCGCGGGAACAGGCGAGGAGCGACGGCAGCGGAGTTCAGGTGTGGGCACGCGAACCGAGGGATGAGCGGCGATTTTAACACGCGAACCGAGGGAGTCCCAATCGGTTACGGTGCGGCGCGGCGAACCGGATCGGTTTGGACGGTCCCGATTCAACGCGACGAGAACGGACGGCTGAGATCACCCGAGGGTTAGGGTTAGGGTTATCACGCGGGCGGCAACCAGCAGAGCGACGCGTGGCGCGGGCGCGATCCAACGGCAGCGATGTGGGTGGGCGAGGGCGATCGGGCGCGTGCGCTGATGCCTCCGTGTGGCAGCGCGGATGCGTGACGCGCGTCCGGGCAGGCGAATCGGGCGGCGCGGGTACGGGCGGGAAGGAGGAGCGATGGCGGCGGAGTTCGGGTGTGGGCACGCGAACCGAGGGATGAGCAGCGGTTTTAACATGCGAATCGAGGGAGTCTCAATCGGTTACGGAGCGGCGCGGCGAACCGGATCGGTTTGGACGGTCCCGATTCAACGCGACGAGAATGGACGGCTGAGATCACCCGAGGGTTAGGGTTATCGCGCGGGCGGCAACCAGCGGAGCGACGCGTGGCGCGGGCGCGATCCAATGGTGGCGATGCGGGCGGGCGAGGGCGATCGGGCACGCGCGCTGATGCCTCTGCGTGGCAGCGCGAATGCGCGACGCGCGTCCGGGCAGGCGAATCGGGCGGCGCGGGTGCGGGTGGGAAGGAGGAGTACGGCGGCGGCGAGGACGCGGTCGGATGGCCGACGCGTGGGGGGAAGGTGGATCGGGCGGCGGTGGATTTTCCCCTTTTCTTTTTCTTTTTCAGAAACTCAAATAAACCTCTAAAAACTCTAGAAAATAGCAAATAAATCCCAAAAATTCACCAAAAATTCTAGAAAATTCCTTGTGACAGATGGAACCCAAATAAAATATTTCCAACTTATGTTAATGTTTATTTTAATCATATTAAATCTTTGAAAATTCTAAAAATTCATTTGAAGCTTGAATTAAATTCAGAAAATTCCAGAAAATTCATTTTTAAAATCCTGGCTTTAAAATTGATAGAAAAATAGGATGTTACAGTCAACTCCGATGGTATCAACGACTTCACTTGATCCAGATGAAGATGGCGAGCAAGTTGATCAGAAGGAGTTCAGAAGCATGATCGGTTCCCTCTTGTACCTCACTGCCTCGAGACCGAACATACACTTCTCTGTCTGTCTGTGTGCTCAATTTCAGGCTTCACCTCGCGTATCTCATCACTAGGTGGTGAAACGCATCTTCCGGTACCTTTGAGCTACCATAGACTATGGTATCTGGTACTCTTCCTCTTCTTGTCTTTCCCTTAGAGCCTACTCCGATGCAGACTTTGCTGGCTGTAGGATAGATAGGAAGAGCACTTCCGGCACCTGCCAATTCATTGGCACTTCTCTTGTTTCTTGGTCTTCTAGGAAGCAGTCCGGTGTTGCATAGTCCACCGCAGAGGCCGAGTACGTTGCTGCTGCCAGTTGTTGCAGCCAGGTACTTTGGATGGCTTCGACCCTGCGGGACTTTGGGTTAGTTATAGACAGTGTTCCACTCTTTTGTGATAACACTTCTGCTATTAATATTGCTAAGAACCCAGTGCAGCACTCTCGGACTAAGCACATTGACATCAGGTTTCACTTCCTTAGAGACCATGTGGAGAAGGGTGACATAGTGCTCCAGTTTGTGGAGAGTGACCACCAGTTGGCTGATATCTTTACCAAGCCTTTGGATAGCTCTAGGTTTTCAGCCTTGCGGGGAGAGCTTGGGGTGGTTTGTCCTTATGGACTGTTGTGAGGGGGAGTTTTGTGCTTAATGTTGTATCATATTTAATGCTTCTGTCCTTCTTCATTGCATTGCATAAGGGTGCATTCGGGATTAGTCCTTTCAGCATAGATTAGAGTGCTTCTCTCGTCTAGTTGCTCAGTCTCCTTCCTCTCATCTTGTGATTCTAGGATGCTGCTTATTAGTTATCTCTCTTCTCACTAGGTTGAGTTCACTCACTTCTTATAGGTCTAGCGAGGATTGGGCCACCTTTGGGTAGACAGGGAACGTGTTTACTCCCTAGTGTGTTCGAAGACCAGCTGATAATCCTAGAGTCATATGGGGTAGATGAGAGTCAGTCTGAGCCATATTATCCTCTATATCTTGTCTATGCTTTAAGGACTGCATTTCTGATTTAGTTGCCAGCTTCTCGTTTCTTGATTTGGTTCAGGGGGAGTTCATTTGGGAACTTCTAGATCTTAATTTTGACATAACTCAACTTGAACTAAAAGTGCATCTCATGTCGAGGGGGAGCTGGATTTTCTTGCATTTCTTTCTGCATTGTAATATAACTACATGGAGCCTTGATTATTATCCAGTTATGACTTGTTTACAATGCTTTACATCTTATCATGATCTGTGCTTAATTGCTAGATTTATCATGACTTTTATTTGTGTAGTCTAGTCTTTGCCATGATAAGTTAATTAAAAATGCTTAACTTGAATTAAATCGTGTCATGGTTAGCTCTTGAGAATAGTCTGTCTTTTGTTATCCATTTATGATACATGCCATGTCAAATAGGCTGAGTTGAATCTTGAATCTCTATTGAGTTTTAAATTGAGCTATGCTAGTTCATTTATGAAGCATGAATTATTTTTTAACTCCTTGGTCTCAAACTACATTTCAGCAAAAGCAAAAAGATCTCTTTTGTGCGAAAAAACTGATCTCACCAACTCTTTCTCATAAGACTACTTGCCATTGTACTAAGCATGAACTCAAGGGGAGTCTTGGTTGACCAAGATCATCTTCTTAAGTTTCTCGCTTGGAGTGATCGCATAAGGCTTGAGATCTAGCACATGGCTAAGAAATTAAAATTTGTGCAACTGGTTGAAGCTTAGGAGGCAGTTGTGGATGGCTCCTAGTCCAGGACTTGCTTTGCTAAGATAAAACCAAATATAATTTTCAGCAAAAGTCATTTGTGCTAAATTTGCTTATTTACAAACAGACCAAGTACTTGAACAATTGACTCATTCTTGAACTTGTAGCACTCTAAACCGGCTCAATATTAGCTTCTTGATTTTACTTAGATTATTTGACATGGCTTGCATCATCCTTGGATTCCTCTAGCTAGACTAAAATCATGTTTAACTTGACATATTCAAAAAAAATTGAACTAATTCACAGATTATGATTTATTTGATTTAGCTTTTCTATACATAAATCGTCATGATCTTGATAGCTTTCTTATGAATTATGGCTTGGTCTAATACTTGAAAAATCATTATGGATAATCTTCATGGCTCCGAATGCTTAAAATGAATAAACTTCCGTCATTTCTTTCTTTCTTAAGCATCTTGATGATTTTATTGCTAAAAAGGGGGAGAATATTGGAGAAAAAGCCAATTTTCTTGGAGCTTTTGAGGAAAACTTGCTCTTTCTGTTTTGCTCCTTCTTTCTACATGGTCTTGCATCTATTTGCTTCTCTTTTAGATCATGTATGATTTTCAAAACAAACTCAATTTTATACGCTTTTTCTGTGTTTGTCAATATACTCATCAAGGGGGAGATTGAGAGATCATGTGGAGGTAACACCAGTTGTGTGATGAGTAATTGACAAATATTCTGAAAAGTATGAGTTTGTTTCAGGCATTTTTGTGCTAATTACTGATGCATGTATTTAATTATAATATTTTGTGCGGTGCTATGTAATGTGTTTTCTTGTTGGTGATGACTGCAGGACTTTGAGACGAGTCGTGGAGAGACACAGGTGATCGGACTAGGCACAGGCGGTGCTGAGGTCAGAGCGGTCGAGATGTGTCGAAGACGGCAAGGACTCAAAGTGGTTGCGAGGCATGCACGGCAAGAAATGAGGAAGCTTCCAGGAAGGTGCAGGAGAGGCATTTTGGTAAATGCGCAAGGCTGCACGAAAGGAAGCGGATTGGGTTAAGAAAGAATAGGCAAAGTGGATTTTGTTAGGAAATGATCCATTAGTGGAGAGGTGTTATGACCTAATGGGTAAAATGGTGTGTAAACCCATTAGTGGAGAGGTGTTATGACCTATTGGGTAAAGTGTTTGTAAACCCATTAGTGGAGGCTATAAATAGAGGTGCTCTCTAGTGGGAGAAGTGCACTTGAGATAGAGAGAAAGAGAAATGGGTATGAGTATTAGGGTTTCCTAATGCTTGTGCTCTTGGAAGAGAAATTTTTGTATGCAAGATTTAGGGTTCTATTTGTTTCTCTCCTTATGGGTGTTCTTGAGTGAGACATGGAAGAGTTGATGTAAACATTCAAATGTTATAATCATTCATCGCTCTTCGTCTCAAATATGAAGTTTTTGTGAAGATGCTAGTTCTCTTAGTAGTATTTTTAGTTTTAATTTCAGCAGTCCCTAATCCTTTGTTGTTTCCTTGGTCTTCGTATTATTTCTTTTGAAAGTTGATCTCTTGTCAAGTAGCTGCAAGTTTTGGTGTACTCTATGATGGGAGATTATCTCAAAGTATGATGACTGGTTTATTCCCAAAAGCATAGAGTGTAAATATTGTTTTTCTGCTTGTAGTTCTGTTTTTTTTCTTTCCAAGGAGATGGGCAAATCATTAGTTTTTTGTTTGTCTTCTCTGCTCAAACTACAAGTTTTCGGCCAGCAGTTTTCAGGGGTGTGCTGTTTTCAATCTTTCGAATCAACTGTCCTGTAAGTGTATGCTGCTAGCTGCTGCTTTTGATCCTCTCGGCAGTGTTCTTTGAAGCTTAATCTGCAGCCTAGTCTCATATTTCTATTCAGCCAGGTTCTGCTCAAAGTTTTTGGACAAAGTGATGTTTAATACTTTTGGTCTTGGGCTTCCTTGCCGATTTATCCCTTTCAGCCGCAGTCTATATTTCCAGCAGTAGGGAGCTTTCGGTTTGGTGTAGCTTTGCAGTTTTTATTTTTGGCTGTAAGAGTGCTCTGCTGTTTCGATTGCTGCATGTGTTGCTGTCCTCTCCTGTTGATTCAGCCAGCAAGCAGCAAGTTTCTTTTTCTTTGGTGCGGCCAGAGAATAGCAGAATGTCTTCTCCTTGTTGCTTTTCGGTTGGTTGCAGTTTACTGCTTTGGTGCTTCTCGGTTGTAGTAGAGGACTGTTGTTGGGCTGAAGTAGAGTGCTACTATTTTCGGTTTGTCTAGTTTTGGTCTTTGTTGCTCCTGTCTTTCGGCCAGCACTTTGCAGTTAATTTCTGTGCTAGGCAGCCGCTGGTTCTCTGCTGTCTTTTGTTTGTTTTAATCTGGTTTCGACTGCAGCAAGCCTTGTTGGTTTCGGCTGCAGGTAGCAAGCATCTTTTGCAGTTTTCGGCCAGCAGGTAGCAGCTTCCTGCAGGTTCTGGTTGGATTGCAGTTTTGGTCACCTTTTCAGGTCTACAGTCAGGAGTTGTTGGGTTTCTTTTCTGTCAAGGAGAGCATCTAAAATACTACTAGTTCTCAAGGTGTATAGCTTTTAGTGCTGCAGATTGTTCTTGCTATTTAGTTTTTTTTAGAGCCTCCTGTGTGCAGTTCTAGCAGAAATAGAACCTTTTCGGTTTGCTGGTTCTTGGGTGCAGCATGGTTCAGTTTTTCTGCTAGTTGTCCCTTGATGTTTGCTGTTTTTGTTGTTTTTGTCCAAACCTAGTAGCAGGAACACTAAGTCTTTTAATTGGTTGTCTTCATTTGTTCCTTGTCTACTTTGAGAAGTAGCAGCCATAAGATTTCTAGTATTTCTGTGTTTGGGCTACTAAGTGAGAAATACTTCCAGATTACTTTCTTGTTTCTTTACTCTCAGCTAAAGTTTGTTGTTTATCTTCAAGTGAGTGATTTTTATCTTCATAGATTTCATAGCTATCGGAGAAGAAGTGTGGATTTTTGTGTGGATACTTCGGGGTAATTTTTTTTTTAAAAGGCACCATTCACCCCTCTCTGTTGCCATTTCCGATCCTTCAAGATGACGTAGTACAACAGTACAAGGAGGAAGAGAGATTCTTGGCTATATGCTCTAAACGCCTCCAGGCATATATTATATATATAGACAAACTGATAACTGATATGATTAAAACAGTCATTGACCTACTGGTAACTGACATATTTAACAAGCCATTTACCCACTAGTAACTGCCTGTCATCAAACCAAATAAAGCCCCAATTCATACATTTGAATCTTATTGAAACAGAGAGAGGGATGCACGATTAAGCAAAAATAAAGGTGGACTTAGTCTGCCAAGTAGCATATCACATCATGGCATGGTCACTCATCATAAGTCACAAGTCACGCGATTTTCCACGTGAAAATACGTAAATACACATGCACACTTGCATGTTGTAAGATCCCAAATTTTATTTTCCTTTTTAAGTGTTTTTCTGGATTTTTCTGGATTTTATTTCAAGCCTGGTTGTGAAAAATCAAAGTATTTCATTTTACAAAGATCAAAATAAATGCATTTCATTTTCCTAAGTCAAATATGTAATTATAATAATTTTCAGTAAGTTATAAAGATTTTAAACTCTCCTTGTAAAGTCAATTTGTGTTTTTTTGCAAAATCTAAGTATCAAATTGAGTTAAAGATATTTTTATTAAGTCTAAATTAGTTCTAGATGAGTCTCTGAATTTTTTTGGAATTTTTAAAATTTATTTGGTATTTTTCTGAGTATTTTAAAGCCTCCAAAGTATTTCTGAAAATCAAAAAGAAATTAAAATCCTAAAACCCTCTCTCCGGCCGCCAGGTATCGCGCATCGGACCGTCCCACCGTCGCTGGATTCAATTCCGACCGCCCGATCTCACTTAACCCCTTCCCCGCCTTCCCCTTCCCTCTGGCCGACGCGTGTCAAGCATCGGACTAGCCTCCACCTCGCCCGTTCTAATTACCACCACCCGATCCCACTTAACGCATTCGCCCATCCTCCTCTCCTCTCTGGCTGACACGCGGCGTGATCAGAGCTGTTCGTCGTTGTCGAATCCAATCCCGCTCGTCTGCAGACACTTACCCCCTTCGTTCGAAATCCCAACGGCTCAGATGCAACCTCACCGTGCCGGATCGAATCCCACCCGTTCCTAGTCTCTTACCGCTTCATTCGAAATCTAGCGGCCCCGATCATCTTTCCTTGCCACCCGTTGCAAATCCCGCCGCTGCCCTCGCCCTTTCCCCTTTTCCTCTCTCGCTGACCACTGGGCCCCCCTTGTCAGACCTGTCGTCCCCGCCGCTTCCTCCTCCTCGCGCCCGCTGCAGCCGCCATTAACGCCCTGAAACCGAAGTTTTAAAAGCTTTGGTTTCCTTCCTGATTTTCCTCTAGCGTGATTGCATATTTAAATTCCCACTCCTCCGCAACTGTTCCAGGCATAATTACCCCAATTGCGCCCCTGTGCGTCGTCACATTGATAATTTCCGCCGTTTCCACTCCGGCGGATTGCGCGCACCTGTTACCACACCTCCCCGCCTATAAATAAACACGCCTCGAGCATTCTCTCGGCACACCGCCTCTCCCCTCGCTCTCCAATTCCAAAAATCCGAGCCCAAAGCCTCCCGTGCTCAATTTCCCCTCCGCCGGCTTCATCAATTCCGGCGAGCAATTGTCGCCGCCTCAGGCCTTCCCATGCCTCGCCAAAGCTGCTCCGACTTCCCTCATCCCTCGGCGATCATCAGCCACCCTCCACCGGGCTTTTGCACCATCGGAGCACCTCCGCCGCCGTGAGCCTCCTCCGACTGCCGCCTCTCTCCACCGCCAGCCCTCACCAGCTGTCCTCGGGATCTGTGCAAGGTACCGGTGGACTCCTCCTGCCCTCCTCGTTCTTTCCTGCACCTCGGCGCCGCCACCGTTCACCAGAGCACCGGCGACCATTGGGTCCCACACTGCCCCACTCCGGCCGGCGAGCCACGTTAGCGTGCGGAGCTACGTGGCAGCCGTGTGGCGGCCTGGTGGCAGCCAAGTCGGTGCCACGACACTTCCACCCGAGTGCCACGCTGCTCCATGGCACTGGCCGGCCACGCCAGGACCTCACCGTGACATGGCAGCCACGTGGTGCCAAGTGGCAGCCACGTCACAGGCCACGTCAGCATTTCCTTTTATTTATTAAAATCCAAAAATGATTGCTGACGTCGTAATCCCGATTTTTCTTTAGAAATCTTATTTGGAACAATTGTCTGATGATGTCATAATTGCATTTTCAGTTTAAAAATAATTCCAGAAATTGATCCTTTTCTTTTTATTTGAATTAAATCTTTGGAAGGCCATAACTTCTTCATTTTAACTCCAAATTGACCCGTTCAAATTTTTAAATTTTTATAAAATCATGAACTTTCCATTTCTGAACTTATTTTGAATTTTTGAATTTTATTTGAATTTTGGTTTTGAATTTGAATTTGGGTCTTTCCGTTTAGATTTCGACGATGCTTCGCAGCAAGACTTCGAGCAAGGCAAGTTACACCTTTGACCATGCCTTGTCACCCTAACTGAAAACTTGTTGATACAATAGTATTGACTAGTAAATTTTTAGAAAATTGCTTAGCTTGGCTTAGAATGATTTAGGTGGGATCAATTGTTTCACATGAAATGACGATTTCTTTTAATGCATTCTTGATTTTGGTGAGTCAAGAAAGTTTATGAAATGGTTTAAAATGAAAATAGAAAACTTGGTTTGGACTTAGGCTATTAGTTAGGTGGTGGGGTGCCAGCATGCTTCGTGTTTGGTGACACGTAGTTGATTGTCGTGCATGAGAATATGTGGATTGGGACTAAATCAAATTAAGGACAGTTTCTGTGAATCATTTTATGAAGTTACTTCATACTACCACAAGTCTGGTATGGGACAGACTTGGCTAAGTAATTTGTGAAATTCCAAAAATAGTCCTGCTATAGGCTGAATGTGAGCGTGCGTAGGCCGCGAGAAGTCTCACATGGCACCAGAGGGGGCTCCAACTCATGGATTCGAGTTGTGGTGAAACCTTAGTGGCGGTGTGACAGTTTTGGCTATGGATCATTGTAATAGCCTTGTCGTAAATTCCCTACCGCACACCTAAGGCAGTGTGTTGATCGCATGGCTCAAGTGGGAAGACACGTCTTGTGGGTAAAGTTGTACACCTCTGCAAAGTTTAAACCTATCTTGGATAGCCATGTCTATGGTCATGGACATGCTGAGTAGAATTTTCACATATTAGACTTGGTTTTTATAAAAGTTGGTTTTCGGGCAATCATCATTGGTTTGACAATAGTCCGGGTGAGATGCCCGTGGTTAGGTTAGTGTGGGTCGGAGCCTGCGCTAACGGTAATACTTGTTAAAATAATGTTCATAAGTTGTATTAAAAATTCAGCTTTTGTACTTACATCATTGTATCTAAAATTCAGTATTGCTTTTCCGCACTTGTACCCTATTAAGCCCTCCTTTGAAATCCATTATGCATGCATCAATTCTGCTATATTTTCTGGTGTAACTTGCGGAGTACTTTAAAGTGCTCATCTTGCTTAAATCTGTTGCCAGATTTCGACAACAACGACTACGGTGAGTACGTCGACGAGTAGGCTGTGTCTTACAGTCATTCGCCTGTGGGAGGCTGGATGGACTGTGCTGCTACCTTTATGTTTTCCGCTGCTTTTTAATTTCAGTTGGCCTTGAGCCTTTTTATTGTAAGACTGGGCCATAAGGCCATACCTTTGATTAATAATATTTGTGGTGATTATGCACGATATACATCACTGTTTACCCTGTGTGCATTAGCTTTTTCTGGGATAGTGCGATTTACACAGAGAGACTCGGAGTTGTTGTTCCGGGTCCCGACACATGTGCACGCGTGTGATTAGCCAAAGCCATACTCATGTCATCCACATCCATAATTTAAGGAGTGGCATGGACTCCACCTTATAAATTGATATCCCCCACCTTACCTTAGCAATATGGTATTAAACCTTACAAGCTTTGGAATTAAGAAAATGGGCCTATTTCTAACATACCCTAGGTGAGAATTGGCAACAACGGCACACCACCATCGACTAGCTACTCGCACCCAATGGCCATCGCACTCCCCCCGCGTGTGGGAGACCTCGTGCCCCGCTGTAGCTAGCCAAGGCAACCCACTTCCATCACCTTCACCATGCTTAAGCAAAAATCAACTAAATTAGAAAATGAATCAAGCCCAAGCCTTGAAATCGAAATAACAGAAGGAAAAGAAGGGAAATGAATTCAACTGAGGAGGAATCCAAATCCTAGCCACAATCCACAGATTTGGTGATCTAGTGATTGAAGCTGGGCAGGGGAGGCACACGGGAGACAGGTGAAGCTTGGGCAGCCATGACCATGGCTATGGCCAAGGTCGGTCGAGTGGAAGTAGGAGGCGTCGAGGGGCAGAGGTTAGCAAGAGCTGGCTGGGAGGAGCAGTAGGGGGGAGTCGGAGTGTAGGAGTGGCAGCGCTAGGGTGGAGGAGCCGATGGGAGACTCGGTTGGTGGGAGCAAGGTAGTAGAGAGGGGAATAATGGGGAAAAGGAGGAAGAAGCTTGGGGAATGGGTGTAACACTCCAGCTTAGCAAAAACCTAAGTTGTCACCTACAACTACTGTCACCATCAATTTTAACTAGTATTCAAGCATTACCAACATATACTTCAATGATAAACATTCAATGACATATATTCATTAACTAAATATGGGCCTGATGGCCAAAGTTTACTTCAATGGTTCATAAACCAAAATTAAATATAAGCAGCAGAAAAAAGAACCATAAAGTAGCAGTCCATTCTACCTGCCCACAGGCGAATGACTGTAAGACATGGCCTACTCATCGTTATTCTCACCGAAGTTGATGAAGTCCTTTTTTGAAAACAGTGAATGAAGCAACATGAGTACATAAAGTATTCCACAAGCTACACCAGGATGTTTAACAGAGTTCATGCATGCATAGGGACTGACAATGGAAGGTATAATAGGTTATTTATGCAAAAAAAAAGTAGAATTAAAGTAAATACAGTAAGTAGATTCAAAAGCTGAATTTGATACAATAGAGAGAAATAGTAATTTAACAAAATAATATCGTTAGTGCAGGCTCCGACCAAACACTAACATATCCACAAGTATCCCACTTGGTCCATCTTTTTTAAAAGATCTCACACGATTCCATCTATCCATATGCTTTTTCATCTCCCATGGATTCCATCTATCCATAGGCCTTTTTAGAAATCATTTTAAAAAACCAAAAACTAATACATGAAAAACTTTACTCGACTTGTTCATGACCATGGGCACGTCTATCCAGGATAGATTATACACTCTGCAGAGGTTGTACAGCTTTACCCACAAGACATGATCATCCTATATTGCCACCGGATAAACACACTTCCTTTGGTGTGCGACGAGGAGATCATGACAAGGCCTTTACAATGCTAAGCCTTCAATCTGGTCACGTCGCCACTAAGGTTTCACCATAACTTAAATCCACAAGTTAGAGCTCCCCTCTCGTGCCGTGTGAGACTTCTCATGGCCTATGCCATGCTCACATTCAACCTATAGCGAGACCAAAGTTGGGACCTCACAAATTAGTCAGTCAGGACTGTCCCATACCAATCTTGTGGTAGTACGATATAGCTTTACAATAATAGCTCACAGACCGGTCCTTAACTTGAGTTAGGCTCAAACCACATACCCCTTGTGCCTGACAATCAACATTGTGTCACGAACAACAATGCATGCCAGCACCCACCACCTAACCATTAGCCTAGGTCCAAACCAAATTTTATATTTTATTTTGAAATATTTCATATACTTTCTTGACTCACGGAAATTAAGAATAGATTTCAAATATTTATCAGTTTAAGTGAAAAAGGTATCCCAACCTATAATTATTCTAAGCATGGCTAAGCTTTGCTACAAAAATATCCAGTTAATACTAATGTATCAACTAGGTTTTCCTCTATGGTGACAAGGCATAAGGAAGTTTAATATCAAATCTGGCTATACACAAAGGATTTGGGTGTAACTAGAATTTAAATCGAATTTAAACTAGATTTGAATAAAAGTACGCACGCATAATAATTTTAAAAACAACATAATTAATTTAAATTACTAGGAGCAACATGATCAAAAGTGTAACTTGCCTTGCTTCGAAGTTTGCTGAGATTTGCTGAAGTTATACTCTTCGGAATAGTCGTAGTGCAAATTCGGTCTCTCTGTGTAAACTGCACTAGTCCAGGATCACGCTAGTGCACACAGTCAAACATAGATGTCATCACAGTCATACACACGACAATAATAAGGGAAAGCTAGAATATCGATAAAATATCAAAGGTACGACCTTATGGCCAAGCTTACAATATCTCTAGCGGAAGGGCTTAACAAAATAGCAATGAAATCCAAAATAAAGCGTAGCGACCAATCGACAAGCCACGGGCTATCGAGTGGAGAACGGCCTAATCCGTGAAGTCGTCGTAGTACTCCTTCCGGCACCTCCTGCCGATAGTACTCCTCTCCTCAATCGAGCAACATAGGCATAAAGCCGTGAGTACATTGGTACTCGGCAAGTCGCTTGTAACAATAAATGCAATATAATATGCAAGGCTTACCAAAGGAAGGCTGAAAGGTTAATTTGCATAAAGGCATTTATTGATGAAATATATTAAATAACTTGAAAGCGAAAGTTAAATAAAACAAAGTAATAATAGATAATCAAAGGGATAAACATGAACCACTTGTGAACACCAATTCACAAGTTAAACCAACAGTGAACTACCTGTCCACTCCCAACATAAACCACCAAGTTATAAATGAAACACTAACCCTCGTGTGAAATCCCCGAGCACTGTCCATGACCGAGGACGCGGCTATTCGAATAGTTTTACACTCTGCAGAGGTTGCACAACTGTACCCACACGATGTGATTAGCCTAGGCCTAAGGAAATCACAACAAGGCCTTTACAATGCTCTACCTCAACCCAGTTCTGCCCGCTAGGGTTTCGCATCACACCCCCCCTTGCGCCACATGGAAATCAGCAACCATGTCCATCACAATGGCAGAATCGAATTGAAATATTACAAATTAATCAGCCAGGTCCATCCCATAATAGACATGTGGTTTGCACGATTAAGCTCAGATCAATGGCGCACAAAGTTAAGTCCTTAGCATTACCCGGGCGAGACTACCACATCCCCCAAAGTACAATCAGTACTTCCCCTTTACTGCACGATCACTCGCCCGAGTGCAAAACCAATTTGTATAACCAAGCCAACGTCACACCAATGCCGTGGCACAAATTTTAATACACGTGGCACCAACCACAGTTCCATAAATCATTAAGTCAAATTAATAATTTAACAGATGTGATGAGATCAAACGTAAATAATAACTGGCTAAGCAATCTAATCGTACCAACCCATGTGATAAATAAACTAGCATCACTAATAAATTTCCCAACCTATGGTGACAAAGGCATCATGGTATTTCAAAGTGTCCAAGAGGTGTAATTGCAATTGGGACAATAACTACCTGTGCAACGGTTTGAATAAAAATAGCAATGCAATGTAGTTTGAAACAAAATAATTAAATAATAGTTTGTAAAATTGGGTTCAACATGATCAAGGGACACGACTTGCCTTCGTTATGCTCTCAGAGGTACTCCTGGTCTTACAGCGCGAACACTGCTCCTCCGAATCCGAATCTAACGAGAGAGAAAGCGACCGGAAACAAAGAAACACATAAAATGACAAGCAAAAGAACTCAAAAATCCCCAAAAACAGAACCAACAGCTAGAGCTCGATTTTAGATGAATTTAGAAAAAGAACGGGTCAATCGGAGCTAGGACGGAGGAGAACGGGCTCGGAAAATTAATTCAAAATTAATTCAGGAAAATTGAAAAAGGCTCTCAGTCTTTGTGAACCCGGTTCACCAATTCGAGTTCACCGTGGACCCGGTCCACGTAACGATGCACGGGGCGGCGGGCGACGCGGGGGGACGCTACCGCGTGGCGGCGGCATATGCCGCCACGTGGCGCGTCGACGGCGTGGCGGTGGCGTGGCGCCACGTGGCTCGGGAGGACGGCTAGGGCCGGCGTGGCGCTGACGTGGCATGCCACGTGTCGTGCCACGTGGCCTAGGGCTGACGTGGCACGCGCCGTGCGCCACGTGGCTAGGCTGAGCCGGCGGCGGCGCGGCGCGGCGGCGGCGGTATCCGACGGCGGGAGGCGGACACGCGGCCGATTCGAGCCCTCGGCTCGACCTGCGGGCGGCGGGATCGCGCGGCGCGCGCGGCGGCGGCGGATTGGCGGCGCGTGGCGGCTCGCCGCGCTGGCGCGGCGGCGGGCGCGCCTTGGCGCGCGCGGCGGCGAAGCGCGATCGCAGCGGCGAAGGCGACGCGTGGCGGCGCGAGGGCGGATCGGCGACGCGTGGCCGCGCGCGAGGCGACGGGTCGCGGGCGCGCGGGCGCAGCCGCGCGAGGCGCAGGCGAGGCGAGCGAGGCGACGGCGAGGCGACGCGGCGACGCGGCGAATCGGCGCGAGAGCTCACCGTGGCGGCGCGGCGGCGGCTATCGCTCGGCGACCTCGGGCGGCGGCGGTGACGCGGCACGCGGCGGCGGCACGGCTCGGCGCGGCGGCGCGCGCGAGGCGCGGAGGCGGGCGGCGAGAGTTCGTGGCGACGGCACACGAACCGAGGCGCGGCGGCGGTTTTAACACGCGAACCGAGGCAATCCCGATCGATTACGGCGCGGCGAACGCGATTAGGTTTGGGCGGCTAGGATTCAACGCGGAGGATCGGACGGCGGGCGCATGCTAGGTTAGGGTTCGCGCGCGCGGGCGCGGCGGGCAACTGCGATCGCGCGCGCGATCGGCGGCCGAGGCGAGGCGGGGCGGGCGCGTTGCTGCCGCCATGCGTCAGTCGATGAATCGCGCCGACAGCGTGGCGCGCGGATCGGCGCGGGAAAGGTACGGCGGCGGCGCGGGCGGCGGGATGGTTGACGCGTGGCGGAGAGAGGGGGATCGGGCGGCGGGGAATTATTCCTTTTCTTTTCTTTTTCCAGAAATTCAAATAAACTTCTAAAAGCTCTAGAAAATAGCAAATAAATCCGGAAAATTCACCGAAAATACCAGAAAATTCCTTGTGACACAAGGAACTTAAATAAAATATTTTCCACTTATGTTAATGTTTATTTTAATCACATTAAATCATTTAAAACTTTGAAAATTCATTTGAAGCTTCAATTAATTTCAGAAAATTCCAGAAAATTCATTTTTGAAATCCAGGCTTTAAAAATCTCAGAAAAACAGGATGTTACAAACACCATCTCTGTCGAGACCCGAATGTGCAAATTCGGTCTCTCTGTGTAAACTGCACTAGTCTAGGATCACGCTAGTGCACATAGTCAAACATAGATGTCATCACAGTCATACACACGACAATAATAAGGGAAAGCTAGAATATCGATAAAATATCAAAGGTACGACCTTATGGCCAAGCTTACAATATCTCTAGCCGGAAGGGCTTAACAAAATAGCAGCGGAAATCCAAAATAAAGCGTAGCGACCAATCGACAAGCCACAGGCTATCGAGTGGAGAACGAAGCCTAATCCGTGAAGTCGTCGTAGTACTCCCCTTCTGGCACCTCCTGCTGATAGTACTCCTCTCCCTCAACTGAGCAACATAGGCATAAAGCCGTGAGTACATTGGTACTCAGCAAGTCGTTTGTAACAATAAATGCAATATAATATGCAAGGCTTACCAAAGGGAGGCTGAAAGGTTAATTTGCATAAAGGCATTTATTGATGATATATATTAAATAACTTGAAAGCGAAAGTTAAATAAAAACAGTAATAATAGATAATCAAAGGGATAAACATGAACCACTTGTGAACACCGATTCACAAGTTTAACCAACAGTGAACTACCTGTCCACTCCCAACATAATCCACCAAGTTATAAAGGAAACACTAACCCTCGTGTGAAATCCCCGAGCACTGTCCATGACCGAGGACGCGGCTATTCGAATAGTTTTACACTCTGCAGAGGTTGCACAACTGTACCCACACGATGTGATTAGCCTAGGCCTAAGGAAATCACAACAAGGCCTTTACAATGCTCTACCTCAACCCAATCCTGCCCGCTAGGGTTTCGCATCACACCCCCCCTTGCGCCACATGGAAATCAGCAACCATGTCCATCACAATGGCAGAATCGAATTGAAATATTACAAATTAATCAGCCAGGTCCATCCCATAATAGACATGTGGTTTGCACGATTAAGCTCAGATCAATGGCGCACAAAGTTAAGTCCTTAGCATTACCCGGGCGAGACTACCACATCCCCCAAAGTACAACTGTACTTCCCCCTTTCGCACGATCACTGCCTGAGTGCAAAACCAATTTGTATAACCAAGCCAACGTCACACCAATGCCGTGGCACAAATTTTAATACACGTGGCACCAACCACAGTTCCATATATCATTAAGTCAAATTAATAATTTAACAGAGGTGATGAGATCAAACGTAAATAATAACTGGCTAAGCAATCTAATCGTACCATCCCAGGTGATAAATAAACTAGCATCACTAATAAATTTCCCAACCTATGGTGACAAAGGCATCATGGTATTTCAAAGTGTCCAAGAGGTGTAATTGCAATTGGGACAATAACTACCTGTGCAACGGTTTGAATAAAAATAGCAATGCAATGTAGTTTGAAACAAAATAATTAAATAATAGTTTGTAAAATTGGGTTCAACATGATCAAGGGACACGACTTGCCTTCGTTATGCTCGTGGGTACTCTGGTCTTCAGCGCGAAACACGCTCCTCCGAATCCGAATCTAACGAGAGAGAAAGCGACCGGAAACAAAGAAACACATAAAATGACAAGCAAAAGAACTCAAAAATCCCCAAAAATAGAACCAACAGCTAGAGCTCGATTTTAGATGAATTTAGAAAAAAGAACGGGGTCAATCGGAGCTAGGACGGAGGAGAACGGGCTCCCGGAAAATTAATTCAAAATTAATTCGGGAAAATTGAAAAAGGCTACTGTGCTGTGAACCCGGTTCACCGAATTCCGAGTTCACCGTGGACCCGGTCCACGTAACAGTGCACGGGGGGCGGCGGGCTGACGCGGCGGGGGCACGCTGACGTGGCAGCAGCATATGCTGCCACGTGGCGCGTGCTGACGTGGCAGCTGACGTGGCTGCCACGTGGCTCGGGGGGACGGCTAGGGCTGACGTGGCATGCCACGTAAGATGCCACGTCGCCTAGGGCTGACGTGGCCGGCCGCCGACGCGGCGCGCGGCGCGCGCGCGGCGGCGGGATCCGACGGCCGAGGGTTGGCCACGCGGCGCGATCGCGGCCGTGGATCCAGATCCGGATCTGCGGTCGGAGATCGGCGGCGCGTGTCGGTGAAGTGCGCGGATGGCGACGTGGCGGCTCGGCGCGCGCGCGCCGCCGCGCGGACGGCGCGATGGAGCGGCGCGGGTGGCGGCGACGATGCGCGTCGCGTGGCGGCGTCTTGGCGGCGCGAGCGTCGCACGGCGCGCGCCACGGCGCTTGGGATGGTTGGCGCGTGGCGGAGAGAGGGAGATCGGGCGGCGGGAATTAATTATTCCTTTCTTTTCTTTTTCCGAAATTCAAATAAACTTCTAAAAGCTCTAGAAAATAGCAAATAAATCCGGAAAATTCACCAAAATACGAGAAAATTCCTTGTGACACAAGGAACTCAAATAAAATATTTTCCACTTATGTTAATGTTTATTTTAATCACATTAAATCATTTAAAACTTTGAAAATTCATTTGAAGCTTCAATTAATTTCAGAAAATTCCAGAAAATTCATTTTTGAAATCCAGCTTTAAAATCTCGGAAAAACAGATGTTACAAACCTTACCCCTTAACGAGATCTCGACCCGAGATCCGGGCCAACTAAGAGAATAGGTTCGGAAACTCTGCTCTGAGATCCTCCTCGCGCTCCCAGGTGGCTTCCTCCTCGGAATGGTTGCTCCACTGAACTTTGCAAAAACGGACCGCTTTATTCCGGGTGACTCGCTCGACACTTCCAAGATTTTGTGCAGGTGCTCTTTGTATGACAGATCCTCCTGCGAGTCAACGGCCTCAATCGCACAACCTCCTGCGATGCTGCGCGAGCACTTCTTGATTGGGACACATGAAAGGCGTCATGTACCCCATCAAGGACGCAGTAGCTCAAGCGATAAGCAACCTCTCCCTGCGTTTGAGAATCTGAGCGGACCAACATATCTCGGTGCAAGCTTCCTTTTAGCTGAAATCTCTTCACACCTTTGAATGGTGTGATCCTCGATACACAAAATCATCGGCTCAAAACTCGGCTCTCCTGCGTCAGTATCTGCATAGCTTTTCATGCGGCACAGGCAGCTTTCAACCTTTCTGAATCAGCGGACCTTATCCTCGGCTTCTTTCAAACAATCGGGCCAAAAACTGACCTTCCCGTCTCTTTCCAATTGAGAGGGTCTGCATTTCTGCCATACAATGCCTCAAGCGGTGACATCTCGCAAACCGGCACGATAATCGTTGTTGTATGAGAACTCGCAAAGGTAAACAATCGTCCCACTTAGACCCATGATCAAGCACACAGGCTCTCAACATGTCCTCCGAATCTGATTAACTCGCTCTGTCGACCATCCATGCTGGGGTGATATGTTGTCTTGAAATTCAGGTGAGTTCCATAGCCTTATGGAAACTACCCCAAAACCGAGAGGTGAATCGCGATCCACGATCGACACAATCTTCTTGGGCACACCATGCAAACCGACTATCTGGACATATATAGCTCGCCAATCTGTCACCACCGTAAGTCGTCTTAAGCTGGAATGAAATGAGCAACCTTGGTCAAGCGGTCCACAATGACCCAAATCGAATCATGACCCTCTTTGGTTTTAGGCAAACCGACTATAAAGTCCATACCAATTTCTTCCTACTTCCACTCGGGGACTTTTAATGGTTGTAGCAAACTGCGCAGTCTCAGTGCTCTGCCTTTACTCTCGACAAACATCACAAAGGGCTACATACTCGGCAATCTCACGCTTCATGTTTGGCCACCAATACTTATCCTTAATGTCTTGGTACATCTTGGTACGCTGGATGAATCGAATATAGTGACTCATGAGCCTCTTTTAATAACACATCCTTTAGTTCTTGCTTGTTGGGCACACACAAACGCCGCTTGAACCACAAGGTTCCACTGGTCGTCATCAAAATCCCGACTCTTTACCTTCGCTCAAATTCTTTACGATCCGCTGAAATGCCTCATCATCCGACCGAGCCCGCGAATCGACCATCAAAGTAGGCTGCATCTCCATAGTGCCAAAAATCACAGCTCAACCAACTCAAGGTTAAGCTTCAAATTCCTCATGCAAAGTGGTGACTCTCTCGAACCATCACCAATTACGGTATACCTTTACGCTCAAGGCATCTGCAACAACATTAGCTTTTCCGGATGATAATGTATGCCCACATTATAATCCTTTATCGGCTCTAACCACCTCCTCTCGCTGAGGTTAAGCTCGGACTGGGTAAAGATGTATTTCAGACTCTTATGATCCGTGTAAACCTCACATCTGTTACCCATCAGATAATGACGCCAAATCTTTAAAGCATGCACTACGGCTGCCAACTCCAAATCATGGGTAGGGTAGTTCTCCTCATGCGGTCTCAACTGGCGTGAGGCATAGGCTACCACTCTCTTGTCTTGCATCAAGACACAACCCAAACCTTTGCGCGAGGCATCGCAAAATATCTCAAAATCCTTGTTAATATCGAGGCAATACAAGCACTTGGGGCTGTGGTCAAACTCTCCTTAAGTTTCAAAACTCTTCTCGCACTCTGGCGTCCAAGTGAATTTCTTTTCCTTTTTGAGCAATCTGCGTGAGGGTCAGCCACACCGAAAATCCTCAATAAAGCGACGGTAGTATCTGCCATACCAGAAAACTCGACTGGTAATCAAGTGGTGATCGCCAATCCAAAACATCACTTACTTTCCCAGGTCAATCGCAACTCCTTCTGCTGTCAACACATGCCCTAGAAAGGCGACTTTCTTCATCCAAAACTCACATTTGCTGAACTTTGCATACAACTGATTATCTCTCAATTTCTGCAATGCTAACCTCAAGTGCCCCTGATGTTCCTCCTCATCCTTGGAATATATCAAAATGTCGTCAATGAATACAACGACAAATTTGTCCAAATATTCCATAAACACCTTATTCATCAAATACATGAAATATGCCGGAGCATTTGTCAAACCAAATGACATCATTTGTGAACTCGTATAGACCATAACGAGTCGAGAAGGTGTCTTGGGTATGTCCTCCTTACGTATCCTCATCCGATGATATCCCGATCTCAAATCAATCTTGGAGAATACTCCTGCTCCCTTAAGCTGGTCAAACAGGTCATCGATCCTGGGCAGAGGGTACTTATTTTTGATGGTAACCTCATTAAGTGCTCTGTAGTCCACACACATGCGCCGACTACCATCCTTCTTCTTGACAAACAACACCGGCGCTCCCACGGGATGAACTCGATCGATATAACCCTTATCCAAAAGCTCCTGAATTTGCTTCTTCAACTCGCTAAATCATTGGTGGCATCAGGTAGGGTCTCTTGGAAATCGGAGCGGTACCGCACAAGCTCAATCGAAACTCAACCTCCCTCTCGGTGGCATACGGAAGATCATTCGAAACACGTCGGGTACTCTCGACAACCGTACACCCTCCAACTGGATTACCTTACTCGGCAAATCATGGTAGCTCTGCCGGCACTCAGCGTCGCGAATCGCACCTTAACTCCATCTCGAATTGGTTAAGGTCACCGCTCTGCTCCCACGCCTAACATCGCTGCTGCTTCGGCTAATCCATTCCCAAGATTACATCTAGGGATCGCATATCCAACAAAATCAGGTCGGCCCGAACTCAACTCCTGAATGGTTATCTAACTCTGGACAACCTAGGTTGGATCTCAACTTCGGATCCGGGATTGGATTAAAAGAACAGATCCAAAAGCAACGATTTTCAATTGTTGCTTTAAAGCAAAACTCCGAGAAACAAGCGAATGCGAAGCTCGAATCAAATAAAGCGGTGGCGAGGAATTGAATGTACGAAACGCATCGATCACAACGCTCGGCGCTGCTCGGCATCCTCTGCGGTGGCGTGGTTCACGACCTCTCACCACCGGCGTCCCGGGCACGTCTGGCCGGGGTGCTCCTCGCCCCGCTCCCGGGTAGGGAGTGCGGCCGGGTGTGGCTCCCAAGTCAAAGCGAATCGGTGTCGGGCACGCCTCGAGGGCACTTGCTAGCATAGTGTCCCACTTCATGACACTTGAAGCAAGTGATGGACGCCGCTGGATTATTACTCTTCGCTGCTTTGCCCACTGGAACCACTAGGGCGCCGTCTGACCAAATCGGCGTGGAGTCCGTGGGGTCGAAATCTGAAGATCGCTGCTGCTGCTGCTGCTTCTTTGTGGCGCTCGTGCGGTGATAGGTACCAAAACAGGCCTCTGAGGCTCGTGAGGCGGGATCCTGCTGGATCAACCTCCTCTTGCGAGACTCCTCGAGCTCGCGGCGACTCTCCTCGATAAGTATGGCCTTATCCACCAATCGCTGAAGCGGCATAGTCGTTGCCTCGACTTGCACCTTCAAAGCTGGGTTCAAGCCTTTCTTGAACCTCTTACGGCGCGAAGCATGCACTGCCGCTACATCCTCTGGCGTAGCGCGAGCCAAGCGAGTGAATTTGTTGAGATATTCACTCACCGACGAGTTCCTCTCTTTGGAACTCCCGAAACTCATCCTTCTTCATCTCAACCACTCCCTCCATGACATGAGCGGTGTGGAAAGCCTTTGCGAATTCCTTCCGGTGATATTATGCTGATCCTCATGGGCGGCATGCGGTGGTTCTCCACCACTCTGCTGCGGTCCCTCAGGCCGATGTCTTGCATACGACACCTTCTCCTGTCGGTGCACCGGCCAAGTTCAGTTTCTTCTCAATCTGAACGGACCCGATCGTCGGCCTCAAAACTCGAGGAACCGGAGAAAGCAGCGGTCTCGTCCTCATAAACTCTGCGTAGCTGGTGCGCCGACGATGTCTTGGCGGTGGTGCGGCTCTGGTCTTTGTCATTGATCATAGTCTCGCATACCACGCATCATAGTTCGCATCATCCGTATGCAGGCCATCAAGAATCGATCGAGCGCAGGATCCAAGACAGGTGGCACTGGCTGCGCGCGCACCTTCTTTCTCAGGGTCTGGTTCCCCGGTTGCGGTGGAGGAGTTCTGGTATCAACCATCTTGCTCAAAAGAAAACAATCTGGATGACCAAAGGCGAAAGACGAGAGGAAAAGCATAGATAAGAGGTAAATGCGTCTAAGGGGTTTTGCTTAATGGAGACCTAACTAAACAAACACTTAGCCAAAAGGCTAACTAAGAACCGAACAAAAATAAACTCCAATAAAAGATTTGACATGATCGCAATATAATGCTTTTAAGGCAATATTTGCAGCTCACATCGCACACAATCGCAAACAAAATTCAACGTGTCTACTCGCACTATCTACTCAAGGCTCCCACTCGGGTCGACAAATAGGGTACACCGCTATCGTCCTCGTAATCATCAGACAACCCACGAGTTGCGGATCGGCGGTGATCGCTCTCGATTGCGCTGGAGTGAACTGGCTGAGGTAAGCGCGACGATCTCGGTGATACGACGTCTCTCCTCTGGGCTCGGCGTGTAGGCGACGGTAGAGGTATCGCGATGCGGTCGGGCTCCTCCCGCATCGCTCGTAGTCTCGGTGGCTCCGTCTTGCTCCTTGAACTTCCGAACGAGTCCGCCATGTTGATCTTGTATAGCTTGCAAAGTCGACGGATGGCTTTGTGCGCAACTCTCAGCCGACATCTCCCACCGCACCGGTGTTCTTGAAACTGTGATGTAACACCCGCTTGCCAACCGGGTAGTGAAATATAGCCCGAGATGCTCCGATCGTTGACCTTTTGCTTCTCATCCTTAGTGAGGTAGACGGGCGTCTCTTAAATCGAGGCACCGCAACAAAACGCGTAAGTGACCTCCATCCTCCCGTCGGGCTGTAGAAGCTTGGGACATCTAATGCATTTATAAGGGAAAGATCAGTTTATAACTTTAGGAAAACAAATTTTGCAAGAGTTGGGGCGAGAGACAAGAATCCTTAAGAATGGGGTAAGAAGATAGAGATATTACTAAATATCAAGTTTAATTGGTTTGATTTAGAAAATAAATTTTTGGGCTACGACCAATTTAACTTAGGGCTTCGTCCTACAGTCGATATGGCTCTGATATCATGATGCCGCCCATGAGGATCAGCATAATATCACCTGGAATCGGGCGGGATCGGGCGGTGGTAGTCTCGCCCGGGTAATGCTAAGGACTTAACTTTGTGCGCCATTGATCTGAGCTTAATCGTGCAAACCACATGTCTATTATGGGATGGACTCGCTGATTAATTTGTAATATTTCAATTCGATTACGCCATTGTGATGGACATGGTTGCTGATTTCCATGTGGCGCAAGGGGGTGTGATGCGAAACCTAGCGGGCGAGGATTGGGTTGAGGTAGAGCATTGTAAAGGCCTTGTTGTGATTTCCTTAGGCCTAGGCTAATCACATCGTGTGGTACAGCCAGTGCAACCTCTGCAGAGTGTAAAACTATTCGAATAGCCGCGTCCTCGGTCATGGACAAAGTGCTCGGGATTTCACACGAGGGTTAGTGTTTCCTTTATAACTTGGTGGATTATGTTGGGAGTGGACAGGTAGTTCACTGTTGGTTAAACTTGTGAATCGGTGTTCACAAGTGGTTCATGTTTATCCCTTTGATTATCTATTATTACTGTTTTTATTTAACTTTCGCTTTCAAGTTATTTAATATATATCATCAATAAATGCCTTTATGCAAATTAACCTTTCAGCCTCCCTTTGGTAAGCCTTGCATATTATATTGCATTTATTGTTACAAGCGACTTGTCGAGTACCAATGTACTCACGGCTTTATGCCTATGTTGCTCGATTGAGGAGAGGAGTACTATCACCGGGAGGTGCGGAAGGGGAGTACTACGACGACTTCACGGATTAGGCCGTTCTCCACTCGATAGCCTGTGGCTTGTCGATTGGTCGCTACGCTTTATTTTGGATTTCCGCTGCTATTTTGTTAAGCCCTTCCGGCTAGAGATATTGTAAGCTTGGCCATAAGGTCGTACCTTTGATATTTTATCGATATTCTAGCTTTCCCTTATTATTGTCGTGTGTATGACTGATGACATCTATGTTTGATTTGTGTGCACTAGCGTGATCTGGACTAGTGCGGTTTACGAGAGACCGAATTTGCACATTCGGGTCTCGGCAGAGATGGTATCGAGCCATATCGATCAGAGGACGAAGCCCTAAGTTAAATTGGTCGTAGCCCAAAAATTTATTTTCTAAATCAAACCAATTAAACTTGATATTTAGTAATATCTCTATCTTCTTACCCCATTCTTAAGGATTCTTGTCTCTCGCCCCAACTCTTGCAAAATTTGTTTTCCTAAAGTTATAAACTGATCTTTCCCTTATAAATGCATTAGATGTCCCAAGCTTCTTACAGCCCGACAGGAGGATGGAGGTCACTTCTACGCGTTTTGTTGCGGTGCCTCGGATTTAAGAGACTGCCCGTCTACTTCACTAAGGATGAGAAGCAAAAAGGTCAACGCATCGGGAGCATCTCCGGGCTATATTTCACTACCCGGTTGGCAGCGGTGTTACATCACGCTTTCAAGAACACCGGTGCGGTGGGAGATGTCAAGCCTGAGAGTTGCGCACAAAGCCATCCGTCGACTTTGCAAGCTATACAAGATCAACATGGCCGACTCGTTCGGAAGTTCAAGGAGCGATGACGGAGCCACCCCGAGACTACGAGCGATGCAGGAGGAGCCCGACGCGATCGCCGATACCTCTACCGTCGCCTACACCGCCGAGCCCAGAGGAGAGACGTCGTATCACCGAGATCGTCGCGCCTACCTCACCGTTCACTCCGGCGCCAACATCGAGAGCGATCACCGCCGATCCGCAACTCGTGGGTTGTCTACAAAGTGATTCGAGGACGATAGCGATGTACCCTATTTGTCGGAGACCCGAGTGGGAGCCTTGAGTAGATAGTGCGAGTAGACACGTTGAATTTTGTTTGCGATTGTGTGCGATGTGAGCTGCAAATATTGCCTTAAAAGCATTATATTGCGATCATGTCAAATCTTTTATTGGAGTTTATTTTGTTCGGTTCTTAGTTAGCCTTTTGGCTAAGTGTTTGTTTAGTTAGGTCTCCATTAAGCAAAACCCCTTAGACGCATTTACCTCTTATCTATGCTTTTCCTCTCGTCTTTCGCCTTTGGTCGATCGGCGATTGTTTTCTTTTGAGCAAGATGGTTGATACCGTGAACTCCTCCACCGCAACCGGGAACCAGACCCGAGAACAGATGCCGCGCAGCCTGGTGCCACTGTCTTGGATCCTGCGCTCGATCGATTCTTGATGGCGAACACGCATGATGCGACCATGATGCGGTATCACGGACTATGATGCAGCGACAAGACACGAGCCGAAGCACCACCGCGGCGCCGTCGGCACCAGCTACGCAGAGTTTATGAGGACGAAACCGCTGTTTTCTCCGGTTCCTCGAGCCTTTGGAGGCCGACGACCGGGTCCGTTCAGCTTGAGAAGAAACGGAACTTGGCCTGCACCGACAGGAGAAGGTGCTTGATGCGGCAGACATCGCCTGAGGGACCGGCAGCAGAGTGGTGGGAGAACTCACTGTGCGCCCATGAGGATCAACATAATATCACTGGAAGGAATTCGCAAAGGCTTTCCACACCGCTCATGTCATGGAGGGAGTGGTTGAGATGAAGAAGGATGAGTTTCGGAGTTCCAGTGAGAGGAACTCATCGGTGAGTGAATATCTCAACAAATTCACTCACTTGGCTCGCTTCGCGCGCGAGAGGATGTAGCGGCGATGCAGCTTCGCGAAGAGGTTCAAGAAAGGCTTGAACCCAGCTTTGAAGGTGCAAGTCGTAGGCAACGACTATGCCGATTTCAGCGATTGGTGGATAAGGCCATACTTATCGAGGAGAGTCGCCGCGAGCTCGAGGAGTCTCGCAAGAGGAGGTTGATCAGCGAGGATCCCGGTCTCACCGATCTCGAGGCCTCGTTTTGGTACCTATCACCGCCACGAGCGCCACAAAGCAGCAGCAGCAGCAAAGAAGCAGCGATCTTGTGATTTGGACCCACTGCACTCCACGCGGTTTGATCAGAGATGCGGCGTCTAGTGGTTCCAATGGGCAGCAGCGGCAGCAGAAGAGTAATAATCCAAAGGCGTCCATCACTTGCTTCAAGTGTCATGAAGTGGGACACTATGCTAGCAAGTGCCCTCGAGGCGTGCCCCGACACCGATTCGCTTTGACTTGGGAGCCACACCGGCCGTACTCTACCTCGGGCAGCGGGGCGGAGCACCCCGCCGGGACGAGGCGGCGGGGCGCCGGTGGTGAGAGTCGTGAACCACGTCCACCGCAGAGGATGCCTGAGCAGCGCGAGACGTTGTGATCGATGCGTTTCGTACATTCAATTCTGCCACCGCTTTATTTGATTACGAGCTCGCATTCGTTTGTTTCTGGAGTTTCGCTTTAAAGCAACAATTGAAAATCGTTGCTCTTGGATCATTCTTTTAATCCAATCCCGGATCCGAAGTTGAGATCCAACCTAGGTTGTCCAGAGTTAGGATAACCATTCGGGAGTTGAGTTCAGGGCGACTGATTTTGTTAGATATGCATCCCTAGATGTAATCTTGGGAATGGATTAACCGAAGCGGCGAGCGGTGTTAGGCGTGGGAAGCGAGCGGTGACCTTAACCAATTCGGATGGAGTTAAGGTGCGATTCGCGCCGATGAGTGCCACCGAGCGGTCATGATTTGCCGAGTAAGGTAATCCAGTTGGAGGTGTACGGTTGTCGGAGTACCCGCGTGTTTCGAATGATCTTCCGGTATGCCACGAGAGGAGAGGTTGAGTTTCGATTGAGCTTGTGCGGTACCGCTCCGATTTCCAAGAGACCCTACCGGATGCCACCAATGATTTAGCGAATTGAAGAAGCAAATTCGGAGCTTTTGGATAAGGGTTATATCGGATCGAGTTCATCCCGTGGGGAGCGCCGGTGTTGTTTGTCAAGAAGAAGGATGGTAGTCGGCGCATGTGTGTGGACTACGAGCACTTAATGAGGTTACCATCAAAAATAAGTACCCTCGCCCGGGATCGATGACTGTTTGACCAGCTTAAGGGAGCAGAGTATTCTCCAAGATTGATTTGAGATCGAGGATATCATCGGATGAGGATACGTAAGGAGGACATACCCAAGACAGCCTTCTCGACTCGTTATGGTCTATACGAGTTCACAGTGATGTCATTTGGTTTGACAAATGCTCCAGCATATTTCATGTATTTGATGAATAAGGTGTTTATGGAATATTTGGACAAATTTGTCGTTGTATTCATTGACGACATTTTGATATATTCCAAGGATGAGGAGGAACATCAGGAGCACTTGAGGTTAGCATTGCAGAAATTGAGAGATAATCAGTTGTATGCAAAGTTCAGCAAATGTGAGTTTTGGATGAAGAAAGTCGCCTTTCTAGGGCATGTGTTGACAGCGAAGGAGTTGCATTGACCAGGGAAAGTAAGTGATGTTTTGGATTGGCAAACCCACTTGATTACAGTCGAGTTTTACTGGTATGGCAGATACTACCGTCGCTTTATTGAGGATTTTCGGTGTGGCTGACACCTCACACGGTTGCTCAAAAGGAAAAGAAATTCACTTGGGCGCCAGAGTGCGAGAAGAGTTTTGAAACTTAAGGAGAGTTTGACCACAGCCCGGTGCTTGTATTGCCCGATATTAACAAGGATTTTGAGATATTTTGCGATGCCTCGCGCAAAGGTTTGGGTTGTGTCTTGATGCAAGACAAGAGAGTGGTAGCCTATGCCTCACGCCGATTGAGACCGCATGAGGAGAACTACCCTACCCATGATTTGGAGTTGGCGGCCGTAGTGCATGCTTTAAAGATTTGGCGTCATTATCGATGGGTAACAGATGTGATGTTTACGGATCATAAGAGTCCAAAATACATCTTTACCCATCCGAGCTTAACCTCAGCAGAGGAGGTGGTTAGAGCCGATAAAGGATTATAATGTGGGCATACATTATCATCCCGGAAAAGCTAATGTTGTTGCAGATGCCTTGAGCGAGAAAGGTATCTGTAATTCGGTGATGGTTCGAGAGAGTCACCACTTTGCATGAGGAATTTGAAGCTTAACCTTGAGTTGGTTGAGCGAGATTTTTGGCGACTATGGAGATGCAACCTACTTTGGATGGTCGATTCGCGAGCTCGGTCGGATGATGAGGCATTTCAATGGATCGAAAAGAATTTGAGCGAAGGTAAAGAGTCGGGATTTTGATGAGCGACGAGGAACCTTGTGGTTCAAGCGGCGTTTGTGTGTGCCCAACAAGCAAGAACTAAAGGATGTGTTATTAAAAGAGGCTCATGAGTCACTATATTCGATTCATCGAGCAAGTACCAAGATGTACCAAGACATTAAGGATAAGTATTGGTGGCCAAACATGAAGCGTGAGATTGCCGAGTATGTAGCCCTTTGTGATGTTTGTCGAGAGTAAAGGCGAGCACCGTGAGACTGCGCAGTTTGCTACAACCATTAAAAGTCCCCGAGTGGAAGTGGGAAGAAATTGGTATGGACTTTATAGTCGGTTTGCCTAAAACCAAAGAGGGTCATGATTCGATTTGGGTCATTGTGGACCGTTTGACCAAGGTTGCTCATTTCATTCCAGCTTAAGGCGACTTACAAGTGGTGACAGATTGGCGAGCTATATATGTCGAGATAGTCGGTTGCATGGTGTGCCCAAGAAGATTGTGTCGATCGTGGATCGCAGATTCACCTCTCGGTTTTGGGTAGTTTCCATAAGGCTATGGGAACTCACCGAATTTCAAGATAGACATATCACCCCGCATGGATGGTCGACAGAGCGAGTTAATCAGTTACTCGAGGACATGTTGAGAGCCTGTGTGCTTGATCATGGGTCTAAGTGGGACGATTGTTTACCTTTGCGAGTTCTCGTACAACAACGATTATCGTGCCGGTTGCGAGATGTCACCGTTTGAGGCATTGTATGGCAGAAATGCAGACCCCTCTCAATTGGAAAGAGACGGGGGAAGGTCAGGTTTTTGGCCCAGACTGTTTGAAAGAAGCTGAGGATAAGGTCCGCTTGATTCAGAAAGGTTGAAAGCTGCCAGGCAGACAGAGAAAAGCTATGCAGATACTGGCGCCAGAGCCGAGTTTTGAGCCGATGATTTTGTGTATCGAGGATCACACCATTCAAAGGTGTGAAGAGATTTCAGCTAAAGGAAGCTTGCACCGAGATATGTTGGTCCGTTCAGGATTACAAACGCAGGGAGAGGTTGCTTATCGATTGGAGCTACTGCGTCCTTCATGGGGTACATGGCGTCTTTCATGTGTCCCAATCAAGAAGAAGTCTGCTGCGTACGTGAGGAGGTTGTGCGATTGAGGCCGTTGACTGCAGGAGGATCTGTCATACAAAGAGCACCAGCACAAAATCTTGGAAGTGTCGAGCGAGTCACCCGAATAAAGCGGTCCGTTTTGCAAAGTTCGGTGGAGCAACCATTCCAGGAGGAAGCCACAGGAGCGCGAGGAGGATCTCGAGCGAGTTTCGAACCTATTCTCTTAGTTGGCCCAGATCTCGGGTCGAGATCTCGTTTAAGGGTAAGGTTTGTAACATCCTGTTTTTCTGAGATTTTTAAAGCCCGGATTTCAAAAATGAATTTTCTGAATTTTCTGAAATTAATTGAAGCTTCAAATGAATTTTCAAAGTTTTAAATGATTTAATGTGATTAAAATAAACATTAACATAAGTGGAAAATATTTTATTTAAGTTCCTTGTGTCACAAGGAATTTTCTGGTATTTTCGGTGAATTTTCCGGATTTATTTGCTATTTTCTAGAGCTTTTAGAAGTTTATTTGAATTTCTGAAAAAGAAAAGAAAGGAATAATTCCCGCCCGATCCCCTCTCTCGCCACGCGTCAACCATCCCGCCGCCAGCGCGGCCACAGTTTTCCCATGCGCGCGCTTCCCGCGCCGATCCGCGCAAGCCACGCGTCGGCGCAGATTCACGGCTGGCGGCACGCGCGCACGCGCCGCCTCGCCTCGCCTCGCCGCCCGATCGCGCGCGCGCGATCGCAGCCGTCCGCCCGCGCCGCGCGAACCTAACCCTAGCATGCGCCCGCCGTCCGATCCCTCCGCGTTGAATCCTAGCCGTCCAAACCTAATCGCGTTAGCGCGCGTAACGATCGGGATTGCCTCGGTTCGCGTGTTAAAACCGCCGCCTCGCCTCGGTTCGTGTGCCGCCGCACGAACTCCTCGCCGCCGCCTCCGCCCGCCCTCGCGCCGCCGCCGACGCGGAGCCGTTCCGCGCCGCCGCGTCGCCAGCGTCACCGCCGCCGCCGAGGTCGCCGGAGCGAGCCGCCGCCGTCGCGTCGCCGCGGTGAGCTCCCGCGCCGATTCGCCCGCGTCGCCGCGTCGCCTCGCCGTCGCCCTCGCCCTCGCCTCGCCTCGCCTCGGCGCGCTGCGCCAGCGCGCCCGCGACCCGTCGCCTCGCACGCGCGCCGCCCGCGCGTCGCCGATCCGCCCTCCGCGCCCGACCACGCGTCGCCCGCCGCTGCGATCCGCGCTTCGCCGCCGCGCCAGCGCCGCGCCGCGCGCGCGCGCGCGCGCCGCCACACGTCGCCAATCCGCCCGTCGCCGCGCGCGCGCGCGATCCTCGCCGCCCGCTTCGGATCGGCCGAGGCTCTCGAATCGGCCGCGTGTCGCCTCCCGCCGTCGGATACCGTCGCGCCGCCGCGCCGCGCCGCCAAGCCGCCAGCCTAGCCACGTGGCAGCACCAGCGCGTGCCACGTCAGCCCTAGGCCACGTGGCACGACACGTGGCATGCCACGTCAGCGCCACGTCAGCCCTAGCCGTCCCCCGAGCCACGTGGCAGCCGCGTCGCTGCCGCCACGTCGGCCGCGCGCCGCGTGGCGGCATATCTTTTGCCGCCACGCGCGCCCCGCCGCGTCGACCCGCCGCCCCGTGCCTATTACGTGGACCGGGTCCACGGTGAACTCGGAATTCGGTGAACCGGGTTCACAGCACAGTAGCCTTTTTCAATTTTCCCGAATTAATTTTGAATTAATTTTCCGGGAGCCCGTTCTCCTCCGTCCTAGCTCCGATTGACCCCGTTCTTTTTTCTAAATTCATCTAAAATCGAGCTCTAGCTGTTGGTTCTGTTTTTGGGGATTTTTGAGTTCTTTTGCTTGTCATTTTATGTGTTTCTTTGTTTCCGGTCGCTTTCTCTCTCGTTAGATTCGGATTCCGGAGGAGCAGGTTTCGCGCCAGAAGACCAGGAGTACCCCGCTGAGCATAACGAAGGCAAGTCGTGTCCCTTGATCATGTTGAACCCAATTTTACAAACTATTATTTAATTATTTTGTTTCAAACTACATTGCATTGCTATTTTTATTCAAACCGCTGCATTGTAGTTATTGTCCCAATTGCAATTACACCTCTTGGACACTTTGAAATACCATGATGCCTTTGTCACCATAGGTTGGGAAATTTATTAGTGATGCTAGTTTATTTATCACCTGGGATGGTACGATTAGATTGCTTAGCCAGTTATTATTTACGTTTGATCTCATCACCTCTGTTAAATTATTAATTTGACTTAATGATATATGGAACTGTGGTTGGTGCCACGTGTATTAAAATTTGTGCCACGGCATTGGTGTGACGTTGGCTTGGTTATACAAATTGGTTTTGCACTCGCGAGTGATCGTGCGATAAAGGGAAATACAGTTGTACTTTGGGGATGTGGTAGTCTCGCCGGTAATGCTAAGGACTTAACTTTGTGCGCCATTGATCTGAGCTTAATCGTGCAAACCACATGTCTATTATGGGATGGACCTGGCTGATTAATTTGTAATATTTCAATTCGATTCTGCCATTGTGATGGACATGGTTGCTGATTTCCATGTGGCGCAAGGGGGGGTGTGATGCGAAACCCTAGCGGGCAGGATTGGGTTGAGGTAGAGCATTGTAAAGGCCTTGTTGTGATTTCCTTAGGCCTAGGCTAATCACATCGTGTGGGTACAGTTGTGCAACCTCTGCAGAGTGTAAAACTATTCGAATAGCCGCGTCCTCGGTCATGGACAGTGCTCGGGGATTTCACACGAGGGTTAGTGTTTCCTTTATAACTTGGTGGATTATGTTGGGAGTGGACAGGTAGTTCACTGTTGGTTAAACTTGTGAATCGGTGTTCACAAGTGGTTCATGTTTATCCCTTTGATTATCTATTATTACTGTTTTTATTTAACTTTCGCTTTCAAGTTATTTAATATATTTCATCAATAAATGCCTTTATGCAAATTAACCTTTCAGCCTCCCTTTGGTAAGCCTTGCATATTACATTGCATTTATTGTTACAAACGACTTGCTGAGTACCAATGTACTCACGGCTTTATGCCTATGTTGCTCAGTTGAGGGAGAGGAGTACTATCAGCAGGAGGTGCCAGAAGGGGAGTACTACGACGACTTCACGGATTAGGCTTCGTTCTCCACTCGATAGCCTGTGGCTTGTCGATTGGTCGCTACGCTTTATTTTGGATTTCCGCTGCTATTTTGTTAAGCCCTTCCGGCTAGAGATATTGTAAGCTTGGCCATAAGGTCGTACCTTTGATATTTTATCGATATTCTAGTTTTCCCTTATTATTGTCGTGTGTATGACTGTGATGACATCTATGTTTGACTGTGTGCACTAGCGTGATCCTGGACTAGTGCAGTTTACACAGAGAGACCGAATTTGCATATTCGGGTCTCGACAGAGCACGCGAAAAGTCAAAACAAACTAAACTCAAATAAAATCCAAAAATTATAAAATATATATTAGGAGATAGAATATGACTTTAGGAATTTGAATGGGTCTAAACGGAGTTAGGGCGAAAGATAACGACTTCTGGTAGTTTGAATTTCAAAGAAATGAATAAAAAGAATTATTGAAATTCTTTTCTTTGTGAAGGAAAAGTGGTCGGAAGCTATAATATTGGGTGAATCTTCAGGTGGTCGAAAGCTATGGTGGAAGGCTATAGTCAGAAAGCACGATATGGTTGAATATCTGTAGTCGATGGTCAAAAGCTCTAGAGAGTGGTTGGGAGTGGTCAGGTGCTGACGTGGCATGCCACATGGGTCAGATGTGGACATGGCTTGCCAAGTGGGTAAAAGAGGGAAAGACTTAGTAGAGGCCGTTAAATGGGAATTGGACTGTGATGATGCCCAAAGAAGTTTGGACCAATCTGAATGGTCAAAAAAATATTCGGAATATCCGAACAGCAAAAAGAGAGGAGGTGGCGCTAAGGTGGCTCGGCGCACGGGGACCAACAGTCTATCAGAGTTCCGGTGAGGGACGACGGCTAGCGAGGGGCGCAAAAGAGTGAGAGAACTGCGAGGAGTGTGTTGGTGCTTTTGTGCATTACCGCAAGTGGCTGGAAGGTGGTCGGCGGCGAAGTGAAGTGGTGGCACAACTTGGGCGGCGTGGCGACGGCGTTTCGGCGGTGAGGAGACTTAGCCAAGGGGCAGTTGAGAAAATCCAAAAATTACAAAATATATACTAAAAAATAGATTATGAATTTAGATGAATTTAGAAATTGGAATCACTTAATTCGGAGTTTGGACGGAGGAGAACGAGCGATTGGAAAACTAGCAGATCAGAAAATCCTGAAAAAAAATTAGGAATATTCCTACTCAAAACTAACATAGAGTAGTTTTTGGCTGTGACGCCGATAAGAAAAGGCATAGGAGGTGAAGCCAACTAGCAAAATGGGTTGCTAAGGATCTGAGGCACATGCAGGAAGTGACGACACGTCGAACGGAGTACGGTGACGACGTAGATGGCACCAAGACATAGGTTTGGAGAGAAGAATATTTTCGGGCATGGAACATGGAGAAGTAAGGTGAGCACGACATAGAACACGGCGAGTGTCGAGACCCGAATATGCAAATTCGGACTCTGTGTAAACTACACTAGTCCAGGATCACGCTAGTGCACACAGTCAAACATAGATGCAATCACAACTATACACACGTTGAATAATAGGGAAAACTCAAATATCGATAAATCTCAGAGGTTCGACCTTATGGCCAAACTTACAATATCTCTAACCGGAAAGGGTTTAAAACTAACAGCGGAAAATCCAAAATAAAGCGTAGCGGCCAATCGATAAGCCCACAGGCTATCGAGTGGAGAACGAAGCCTAATCCGTGAAGTCGTCGATGTACTCTCCTTCTGGAACCTCCTGCTGATAATACTCCTCCTCCTCAACTGAGAAATATAGGTGTAAAAGCCGTGAGTACATTGGTACTCAGCAAGTCATTTTTAACAAATAGATGCAATATAGTATGCAAGGCTTACCAATGAATGGCTGAAAGGTTAATTTACATAAATAGATATTTGAAGGTAAATACAATAAATAGATTGAAAGCGCAATTTCAATAAAACAATATGAAATAAGTAATCAAAGGAATTGAACTGAACCACTTGTAGACCTCCCATCCACAAGTTACACCAACAGTGAACTACCTATTCACTTCCAACATAAACCACCGAGTTTAAAAGACAACACTAACCCTCGTGTGAAATCACCGAGCATTGTCCATGACCGAGGACACAGCTATTCGAATAGTTTTACACTCTGCAGAGGTTGCACAACCGTACCCACACAATGTGATTAGCCTCGATCTCAGGAAATCACAACAAGGTATTTACAAAGTTCAATTCCAACATAATCCTGCCCGCTAGGGTTTCGCATCACAACCCCCTTGCGCCACATGGAAATCAGCAACCATGTTCATCTCATTGGCAAGATTAAGTTCAAACCTCCCAAATTAGTCAGCCAGGTTTATCCCATACTAGACATGTGGTTTGCATGATAAAGCTCAGATCAATGGCGCATAAAGTTAAGTCCTTAAGTCTACCCGGGCAAGACTACCACATCCCACGAAGTGAACCTACACTTCCCCCTTTATTACACGATCACTCGCTCGAGTGCAAAACCAGGTTTTGTATAACCACGCCAGTGACACACCAATGTCATGGCACAAATTTGAATAAATATGGCGCCAACCACGGTTCCATATCTCATTAAGTCAAATTAATAATTCAAAGGTGATGATAAACCCAATCATAAATTAAGCAAGGCTAAGCATGCTAATTGTACAACCCATGTGATAAATATTGTAGTATCATTAGTACGTTTCCCAACCTATGGTGACAATAGCATCATGTCATTTCAAAGTATCAAGGAGGGATTAATCAATTGGAACGATAACTACCATATCCAAAGTTTGTAATTAGATAACGACGCAATGTAATTTAAAATAAAATAATTAAATAATAGATTACAAACTGGGTTCAACATGATCAAAGGACACAACTTGCCTTGGTTATGCTCAGCAAGGTACTCGGGGTCTTCGGGCGTAGCTCCTGCTACTCCGGAATTGGAATCTAACAAGAGAGAAAAACAACCGAAACAACAGAAACACATAAAATGATAAGCAAATGAACTCCAAAAATCATAAAACTAGAACCAAAAGCTAGAGCTCGATTTTAGATGAATTTAGAAAAAAGAACGGGGGTCAACCGGAGCTAGGACGGATGAGAACGGGCTTTCAGAAAATAAACCCTAAAGGAAATTCAGAAAAATTAAGAAATCGCACTGTGCTGTGGACCGGGTGTATGGAAGAGAGAGAGTGTTCACGGTGGACCGGGTCCATGAAACAGTGGAATGGCTGATGTGGCAGGCGAAGGAGCTGACACATGGCAGTGATGATGTGGCGGCTGACGTGGCAACACGTGGCACCCAGGGCTCAGATATTGCTGACATGGCATGACGTGGTAGGTTAGGGCTGACGTGGCTTGCCACGCGGGCTAGGGCTGAGGTGGCAGTGCGGCGTGGCGGCGGCGGAAGATCGGACGGCTGAGGTACAACCACGTGGCGCGATCTGGTCTGTTCACTCAGATCTGGATCGATGGTTGAGATTGGTGGCGGTGGCCGTCCGATGGGCGGCGCGGGTTTGGGCACACACATCGAGGCAGGCACGGGCGCAGTGCGAGCGAGACCGACGGGGTGCGATGTGGCGGCCAAGGTGGCTCCAGTGAGTGCGGGTGCGGGAGGGCTCTAGCGGGCGTGGCACACGGCGGAGGTGGTTCAGGACGACGGGGTTGGCATGGTGACTCACCAGCGAGGACGGGGTGACGGCGAAGGTCGTCCGGGTGCGGTGCGGCGACAGGAGGGCTCCGGCGGGCGTGGACTCCGACGAGGGCGGCTCCGGCCGGCGGTGCACGACGGGATGGCGTGGACGTGGCAGCGCATTGAACAAAGAACGGCTTGCGGCGAGAGGTGGCGGCGGCGCGGAGGGTGAACATGAACCGAGGAGGCGGCGACGCACGAACCGAGGGGCAACGGGGTTTCAAAGCACGCGAACCGAGGGAGACCGGGACGGATACGGGCGGCGGCTTTCGATCGGAGACGAAGGCGGTCAGGGCAACACGTGGCATCACGAACGGTCGGGATCGAGCGGGGCGGCGGGTGCGGTGCGGAGTGCGCTAGGGCACGCACGGGTGCGGGAGGGCTGGATGAGTGCCGCATGGCCTGGAGGGAGAATCGGGCGGTGGCTGAGCGGCGTGGGTGCGCGGGATGCGGCCACGTGGCACGTGTTCGGATCGAACGGCGGGTGCAGCAAGGCGGAGCGGTGCACTGGGGCGGGCGAGAGCGGGGCCGGGGATGGTGACACGTGGCGCATTGGGCGACCAAGGCTGACACGCGGGCCAGCGAGCGGCAAGGGCGGTGGAAGCGGGCTGGCTGACACGCAGCGAGCGGGGGAAGGAGTAGGCTGGCAAGGGTTTCGGCCCACCCGGGTTTTGGGATTTTCCCAGGTTTTTTTTCAAAACTCAGATAAAATCACATGAGCTCTAGAAAATAGCAAATAAATCCCAAAAATTCACCAAAAATACCATAAAACTCCTTAAGATAGGAGGATCTCAAACAAAATATTTTCAGCTCATGTTGAAGTTTATTTTAATCATGTTAAATCATTTTAAATTTTGAAAATTCATTTTAAGCTTGAATTAATTCCAGAAAATTTATTTTTAAAAACTGGGCTTTATAAACTGCAGAAAAAACAGGATGTTACAGCGAGGCAAGGTTAGAAAAAATATCTGCTAAGCCGAAAACTCATCGAAGGTGACGCAATCGTCGTTTGAGCGACATCGATACCGAAACACAAAAAACTCAATATCTTGGTACTCGGTGAGATGAATCCAAAACTGTCTGATAGGTAACCACCTGGGATGGTTGGCATATTTTGACGCGAACAGATTGTTGAAAGCATCCCCGGATAGACAGGGACGCGAAGTGCCATTTGCGGCCATGGCTAGGTGTCGGACGCAAAAATTTAGGAAAAGGTTTTGTACAAACAGAGGGAAGCATGGCGTAGAATGCGTCGAGACAAACTCAACAGCGTAGATGGCTCAGCTAATGGACTAGCAAAACACGGTGGACAAGACTTTAGATAGCTGACTGGCTGACATCGACATTCCGGGTAAACGGAGAGGAGATAGCATACGAGAGTTGCGGTGAAACGAAGAGTAGAACATGAGAAACATGATGCTCACCTTGGTTTTCGTTGGGCATGCACGGTCGGTCGGTGGCGACGCGAGAAACGGCGACCCGATTTGGCCCACGGTGGCGACGATACTCCGGCGAAGTTCCGGCAAAGGCGAGGTGAGCACCGCATAGAACGCGCCGAGGCGAAGCCAACGGTGTGGTCAAAAGTGGCGGGGCTCCACTGTAGACAACGCAATAGGCCGAGGAACGGCGCTTGGACGGCGAAACAAGAACTTTGATTGCGACCAAGAGGAAGGGAGTTAGGACTTGAGATTTTTAGGGTTGAGTGAGGATGAGGAGAGGCTCACAGTGCTCCCTTTTATAGGGGCTGAGGAGGTCCGAGGAGGGAGATTAAGAAATGATGTCTTTGAATGGCATGTGTTAATTTTTGCAAAAATGGTCATGAATCAGAGGGGAAACGGTGGGGAATGAAAGAGTCATGATGAGAGGAAGTGAATGCAATTTATTTTACAAAAAATGGTTGAGAAAATCACCAGTTATCAAAACTTGAAGAAAGCTCTAATGGCTACACCGCGCACGGCCAAGAAACGGTCTACACGTTTGGAGAAGAAGAGAATAGGGAGGAGAGAGAAAAGAAAAAAGAAAAAGGAGAAGAAAATTTGGAAAAATTTCAAGAAAATCTTATAAAAATCCTTGGAACATCAAAAGATTAAATAAAATAATTTTGGAATTAATTGACATTTATTTTAATTTTTAAAAATATTTTTCTTTTCTAGCTTTAAATTAATACAATAAATTACAAATAAAGCCTAAAAATCCTAGAAAAATCCATAGAAGTTTCTAAAGCTATTTTAAACTTATAAAATTATTTTAAACTAAAATTTAGATATTTCCTTTATAAAATATTTTTTTGTTTAATAGAAAGGCTCTTTTCTTTAAAACAGAAAACTAGGTTAGCGAAAATTTTAAAATTTCAAGCAACCAAATAACTTTCATTTTTATTTTAAACTAAGTTAATTATTATTTTATTATTTTTTAAGAAAAAAACTTGGGCTGTTACACTACACGTGTGCAATAATCCATGTTCTATATCCACCCGTGCATGACATCTTCAACGTTCACTTGAAAATAATAAATAAGTAAGGGTGAGTCTACGACTTAGTAAGTACAAAGTAAAATAATAAGTGAAACATCATTTTATTAGCATTTCATATCCATTTATCATAATTCAATTCCTCATATTCACTCTCATCAGTTTCCATTCACAGATCTCATTAGCTCAAATTGCTTTTCACTTTTCATGAATGCTATGCAATACTCACACATGTCTCAACTCTTCTTCTACAAATATTGGTATAGCTGAGTGTTCATCGATCGACGACACACCCTTACCCTATCATTTTTCATACAAGATCACAACTTATACTCTCGCTCTGTTCTTTTTCATACAGGGTCACTATGTCCTTTTTCATATAGGGTGTCACCTCCACTCCCATGGAGTACGTACCAAAGTAGGTCTTTACAATACTGATGCTCACATGCAATTAAATGTTTACCTTTTATTAATTAATTAGTAGCATTAAATAGTTGGTAACAACATCATTATAACCATAAATAGCATCATCATAATTCTACCATAAATAGGTTAGCACTATAAAAACAAGTCAATTCATGTGAACCATCATGTCAAGTATTTATTTGATCATATAACAAATTTTAAATACCCGAATACCATTCTATTATGCACTTGTCTTTTTAGTTGCAATGGCTAATTTGATTAGGAGATGACAACAAACCCGATTCTACTCCTCCTACAACAATTACTCATTCTCAAAATAGCCTTTGGCAATATAAGGTTACAAATAAATGACAACGTTTTGACACACACCCCAAACCAACTTTCCCACCTTACCGAACAGTCAACCCCACTATCATTGTACTAAAATTATTATAATTCTCAATATTTATATTGAAATATAGCAAACTATACCAGTTTTAGAATCTATATAAATTTTTTTATAACTTTCTAGTTGATCAAATATTCAGATTAATTCATCTAAACCATCATTTTTTACCTAGAAGTCAGATTTGTCATCTTCTGGACAGTAGAATTAATAATTTCATATCTTTCGATCTACACATACAAACCTAGTAAACTATGGCATTTTTAGACACTACAGGAAATTATCTACCACTTTATAGTTATGCCTAAAATTCAATTCTATCATTAAGTTAGTTAAATTAATAATTTTCCATGACTACGTTGAGTGGCAACCCGGCTCTAGATAGTAGCATCCCAAAATTCATAAATTCTATTCTACTTATCTAAAAATCATATTATTGACTAGACTTAATTCATTCTCCTGAAAGGCTTAAACCATCAAAAACAGCAGCATCGCTCGATTGTAATAAGGATGGTAGAATTACAAAGATCATATCTTACAATCTACCCAATGAAATTTAGTGATCTTGAGCTTGTTGAAAATATTACAAATTTATCTACAACTCTTCAGTACACCAACTCTTCAGATTCATCCTCCAAGGCCCTCAAAATTATTTAGATCTAAACTGTGTGAAACCAGAAAAATCTAGCCATCCTAAATGGGAATTAACACTATCCATAGGGCTAATCACACCCTAATTTCTAGGTTAATTCATATAAAGTTCTTCTGCAGGATATGGTAAAAGTATTAGAGGATTACCCACGTATCGAAGAAAATCTAATGAACAAAACACTCTAATTCTTATCCTCCTTCTCAATCTCTCCCTTGCCTCCCCATCTACCTCCTAATGTGATGATGGCCCGATCTTCCGAGAGGTACTGATAAGTCGATTGTGGAGAACACAACGTTGATGATCCAAAGCTTCCAACAAAAATAGATCGATCCCCTCGCAATCACTACACCACTGCTCTGATGGTTATCAACCGTGCCGAACGCGGTTGACCTCGCCAAGAAGGCTATCTCCTGCAAGCAAATCAAGAACACAAGCAAGAGAGTAGAAGATGCAATCTAAATTTGTATTGCGAATAAAAATTAAGTTCACAAGTTGGGGTTCTTCAACCGAACGTGCGGTGAGACTGCTAAACAGAATAATCTCTTAAGAAAAACCCGAGGAAAACTAAAGAGGTGCGACCTCCTTATATACGGGAGGAGGAAACCGCACTTAACTAATAAAAGGGGGTACGGTACTATTGAGGATCGGCCAACACACTTGGAAGCCGAACAGGACTCGATTATAAGGCCCAAGGCCCACTTTGACTCGGACTGAAAAAGTGACGTAATTTGTTTTGCAGTTTCTGATCGGCTCATATGGAATTTTGAGGTGAGACCAGATTCATCTGAAAGTAGACTCCAAAATCTTTCCAACGTGTACTCACGGGCCCCGAGAAACCTTCTGGATTAAAAGTTATGGTCGTTTGAAGTAGGCATTCTCAAGCAAACCGAATCTGAGTCGAACTCGTGAATATGAGTTGGATTGCGCTTGACGATTCCACTTCTACACTTGAGCTCGCGTGGTTCTTCTCCATGGTTCCTAAGAACAAAAAAAATCACAAGTCTTAGAAAGTATCGAATTCTCAACGGAAATATTATTGACTCCTAAAAACAAGTTTACCTGATAGTTGAGTTGACGAGCACATGCCCGAGTAATTGGATCTTGCCCATCATTCATGGAAGCAGTAAGAGAAGTGTTCATTTCAATAGAAGTGATGTCTTCATCATCCTCTCCTTCTTGAATTGGAAAGCTCATCGTTCGCGCCGAAGAATGGTCGTAGATCTGCAATGTTAAAGGTGGGGCTAACCTCAAAATCTACTGGCACGTCTAACTTATATGCATTATCATTAATATGTTCAAGCACTTTAAAAGGACCATCTGCACGAGACATGAGTTTAGATTTTCTCAATTCAGGGAATCGCTCTTTACGCAAGTGTAACCACACAAGATCACCCGGCTCAAAAGTAACATGCTTGCATCCCTGACTGCCAGCAACTCTATATTTAGCATTCATGAGCTCAATGTTCTCTTTAGTTGTCTCATGCATCTTAAGTATCAAATCAGCACGTTGTTGAGCATCAAGATTTACCTTCTCCGAAGCGGGAAGAGGCAACAAGTCAATAGGTGCACGAGGGATAAAGCCATAAACAATCTCAAAAGGGTATGCCTTTGTGGTAGAATGCAGCGAGCGATTATAAGCAAATTCCATATGAGGCAAACATTCTTTCCATATTTTTAAGTTCTTTTTAAGCACAACTCTAAGCATAGTAGACAATGTTCTATTGACTACTTCAGTTTGTCCATCGGTTTGAGGATGACAAGTAGTGGAAAATAACAGCTTAGTCCCCAATTTAGCCCACAAGGTCCTCCAAAAATGACTAAGAAATGTAGCATCACGATCTGAAACTATCGTATTCGGAATACCATGTAAGCGAACAATTTCCTTAAAGAACAAATCAGCAACATTTGTAGCACCATCACTTTTATGACATGGTATAAAATGAGCCATCTTAGAAAATCTATCCACGACAACAAAATACTATCTCTCCCCTTCTTTGTTCTAGGCAGACCTAAAACAAAGTCTATAGAAATATCTTCTCAAGGTATGCTTGGCACAGGAAGAGGCATGTATAAACCATGAGGATTAAGTTGTGACTTAGCTTTTTGGCACGTGGTGCAGCAGGCAATAAAACGTTCGACATCGCGCCTCATCTTTGACTAATAAAAGCAGTGGGTCAGAATGTCCTCAGTCTTCGAGGCGGAAGAGTACCTGTGGTTGTGGTTCCCTTGGGATGCTCTATCCTTGGTTGTTCTTTCCATGATTATTCTTTTGTCTCGTGGGTTGAGGAGTTAGATTCGAGGACGAATCCTTTTTAGGTGGGGAGAATGTAATATCCTAAACGTTGTTTCGGTGTCAGTTTTAAATTAATCGCGGAGTCGCCCGGATTTTCGGTAAATCGCAGGAAGTGAAAATAAATTCTTTGGAATAGTTTAAAATAATAAAAAGAGAATTAAAATAATTAATTTAGAGATTTGGGCTGTCCGGAGGGGTGGGCCAGCCAGTCCAAACGGGGGCCCGTACCCCCTCCTAAACCCTAGCATTCCCTTCATAAACCCCTTAGGAAGCCCTCCCTCCCCCTTTTCCCACCCCAAGCCGCCACCTCCCCACCCTCCTTGCACCCTCCCCCTCCCCTTTGGTGCTGCCCTAGTGCAAGGAGAAGAAGGAGAAGAGGAAGGAGAAGAAGGAGAGGAAGAGAAGGAGGAGAAGAAGGGAAAGAGAAGAAGTGGAAGAGAGGGGTGATCCCAAATCCCTAGGTAATTCTCCCTCATACCAATCCTTCTGATTTCTGCTATTTTAGGGTTCTTAGACTAAGATTTTGGTGGGGATTAGGATTTAGAACCCCCGATTAGAGAATCCCTACTGTCTGCCTGTAGATTGATTCGAGTAGCATTGTTGTTCGTACTGTTTAGACCCCAAAAATGATTTTTCCTGTGGGTCTTCCCAAAATTAAAATTGTAGAGAACGATGATATTCATCTACTGTATTTGTTTCAGATTTTTTGGTGACGTAATTTAGATGTACTAGGGTCTGGAATCTTGCTGTCCGTCAGGGTTACAGACAGGGACAGACCACTGTTCAGATGGGAATTAGAGAATTTTGCTGTCTGTCAGGGTTACAGATAGGGACAGACCACTGTTCAGATGGGAATTAGAGATAGTAGATGAATTTTATATTTTTGGCCACCATTGAGAAAGTTGTAGGGAATTTAGTAAGCTAGCTGTTGTATAAAAATCAAAATTTGTAGAGCCCTACTCTGTTGTTGGGAAGCATTTGAACCTGACTATCCGGACAGACAGAACAGAGGATGTTCTCTGTTTTGAGCATTTAGTTACACTATGCTAAAAACAAAATTAAAATATGTAATCTACATGAAAAGTGAAGAAAAATGAGTAAGGAAACCATAAATATATTCCCCTCTGCTGCAGCGGGCAAAGTAGCTAACCGTTAAGCGGAGAGGATTGTTGTGGGGTTTTGGGGATTATCATCGCCTTTACTTCTTAAGATGCGATTTCCTTGCTATAGCATTGAGCTAAGAGGTACTTTTGGACAGGTGGTTTTGCTCCTGAATGTACGTGATTGCTTCGCTTCAACGGTAGAGGCAAGTAAACGTAGCGGTTGTGCTACATATTTAACTTGTTAATTATTCTACCTTCACAATTATTTATTCTCTTAATTTGAGGTGCTATGACATTGTTACATGTTTCCTCAATATGGTCCATGTGGTAGTATTTTAAGAACTCAACTGTTTATGATCTTGATGGTTTATTTGTGGGTATGTGAAATTATTCTTGATGAAACAAATATAGTTGTGGAGTAGTATTCTTTATGAACATATTGTGGTATAGGTGGTAATATTCTTAGTGAATATTTGTGGTTGTGGTGGTAGCATTCTTGATGAATATATTGTGGTCTATGTGGTAGAATTCCCTATATATCAATTGTTTATGATCTTGGTGAACCGAATGTGGGCCATGTGGTAATGATCTTATGAAACACTTGCATTGTGCTTATTGAGACACATGTGGATTATGAGGAAGTATTCATGATCATTATGTTGTTGATCTTCGTGGTTAAATTCTGTGGTTTATGATTATCATAACATTCATATCATGTCTTGACATTTGCATTGTGGATGTCGCCGCTTATAGCCGCGACCGTACCAGTACAGCATCGTACATTGCCGTAGTACGATACACACTCTTACCTTGTTGGGTAAGGGTGCAGTGGAGCATATGCATTCATACGCATTGCATTGTGGAAAGATCATTTGCATACTTATGCAATGTGGTGTGGTGAAGTTATTTTGCAAATAAATGCAACTCTATAGTTGTAATATAGAATTGGCTCATGTGAGTCATTTGTGGTATGAGGAATGTGGCTGTGGTTGTGGAAGGGGGTTCACCCCTTGTGGTATGTTAGGGGTTGAGATTGTGGTACGAGATTCTTTTCTCTTGTGGTAACTGTTGATATCAGTTGTGGATGTGAGAAACAATAAAAAATAGTGAGGTAAAACATGTTAATATTTTCCTGTCATTGGTAGTGGTAGTTGTTGAGGATATGAAGTAGTCAATCAATATTCATTTGCTAATATTTTATTAATGTTGGTAGAACATGTGGTTAAGGCTGTAATTGTGGTCATGGTGAAAAATAAATATTGATGCTTAACAACATTGTAGTTTAATTAGCTTGTTAAACAGTTTGCTTGCTGAGATTTTTATCTCAACCTTGTTTTCCCCCTCCAGGTGATTCTCGAGCATGCATGGGAAGGGTAGAGCGGCACATCACTGTCACACATAATATCATGATTAATGTTGTAATAGTTGTATAGTCTTAATCATGAATTTATTTCCCTTATTGATGCTTGTTTCAAGGTAATAATGCTAGACAATAGTTCGTTTTAATTGGTTAAACTTTTTAGCAGTTGTTCTCTAATTAATAGTGTTCCAATACCATACTTTAGTATGCTTCCGCTTAGCTTATCATGATTTAGAAATTGTTGCCAGTTTATGTTATCTTGTAAATTGGCTAGCGGTAGAGTGGTTTAGTGGCATCTCAGGGTAATGTGGGTTCTAGGGTGTTACAAAACTCAACCCACTTAGCATGTCTACGGTTCAGATTGGTTTGACTTTGAATATGCTTCAAAGATTCATGATCAGAATGTATTACGAATTCTTTGGTCCATAAATAATGTTGCCATTTTTTCAAAGTTCGAATTAGAGCATATAATTATTTATCATAGGTAGAATAGTTCAAACTATGCCCACTTAATTTTTCACTAAAATAAGCAACAGGTTTTCCTTCTTGAATTAACACACCACCAAGGCCTATGCCACTAGCATCACATTCTAATTCAAAAGTCTTGCCAAAATCAGGGAGTTGAAGCAAAGGGGCGTGTGTCAACTTATCTTTGAGAGCGTTGAAAGCACGTTGTTGCATGGTGCTCCAAGTAAAAGGAACACCCTTCTTTGTAAGCTCATTCAGCGGTGCAGCGATGGTGCTGAAATCCCGAACAAAACGTCGATAGAAGCCAGCGAGCCCAAGAAAACTCCGCACTTGTGTGACCGTTTTAGGAGTCGGCCAACTCTAGATAGCAATGATCTTGGCTTGATTAACTTTAATGCCCTGTGGAGTAACAACATAGCCAAGAAACGATACTCGATCGGTGCAAATGGTGCAAAAGAACAGGAACAACACAAGGACTCAAGCTCTCTCGTACATACCCTCGGTCCAAAAGATCTTAGACTTGTCGTTAAATTTCCTTAGTCTCTTCCAGATTGGTTCTATACGCCACACGGTTTGGCAAAGTCGCTCCCGGAATTAAGTCAATTTAGTATTCAATTCCTCTAATAGGTGGCAGTCCCGGGGGTAATTCAGTTGGGAACACATCCTCATATTCCTGCAAAAGGGTAGTGACAGCAGACGGCAAAGAGCTAGATATATAATCAAGTGAAAATAAAGCGTATTTGTATATCAAAGCATAGCATGGCATATCATTATCGACAATTTCAGCAAGATTAGATTTGATTACAAGCATGACACAACCCTTTAATTTAATTCCCTCAGTCCTAGAACTATATGCCAATTTCTCTTTCTTAGGTGGGAAAATGTTCTTCACTACTTGCTAATTTTCATATTCATGTTCATGTTCTTTCCTCTCATTTACAGCTATCTCTTTTTCACATTGCACAATTTCAGTAGGTGTCAAAGGTAGCAAAATTATTTTCTTTCCTTTGTGCATAAGAGAGTACTTATTACTTCTACCATAATGAGTTGCGTCGGTATCAAATTTCCATAGACGACCTAATAAAAGTGAGCAAGCTTGCATAGGTACTACGTTGAAATCAGCAACAGCATGATAGGAACCAATGGGAAAATGCACTCTCGCAGATTGTGTTACCTTCACCTTACCGCTGTTGTTGAACCACTTAATGTGGTATGGATGAGGATGTGCACGTGTGGTCAAGCCAAGCTTCTTGATCAAATCTAAACTCGCCAAGTTATTACAACTTTCGCCATCAATTATAACACGAACACGACATTCCTTGACGATGAGGAACATCTGAAACAAATTATGGCATTGTATCTTCTCCGCTTAATCCCTTTGAGTGCTCAATACTCGCTGCACAATTATAATCCTATAATTCTCCGTCGCGGTGGTACCTAAAATTTCCTCCTCTTCGCTATGTTCCTCTGGATCATCCTCATTACCTGCAAGGTTAGCTACAAGAGCATATTCATCCTCAACATCACTAGCACTTACATATCCACCGTCTTCTGTCACAATGTACGCTCGCTGACTTGGGTAATTTTTCATGACATGTCCCATCTCTTTACAATGGTAGCATATAATCCCCGTCGTACGACCCGTAGAAGCAACCGATGAAGAGCTCTGCGCAGGTGTCTGCACACTAGTGAATTTGCTCACCTCAGGTGCGCGTGACGGTGGTGGCGCTGCTGCTGAACGCGTCCTACTCATGGAGGGGGCAGCAGACCAGAAAGTAAGAGGTAGGGCTGACTTGGTTTGCCCCGGTATCGACCTCGATGCAGAAGTACTTCCATAGTTGCTCCTATTCCATTGTTGTCTTCCCTGCAATTCTTTTTTTGCTAAACAAGCAAGCTGGAACGATCTATTGATATCAATATACTCCTTGTAATCAATTATGTCCTGAATTTCATGCCTTAAGCCCCCATAAAAATGAGCCATCTTATCATCCTCATCCTCTACAACATTACAACGCAGCATGCCTATTTGTAGTTTTTGATAATATACCTCGACAGATTTATTATCTTAGTCTAAGCGCTGCAATTTCTTACGCATATCACATTTAAAAGCAAGAGGAATAAATCTAGCACGCATAGCTACCTTCAATCTATCCCATGTATCAGGTGCTAAACCGGAATTAATTACTTGACTCCACCAAAGGATAGGAAAATCTTTAAATTCACTAGTAGCTTGTCTGACTCTATGCACTTCAGGAACTAGATGTGCATTAAATTTTTGTTCAATTGTCATCTCCCAATCTAGATAAATTTTAGCATCATAAATACCCGCAAAAGATGGTATGGTAAATTTAACTTTAGCAAATAGGTCATCATTAGTACGAGCATTGTGGTGCTGAAAATCATTGCCTCCCATACTTTAACGGTTGCGTTGTAGGCGGTGTCGTAGGCGTACATCTTGAGCATCACGATTTCGCCTCTCATTATCATCTCCTACCTCAAGATCTTAGGGTGCATCATGTTCATACTTGCGTCCGTTGTTTGGTGGCCGATTAACCATTCTTTCAAGGCACGTAGTGAGTGCTGCAATACTCTCATTGATGGAGCGTTGCAATATATCCATCGTAGCTTGAAGCTTCCTATCGATGTCCTCATTAATGGTAGTATGTTATTCATCCAAGAGCGTCATGAGCTCTCCCTTTGCAACACACTCTTGCGCATCAGACGATTCACCTGCCATGGTTAGTAGAAAATAAAAGACAACACAAAGAAATTATCCCAATCAACTACTAGGTGATGAAAAGTGGAATCACACATTCTCAAGCGTCTTACCACACTCTTACAAGTGTTCTTACCAACGCAAACAGTAGAAGGTTCAACCGGTGGCTGGTTCGTGATACCGTGTCGAGCGTGGGTACGATCGCAAGAGGGGACCTGTTCTGATCAAGAATAGGTGGAACTCGGAAGGCACAATATGGTAGCAAAAAGGATCAGCAATAATCATTTTAGTAAATGCAAGTTGAAAGATTGTTCAAAGTACTTGTCAAAAGTTGCTGATCCTAGCCCAATCACGCTAGCCAATCAAGCCCTATGCAAGGAAGTGTATGTACGCACACGCAACGATCAATGTGACTTGATGTAAGAAAAGGAAAACCTCACAACAAGTACTAAGAGAGACGCTAGCCCACTACTCAAACTTCTTTCTAAGGGCACAAGATTATTTGCATGAAGGAGAACACAAAACAGCGGTATCGGCAAAACGCGAACAACCCTCTAGTTTGAGCAGATACAATAGCTAGTCTCAAACGATGAAAAGGTAGAGTTTTATATGGCTTATATGTACTCGTTTGATAGGTTTCGATGAGATCTACAATATTTTCAACTGGATGAACCCCAAATTCCGAAGGGAAAGCCGAATAAAACCCCAAAAACAGAAAACCAAAAACTTGTGATGCGGTTTCAGGGCTAAAGATGGCCAATTTTGGGGGTATTAGATGGTTACAAATGCAAGCTGGTCATTTTAATTGGATGTGCACCGTTGTTAGCTTTCCAACAAGTAGAAGAACGTCGAATTCTGACTCCGTATGCAAAAGTTATGCCTGTTTACTGAAGGGGGGTCGGAAACGGACTCGAATTCGATTCGATCTCAAATCAAACTACTATAACTTTTGATTCCGTGGCAAAACTTGCTCAACTTTTTTCTGGAGGCTTTTGGATGTATGAAGAAGGACTCCACCAAATTTCACTGGATTTGGAAAAGGTTTGGTAACCTTTCAAATTTCGGACAAAGGGGGCACTCTTTGCTTTTTTTTCACACCCCGAAATTAAACTCTCTCTCTTTTCTTTTCCTTCTTTTCTTTTCTTTTCTTTACTTTTTTTGTCGAAAACCCTAATTTTGTTTGTGGAGGACAGTAATGCCTGGGGGTGCTCACGGCAAGGGTTGGCGGCGGATGGGGGGCAGCGGATGGAAGGCCGCGGCAAGGATGGAGGCGTGGCAAGGAAGGTGATTACGTCAAGGAACAAAAACATACAACGATGAAGCTACGCAAAAGAACACGAGATGCAACTAGACAATGATGAACTGGACTCTGACTAAACTAGCAATCAGCAACATGGACACGACAATGTAACCAAAATTTCAATGAGCATTACTGAAAAGAAAAATTGCAATGACACAAGAGGTGTTGGGACAGCGGAAGAATACTACGAACAATTATTTTTGTGGGCTAATTTTCTGGAGTTTTTAGGACGACGAACATAAACTAATCTAAAAGGGGCGAATTCCCTCACGGACAACCGTTGTTCTGATACCACCTAATGTGACATGACCCGATATTCCGAGAGGTACTGATAAGTCGATTGTGGAGAACACGACATTGATGATCCCAAAGGTTTCGATAAAAACAGATCGATCCCCTCGTAACCACTACACCACTGCTCCGATAGTTATCAACCGTACCGAATGCGGTTGACCTCGCCAAGAAGGCTATCTCCTGCAAGCGAATCGAGAACACAAGCAAGAGAGTAGAAGATGCAATCTGAAATTGTATTGTGAATAAAGATTAAGTTCATAAGTTAGGGTTCTTCAACCGGACGTGCGGTGAGACTACTAAACAGAATAATCTCTTAAGAAAACCTAAGGAAAACTAAAGGGGTGCAACCTCCTTAAATAGGGGAGGGAAAAGCTGCACTTAACTAATAAAAGGGGGTACGGTACTATTGAGGGTCGGCCAACATACTTGGAAGCCGAATAGAACTCGATTATAAGGCCCAAGGCCCACTTTGACTCGGACTAAAAAAGTGACACAACTTGTTTTGCAGTTTCTGATCGGTTTGGATGGAATTTCGAGGTGAGACTAGATTCATCTGAAAGTAGACTCCAAAATCTTTCCAATGAGTACTCACGGGCCCCGAGAAACCTTCTAGATTAAAAGTTATAGCCGTTTGAAGTAGGCGCTGTTAAGCAGACCGAATCTGAGTCGAACTCGCGAATATGAGTTAGATTGCACTTGACGGTTCCACTTCTACACTTGAGCTCGTGTGGTTCTTCTCCATGGTTCCTAAGAACAAGAAATTACAAGTCTTAGGAAGTATCGAATTCTCAGCGAAAATATTATTGACTCCTAAAAACGAGTTTACCTGATAGTTGAGTTGACGAGCATGTGCCCGAGTAATTGGACCTTGCCCATCATTCATGAAATCAGTAAGAGGAGTATTCATATCAGTAGAAGTGATGTCCTCATCACCTCCCGCAGCAACCATAGAAAAGCCCTAGATAAAAAGAGGAAGAAGCCTGATGAGGACATGACCCCGGTGGATACAACCATATTAGCAATGCTTGATGTTCTAATTACAAGAGTTCCTACGCATCACTTAAATTATCAGGTGAGCTTGTTTTTAGAAGTGTCTTTATATCATATGAATTATATGATGCTATCTAATGATGAAAATACATATTTAAGAAGCTAAACAAAGAGGATTGCATCAACACTATGAGCTCGTAGTTGAGATCTACCAAAAGGGAAGCCAACCAACATATCAAGACCATGTCGACGTCTCCCCCAACTCTTCCTTATGGTCACAACGTCACTTTTGCACCAATTCAAGCAAGAGTTTAAGAGGGACACGTTTTAGAATCCAATTCGACCTCCAGATCAATTCGGATTCAACCTGACAGGTCTAACTTCAAACGAATATAACTTTCACATACGGAGTCCGTTTGAGGTCTATGAGTACTTGATGGAAATATTTTCTTGTCCTCTTTCCAACGGATCTTGCCTTGCAAACAAATTCATTCTGTACACTTCACGATCATCAAAAGAAGTTGCTATTCCACCTGTTTGGGCTAAATTAGGCCTTGTAATGCATGGGCCCAAGAGGAAGGTGCTACCCCCACTATTCAAGATCGTACTACTGTTCACGTAAATAGTAATAATAGTACCACTCTCTTATTTCTTAGTTTTGTGTGGCTTTCACTCTCCAATTTAAGAAGGCCTCACCCCTCTAATTTTCTCGGATTTCGTATATGTTTAGTTTGCCTTCATTGCAACTTGTATCTTCTGCGTGTGTCGACTAGACCATTCAGTTAAGATCCTTATTTGGAATCCCAACATATTGAGTATTTCAATCCTATTTGTAATTTGAGATTGCTTGTTATCTTATTTTTTAGTGTTCTTCGGTTGCATGCAAGAATAGACCTCCGTGGTCAGGTCAACCGCGTTCTTGGCATAGTTGATAACGACTCGGAGTGTGGTTTAGAGATTACTTGGTGTTCTAGTCGTGACCGGTTAGAAGCCTGCATCGTTAAAATCATTTTTCTCCAAATTATCATCCTATTGAAAGAACGGGACCCCGTCGCCTCATAAGGTGGTATCAGAGCTTTAGTTGACCGATAGAATTTCTTGTATCCCTAGTTAGTAGATTGATTTTTCATACTGAGAGACCATGTGGAGGTGACCCCATGTGTGTGATGAGTAATTGACACGTGCTCTGAAAAGTTTGAGTTTGGTTTGGAAGATTTGTGCGTAAGTACTTTCTACTGATGCTAATATATGATTATATTATTTTGAGTGGTGCTATGTGATATTTTCTTGTCTGTGATGGTCGCAGGACTTTGGAGCTAAGTCGTGGCGAGGCATGGGATGGCCGGACTAGGCACAGGCAGTGCTGAGGTCGAAGTGGTCGGGAGATGCTGAAGACGGCGAGATTCAAAGTGTTTGTGAGGCTTGGACAACAAGAAATAAGGAAGCTTCCAGGAAAGTGCAGGAGTGGTATTTTGGTAAAATGCGCAGGGCTGTAAAGTGGAAGTGGATTTGGTTTGAGATTAATGGGTAAAGTGCAAAGTAGTTGGTGTTATTGGGCAAAGCAAAATGCGAACCCGTTAGTAGAAGGCTATATATAGGGAGGTTGTTCCCAGGTGGGAAGGGGGTTTTTTGTGCTTTTGTTCATGTCTGGTGAGGAGTGGTTGGGCAGAGTAGCTCTTTGCTTTCTCTCCATGTCTGCGTGAGTTGGTAGAGCTCTCTAGTTTTTCTTCTCTCTTTGTTTCAACGTGCGTTGCCCAGATTGGATTGAGATAGCTGTAGAAGGACCCTTTGTGATCATTCATCTATCTGATTCAATATGAGAAGTATGGTGTTTGAGATGTTCTAGCTATTTGTTTTCTCTCTGTGACTCTCTTTTGGTTTTTGGGTGCTCCAGTTCTTTCTTGGCTACTCTCTGAACCTCTTCGTGTTCTTCCCTTCTATGTCGAGTGTTTGGTCAAGAAGCTACAGACTCATTTCACTCTGAACTGGGTATCTTCTCAAGGCCCCTTGGCTAGATTATACCTGAGAACAAACATCTCTATTGCAGTTTTCTCTTTAGGATTTAATTTGCTGCAGTCTTCCTCTATTTTCAGATTTCTAGGGTTTGGAGGCAGAGGAATAATGTGCTTATATTTGTGCCAACTAAAAGCTGTTTGAACTGTTGGTTCTTTCGATCGGAGATCTTCTCCTTGCTGAAATCATAAGTCTCATGATCAAAGAATTCAAGAATCTGAAGCTATTTGGAGTTTGTCTACCCTGCTGTGTTCCTTTTGGCAATTTCAGTATTCAGTATTTTCAATGGTTCTTTGTCTGCATTTTCTTCTCACTGAGGTCGGTTTGTTGTTTGGGATGAAGTTCTGTTGAATCGACCTGAGAAGAGCAGCAAACATTCAATCATTTTCTTGATTTCAGTTTTTCTTTAGTATTTGCTGTTTCAAGTGTTTTTAGTCAGCCTCTTTCTCTTTTTCGCAAGTCTTCTGTCTTCTTCTCTTTTCAATTTTGCTTTTCATTTCGGTTATGCTTTTTTCTCTTTTGTTTGCAGTTTCTGTCTTGGATCTGTTTAGTCCTCTGTTGGCTTCTTTGGTGCTGTCTCTTGTCTCCTGCTCAGTATTTATCTTACCAGTAAGATGATCCTTGTGCTGTCTAAGTTCGGTCCTCTGAAAACTAAAATGTAAAACTGAAATTGAAACCGAATCAGTTCCCGGTCAGACCAATTTTTCAACGGCGGTCAGACCGGAAGCGCTCTTGCAATCTGACTGGTGCCAAGTCTTGCCATCAGCTGGCAGCCCTCTGCATGCTTACGTTTTGTTTTTGTTTCGTAGCTCTGAATCTGTAGTTTTCGGTAAGGCCTGGTACTCTTAGTCCTTCGGCAAGACTGATCTATAGAATCTGGTCTTCTCTTTTTAGCAAAGGTTACTTCTGTTTTTTCTTTTTTTGGGCAGGTTTGAAGGCGCCATACACCCACCCTCTGTTGCCATTTCGTTCCTACAATTGGTATCAGAGCTGGCTAGCTCTCTTCTATAGATCTTAACCGGTCTGTGAGCCATTGAAACAGACAAGTATTCCATCAAGCCCCTATCTTCGATGGGATCGACTATCCCTTCTGAAAGAGTAGGATGGAATCTTACATACAGGCTCAGGGCTATGCCATCTGGAGGAAGGTCAAGACGTGGTGTGTTGTTCCTACTGTCATGAACATCAATGTAGCAAACATGCCCGATGTTGAGGCGAATGCTACGGCAAGAAACATCATAATCCAAGGCTTGAGCCAAAGCAAATTCGATCGCATTTCTCATCTCACGTCGACCTTCGATATTTGGGTGACCCTCGATGCTTACCATGAGGGAACTACTCAAATTAAGATGGTACGATAAGACTAGTTTAAGCGAGATTACAACAAGTTTGAAATGCTCGCTGGTGAGTCCTTGGATGAGTGTTTTGTAAGGTTTCACAAAATCTTGAGCAACCTCCGAGCTGTCGGTCTCACATACCCTGACTTGGACAATGCTCGACAAATGTTTTCTGCTCTTGATCTGTGAGTTTGGGAGATGAAGGTGACAACCATCAAGAACACGACCGATCTTTCGACTTTGACTCCTGATGCGTTGTATTCACGCCTCAAGACTCACGAGATTGACATTGTCTCTCACAAGTCGAAGTTGCAGTCGATGGCACTAGTCGCCGAACCCAGTATAACTTCTAAAGTTCCTTCTAATGTTATCTCTGGTTTTTCTCTTACTTCTGTTTGCAAAATGAGTGATGACCAACTAGAACAGCTTCCAGAAAACCAACTAGCCCTCTTAGCCAGAAAATTCTCCTATGCATATAAGAGGGCTAGGGAGAGAAAGAGAGGAGAATCTGTGATCTGTTTTTGAGTGTGGTGGCCCCAACCACATTCGAGCGAATTGTCCCAAGCTGGAGAAGGGCAAGATTGACTACGGCGGTGTGAGCAAGAACGACTACATCAATAAGAACTGCAACAAGAAGCCCCTAGCTCACGCCCAAGGCAAAGAGAAGAAGTACCATAACATTGGCAAAGCCAAGAAGCTCTTCCACCGTATCCTCACCGCCTTCGATGACATCGACTTTAGCGACATGGAGGGGTGGAGTGACGACGACGGCAAGGATGATCAAGATCTCAAGGACGAAGATGACTTCATCGGCATGTGCTTCATAGCTAACGAGATCGACATTAGCGACAGCGAGCTCTACAGCGACTCCGATGAGGTATGCCCCTCCTACCACCAGCTCAATGATGCCTTTCTCAAGCTAGAAAAATTTCATGCTAGATCTAGAGCTAGGTGTAATGAGTTGGAGAAGAAAGTAGAGAGCTTTTCACAGGAGCTTACTTCACTTAGATCTGCTTCCGCCCGTGACGAATGTGACGTATGTTCTTTTTGGTTTGGAGATATGGAGAAACTAAGGACCTCTCATGATAGTGTGACTTCTGAGCTAGACTTGTTTAAGGAGGAGAATGTTAGTCTGTTAGTTGAATTAGAGATGACTACGATTGCTGCTCCTTTATCTACTGTTGAGACTACTTCTTGCACCTCATGTGAGGATAAGGACAATATTTTTAGAAGTCTTTACACTATACTTCTTGATCTGCTTGAAAATTATGAAAGTTGTAATAACTGGAAAATAAACTTAAAGAAAGCAGATCATAAAATTGCTGAGTTGCATGCTTCTTTACTTGAGCCAATTGCTTCATGTATGAACTATCCCAAATTAACTGCTGAACTTGAATTTGTCTCAAAACAGTTTCAAGAAATAATTGACCACAACAACAAGATGGCTCAATATGCGTCTAAGGACCCTGTTAGCTCACAATGTAATAACTGTGAAAAACTAAAATCTAAACTCGTTGCATTGAATGACAAGTGTGTGAAACTAACTAAGGACCTTCTAGTGAAGCCACAAATTGATTGTGATGCGTGTGCTACAGTGGGGGAGAAGCCTAAGGAAATAGTAGAGACGCTTAGCGACGAGAACCAAATGGCTACAAGTAGGACTGTTCCCAGTGCGTCTTGCGAAGCCCTCAATGTTGAGGTAGCCGTGCATCAGGAGAAATCCGCACATCCTACTCGTTCATCTACTATTGGTTCTTCCTCCTTTCTTTCTACTGTCTCTTCTTCCCCCTACTCTTCTTACACCTCTCTCCTTTAGGAGTGTCAGTATCTTATAAACACTCTTGGGAGATTTATAGGAGGCAAGAAGAAGTTGAATCTGATTCTAGACAAGTTCAAAATTTGCAAATTCAATCAAGGTCTAGGATATAATTTTTTTGAGGATGTTAGGAAGCATCCACCGGCTATTTTAGAACCCATAGCAGTAGGTGTGATCGAGATCAAGCCCAGAACCAAAAATTTTGAGTTCAAATCTGCGGGTTTTGTCCAAGGGATCTCTGACAGTAAGGTGGTAACACCTGTTGCTTTGACCTCCCAGAAGGCGAAGTTTCATTGTACCTTCTGTCAGAAGAATGGACACATGATCGAGAGATGCTTCAAGCGCGCCAAGATCACACGGAGAGATCGTGTTCGCGCTGTTAGGAATATTCAGAGTCAGTCCCAGACTTTGAGTACACTTAAGACCAACACGAGGTCTAGGGTTGATCAATTTGAGGTGTCTAGGCAGAATCGAGAACTTGGCTTTTCTGGTTTTTCTGATTTTTGTCCTCGATTTGCCTCTAGTTGTGATATCCGCCGTCCTGAGGGTAAATCTTATTTTTCTCGTCGAGATAGCTACCCGTGGAAAGATCAGCATGTTGCTGGTGCTCAGACTCGCTCTTTCATAGCAGTCAAGTCCAACAACAGCTTCAGGTCTGCTCATAAACCTTCTAGCTTTCTGAGCGACGGAGAGCGTAGGGTAGTTAGAGGTCAGTCGTGTGTGACTACTTCCTCTGCTCGTCGTGTGACTTAGTATTGGGTTCCAAAATATCTTATGATTTATCCCAGTATTAAGCCACCCCTCTCTTGTTGACTCAGGTTCGCTAGGCAGGAAAGGGAGAGGTATGGCTTGTGGACTCCGGTTGTTCTTGACACATGACTGGAGACTCTCGTTGGTTCTCTTCTCTAGTCCAAGCTCTGGGTAATGAGACGATCACCTTTGGAGACACCTCGTCTTGGCGTGTCATCGCTAAAGGTACTGTACACCTTAATGATTCTTTTGTTTTAAAAGATGTTGCCTTAGTGAGTAAGCTGCAATACAATTTATTATCTGTTTTCCAACTTACCGATGATGGTTTCGAGGTGAGCTTTAAGAAAAATGCCTACAAAATTCTTGATTCTTCTGGCAGTCTGGTTTGTGGGATCTCTAGATATGGGAGGATCTTTCGTGCTAATTTTGTTGAGTATTCTGACGATTCTCTCAGGTGTTTAGTTACTTCAAAGTCCCATGACCTCACTTTCTGGCATAAGAGACTTGGTCATATTGGATTCGACCATTTGACCCGAGTTAGCAGCCATGATCTCACTCATGGTCTGCCTAAACTCAAGATGGTCAAAGATCTAGTTTGCACTCCTTGCCAGCATAGCAAGATGGTTGCTGCTTCTCATCCTCCAGTCACAGTAATTATGACTGATGCACCAAGACAGCTGCTTCATATGGACACAGTTGGTTCAGCTAGAGTGCAGTCAGCAGGAGGGAAGTGGTACGTTCTTGTTGTGGTCGGTGACTTCTCGAGGTAATCTTGGGTTTTTTTCTTAGCCTCAAAAGATGAAACATTTACCCACTTTCAGGGTCTCTTTAGTAGGCTTTCAGTTGAGCTTCTGGGTGCCTTACGAGCGATTCACATTGACATTGGCATGGAGTTCAAGAATTTCTACTTTGAGAGGTTTTGCGATGAGACAGGTGTAGAGCACTAATTCTCTTCTCCGCACGTCCTCCAGCAAAATAGCGTTGTGGAGAGGAAAAACTGTACCTTGGTTGAGATGGCGAGGACGATGCTCAATGAATACTCTACACTTAAGAAGTTTTGGGCTGAGGCGATAGCCACCGTGTGCCATGTTTCAAACAGAGTTTTTCTAAGGGCACACTTGCATCGCACCTCTTATGAGTTGAGATATGGGCGAAAGCCTAACATCTCGCATTTTCGCGTGTTTGGTTGCAAGTATTTTATTTTGAAGTCAGGGAATCTAGATAAGTTTGAGTCACAATCTTGTGATGGGATTTTTCTAGGTTACTCGACTTCTTCGCGGGCTTATAGAGTCTGGAACTGCGAGTCTAGCAAATTGGTACAGACCTGTGAGGTGACTTTCGATGAGGCCAGTCTGGGGACTAGACCCGATATCTCAAGTTCTATAGAGCAGTCCGAGATCATCTTTGTCGATGATGAGGTGGATGGAGATGAGAGTTGTCAACCCGATCCAGTTTCTCTTCCCCTTGAGGTGCCTGCTTCTACTACCTCACCTCAAGGAGATCAGCCCATTCCTTCCGCATCTTCTGGAGCTAGTGGCTCTATTCCTACCTCGTCAGCTCATGAGGTAGATGCCAATTCTTCTTCTCTTTTAGGATCTCCCCATCATATCCAAAAACTTCATCCTTCAGAGCAGATGATTGGAGATCTCTTTGAGCGTGTCACACGCTCAAAATCTGGCATGTCTCACTTCTGTCTTCGTTGCCTCCTTCGAGCCTAAGGATATTAGTCATGCTCTCTCGATGAGTCTTGGGTTAATGCCATGCATGAGGAGTTAGAAAACTTTGAGAGAAACAAGGTCTGGTCGCTTGTTGAGCCCCCTAGAGGACATAACATCACAGGTACCAAGTGGATGTTCAAAAATAAGCGGAGTGAGGATGGGGTAGTCATTCGAAACAAGGCTAGACTGGTAGCTTAGGGTTTCTCCCAGGTTGAGGGTTTAGATTTTGAGGAGACCTTTACCCCTGTAGCTAGGCTAGAGGTCATTAGGATCTTGCTTGCATTCGCAGCGTCTAAGGGCTTCAAGCTTTACCAAATGGATATCAAGAGTGTCTTCCTCAATGGGTATATTGAGGAAGAAGTCTATATTAGGCAACCTCCAGGTTTCGAGAATCCCAAATAACCAAACCATGTCTACAAGTTTTCCAAAGCCCTGTATGGACTTAAGCAAGCCGCTAGAGCTTGGTATGAGTGGATTAAGTTCTATCTGTTGAGTCATAAGTTTGAGATGGGTAAGGTAGACAAGACATTGTTCATTCGTAGGCATGGCAATGACCTTCTACTCATCTAGATTTATGTGGATGACATCATCTTTGGCAGCTCTTCTCATGTTCTTGTTTTCCAGTTCTTCGATGTCATGAGTACAGAGTTTGAGATGAGCATGATGGGCGAGTTGAGTTTCTTCCTTGGATTCTAGATCAAGCAGACTCGGGAGGGTACTTTCTTGCATCAGGGGAAGTACACTCGTGACCTCCTAAGACACTTTGACATGATTTATGGCATGCCGGTGTCAACTTCAATGGCATCATTAGCTTCACTCGATCCAGATGAGAATGGCGAGCCAGTTGATCAAAAGGAGTACCGTAGTATGATTGGGTCCCTCTTGTACCTCACGGCCTCGAGACCGGACATACACTTCTCCGTGTGTCTGTGTGCTCGATTTCAGGCCTCCCCTCGCATATCTCACTGCCAGGCAGTGAAGCGCATCTTTTGGTACTTCAAGCTACTATAGACTATGGTATCTGATACTCTTCATCATCCTGTCTTTCCCTCAGAACCTACTCCGATGCAAACTTTGCTGGCTGTAGAATAGATAGGAAGAGCACTTTTGGCACTTGCCAATTCATTGACACTTCTCTTATTTCTTAGTCTTCTAGGAAGCAGTCTAGTGTTGCACAGTCCACCGCAGAAGCCGAGTACATTTCTGCCGCCAGTTGCTGCAACCAGGTACTTTGGATGGTTTCGACACTACGGGACTTTGGGTTAGCCGTAGACAGTGTTTCACTCTTTTGTGATAACACTTCTGCCATTAATATTGCCAAGAACCCAGTGCAGCATTCCCGGAACAAACACATTAACATCAGATATCACTTCCTTAGAGACCATGTGGATAAGGGTGACATAGTGCTCCAGTTTGTGAAGAGTGACCACTAGTTGGCTGATATCTTTACCGAGCCTTTGGACGGCTCTAGGTTTTCAACCTTGCGGGGAGAGCATGGGGTGGTCTGTCCTTATGGACTATTGTGAGGGGGAGCTTTGTACTTTATTTTTTATCCTGTTTACATGCTTTTGTCTTTCCTGTTGCATTGCATAAGGGTACATTCAGGTTAGTCCTTCCAGCATAAATTAGAGTGGTTCTCTCGTCCAGTTGCTTAGATTTCTTCCTCTCATCTTGTAATTCTAAGATGTGCTTATTAGCTGTCTCTCTTCTTACTAGGTTGAGTTCACTTACTTCTTATAGGTCTAGCGAGGGTTGGGCCATCCTTAGGTAGACAGGGAATATGTTTACTCCCTAGTGTATTAGAAGACCAACTGATAGTTCTAGAGTCATATGGGGTAGATGAGAGTCAGTCTGAGCCATAGTATCCTTTATATCTTATCTATGCTTTAAGGACTGCCATTTCTGATTTCTTTGCCAGCTTCTCATGTTATTCGCTTTGGTTTAGGGGGAGTTCTTTTGGGATTTTCTGGATCTTAATATTAACACAACTCAACTTGAACTAAAAGTGCATCACATATTGGGGGAGCTGAATTTTCTTGCATTTCAGCATTCTGCATTGCAATATAACTACATGGAGCCTTGATTATTATCCATTTATGACCTGTTTACAATGCATTACATCTTGCCATGATCTATGCTAAATTGCTAGATTTATCATGACTTTATATGTGTAAATCTAGTCTTTGCCATGATAAATTGATTTAAAATGCACAACTTGAATTAATTCATGTCATGTTAGCTCTTGAGACTAGTCTATCTTTAGTTATCCTTTTATGATTTATGCCATGTCAAATAGGCTGAGTTGAGTCTTGAATCTTTATTGAGCTTTAGATTGAGTTATGCTAGTTCTTTTGAGAAGCATGAGTTATTATTAACTCCTTATTCTTGAACTAAATTCAGCAAAAGCAAGAAGATCTCTTTTGTGCGAAAAAACTAATCTCACCAATTTTTTCTTATGAGACTGCTTGTCATTGCACTAGGCATGAACTCAGGGGGAGTTTTGGTTGATCAATATCACTTTCTTAAGCTTCTAGCTTGGAGTGGTCGCATAAGCTCTGAGATCTAGCTCATGACTAAACAAAAATTTTGGTTGGACACAACCATGAGTTTCTAAAAAGAAAAACATGACAATTGTGTTAAATTTGCTTAATTACAAAAATACCAAGTACTTAAACAAATGATTAATTCTTGAACTTGTAGCACTCTAAACTGGCACAATACTAGCTTCTTGATTCCACTTAGATTATTGACATGGCTTGCATCATCCTTGGATACCTTTAGCTAGACTATAATCTTGTTTGACTTGACATGCTAAGAACTTCGGCTAATTCTTAGATTATGACTTATTTAGTTTAGCTTGTCTATACATGTCTTGTCATGATCTAGATAGCATCTAATTGTGTTATGGCTTGGTGTAATACGTCAAAAGTCATTTTAGATAATCTTCATGGCTCTAATTGCTTAGATTGAATAAAATACAACCTTTTCATCCAAAGTCATGATCTATTTTCCTCTATGCATCTTGATAATTTTATTGCCAAAAGGGGGAGAATAATGAAAAAAAAGAAAAGCCATTTCAAGGGAATTTTCTAGAGCCTTGGAGAAAAATTTGCTCTTTCTGTTCTCACTTCAGTGTTCTCTTTTGTCAACATGGTCTTGAGTCTCTCTGTTTTTCTTTTAAACCATGTGTGACTTAAAATCAAACAAACTCAACATTATGCTTTTTCTGTGTTTGTCAATATATTCAATATGAGAAGTCTGGTGTTTGAGATGTTCTGGCTATTTGTTTTCTCTCTGTGACTCTTTTTTGGTTTTTGGGTCCTCCAGTTCTTTCTTGGCTACTTTCTGAACCTCTTCGTGTTCTTCCCTTCTGTGTGGAGTGTTTGGTCAAGAAGCTACAGACTCATTTCGCTCTGAACTGGGTATCTCCTGAACGCCCCTTGGCTAGATTATACCTGAGAGCAAACATCTCTATTGCAGTTTTCTCTTCGAGATTTAATTTGCTACAGTCTTCCTCTATTTTTAGATTTCTAGGGTTTGGAGGCAGAGGAATCATGTGCTTATATTTGTGCCAACTAAAAGCTGTTTGAACTATTGGTTCTTTCAATCTGAGATCTTCTCCTTGCTGAAATCATAAGTCTCATGATCAAAGAATTCAAGAATCTGAAGCTATTTGGAGTTTGTCTACCCTGCTGTGTTCCTTTTGGCAATTTCAGTATTTAGTATTTTCAATGGTTCTTTGTCTGCATTTTCTTGTCACTGAGGTCGGTTTGTTGTTTGGGATGAATTTCTGTTGAATCGACCTGAGAAGAGCAGCAAACATTCAATCATTTTCTTGATTTCAGTTTTTCTTCAGTATTTACTGTTGCAAGTGTTTTTAGTCAGCCTCTTTCTCTTTTTCGCAAGTTTTCTGTCTTCTTCTCTTTTCACTTTTGCTTTTCATTTCGGTTATGCTTTTTTCTCTTTTGTTTGCAGTTTCTGTCTTGGATCTATTTAGTCCTCTGTTGGCTTCTTTGGTGCTGTCTCTTGTCTCCTGCTCAGTATTTATCACCAGTAAGATGATCCTTGTGCTGTCTGAGTTCGGTCCTCTGAAAACTAAAATGTAGAACTGAAATTGAAACCGAATCAGTTCCTGGTCAGACCAATTTCTCAACGGCGGTCAGACCGAAAGCGCTCCTGCGGTCTGACTGGTGCCAAGTCTTGCCATCAGCTGGCTACCCTCTGCATGCTTACTTTTTGTTTTAGTTTCTAGTTCTGAATTCTGTAGTTTTTGGTAAGGCCTGGTACTCTTAGTCCTTCGACAAGACTGATCTATAGCATCTGGTCTTCTCTTTTTAGGAAAGGTTACTTCTATTTTTCTTTTTTTTTGGGCAGGTTTGAAGGAACTATTCACCCCCATTCTGTTGTCATTTCGGCCCTACACATACCTATAACCAAAAAATTGCCCTACAAAAAGTGTTAATTTCCGCTATCCAAACCCTGTTGTGCCTTCCAATTTGTTAGTTTCGGTTTGCTAAATTGAATTTGTGTCCGTTTTAGCTTTGTCTTGTTGCTGGTCATATTCTTGGTCCCATAAAACTCAAAAAAATCCCCACGTCCAAAACCATCAAAAGCACATCAAACCCTAATTTCTATTTTCGGCCAGAAGACTCTCTCTTGTGCAGCCGCCACCAAAAACACCATAACTTTTACTTATTTGATACTTTTTGAGTGAGACTACCGCCATCAGACTCCTAACTTCATTATCCATCTGCTTGCAAAATTTCACTTCATTCCAGTATGGCAAGATCTTGTGAATTATGCTATTGAAGAGGAGAAGAGACTTATGGAGAGACGTACACAACAGTTTCCTCTATGTCCATACCTCAGTTCTCCTGCCCCTACTAGTATGACACATGAGAAGATGACCGAGCATGGGACCTTCTCTTCGGTCAAGAAGACATATAGTGATATTCCAAAGTTACATATAACTCTTGAGATACACCACAACCCATGCGAGGAGGATTGACTGCATACTCGAAGGAACTGTGGCACTTTGCCAAGGCATGCCCTAAGAAGATTCAAGCGGCGGCAACTCTCGAGCCTCGGAAGTCGTAACTGTGGCGCGCAGGCCGCACCTTCATCAAAGGGCGAGTGAACCACGTGATACCGAAGAGGCCCAGCTGCACGGATGTCGTCTTGGGTATGTTCCTTGTCAATTCGATACAAGCATCGAGTTCTTTTCGATTCCGAGCATCGCATTCCTTTGTGTCAAAAACTTTTGTGGATAAGCATGGGTTGGGCGGGTAACCCTTAGCAACCCTATGATAGTTCACTCCTGGAGCAGAAATGAGAGCGGGGACTTTGTGCCCCAAAGTGGAATTGCTCATAGATGGGACCCGATTCCTCGCCGATCTTTTGGTTTTGGAATCGCAAGGATTAGACGTCATTCTCGGGATGAATCGGTTAGCCAAGAATCGAGGTCGGATCGATTGTGCTACCAGATCCATCACCCTCACCAATGACCAAGGCGTGGAAGTAATCTTCTCTCCCTGCATTCAAGGCGTAAGAATGTGCCCTCTTCCACCTCCAAGTATTGGAGGAAGTGCCGATCGTGCGGGAGTACCGGATGTTTTCAGGAACCGCCAGGATGCCACCGATAGGGAGATCGAATTTGTGATTGACCTAGTCCCGTGCACCGCCCGATTTCCAAGAGACCATATCGATGCCCGCTAACGAGTTAGCGGAATTGAAGAATCAACTCAAGGAGTTAGAAGACAAGGGTATATCCGACCTAGTTCATCGCCTTGGGGAGCACCCGTCTGTTCGTCAAGAAGGGATGAGAGTCGAGGCTATGTGTGGACTACAGAGCACTCAATGACGTCACCATCAAGAATAAATACCCCTCCCGGGATCGATGACTGCTCGATCGGTTGAAAGGAGCCGTATCTTCTCCAAGATTGATCTGCGATCGAGGATACCATCACCGAAGATTCGTGAAGAAGACATTCCTAAGACCGCCTTCTCCACCGGATATGGGCATTATGAGTTCACGGTCATGTCATTTGGGTGACCAATGCACGACCTACTTCATGAGCATGATGAGCGGTGTGTTCATGAAATACTTGGACAAGTTCGTAGTAATCTTCATCGATTTACATCCTCATCTACTCCAAGAATGAAGAAGAGCACGAGCGGCACCTCGGGATCACTCGGAAAAGCTTAGAGAGCATCGACTTTTCGCCAAATTCGATAAGTGTGAATTCGCTAAAAGAGGTTGCCTTCCTCGGACATATTGTAATGTACCAAAGGAATCGCAGAGATCCTTCAAGGTGGAAGCAAGAATGGAGTGGAAGCCACCAAAGTCCGTAACACCCAATTGCTGAAAAAGGAAAAGAAGTTCGAATGGACGAAGGCTTGCGCGAGTTTCCACCCTTAAGAAGAGACTAGTCTCAAGACCGTGCTCGTCTTGCCGGCGTGCATAAAGGCTTCGAGGTTTTCGTGACGCCTCTCGCCTAGGCTTGAGAGCCACATAGCCAAATTGAGTAAGAGTGATAAAAAGAGTGAGCTGTATGATCCCATTATATGTGAGATTGAGAGCATCCAAATTGAGAGTGTGAGAGAGATACCCAAAGAAAAGAGTGAACTAGAAGATAGACAAAGTGAGGATGAATCTGAAACTAACACATTAATATCTACTTCTAGTGTTGTTTATCACATTGTGCAGATTGACATTAAAGATGAAGAATTAAACGTTCAACAACTGGCACCTCTAAAGGCAAATGATGAGGAGGTAACCACAGGATGGGATGAAATGCTTGCTGCCCCACGGGTATATCCTAATAATTTTAAACCCCCAGCACCTACATCATTTGAGGAGGACGACAAAGGTAACAATATTGGTGCTGAATTTAATTGCACAAAGGTGAGCAATTGTGAGAACTAATATGATCAACTGAAAATTTCATGTTCTAAAATTTCTATGCTCCATTTACATAATGTGGAATTGATTACTCACAAGAAAGTTCTTACTAGAATATCTCTTGATGATTCTTTATGCTATATCATATTTGATGATTCTAGAGAGCTATTTAGTGTGATTGATAATTTTGCTGAAATTTCATGTTCAAAATCACTAGTTAGTACCTGTAAGTTCAATTTGATTGGAGATTACGGTGTAGATAACAAATTTTATGTTTACAGAATTTGCATTACATGTGATAAGCTTGCTGAATTGAAATTGCTATGTCATGATCACAATGAGATTAATTTCAACAATAGTACATGCTGTTTAAAAAGATTTCATAAGTCTATTTGTTCGATCTTTGATATACAATCATATAAAAATAATCAGAGTAGCGCAATTGAAGCATAGAAAGCACTCAAAATTTTCTACCCCATATTTGAACAACTAAATTTGATTTTACCCATTAAAGAATTAATAATATTGCAATGATGGGAAAACTCGAGAATGACTTTCTCTTATGGGAGGGGGGAATGATGTGATAAATAATATTACAATGTATGATGTGACAAATAATATTATAATGCATACATCTTTTGGTCGCTGCTATATTCATCAGTTTGTGCAAAATAATGGGAATAACACAACAACAATTGATTCATACATATACCATGCATATGTATTGTTCTTTTCGTTTACTACACCTTTAGAAATTTATGATGAGATAAGCCGAAGAAGTATTGATGATAAATATATATACCATGCATACACGTTGCATTCTTTGTTTCATATAATTTCAGGCTATCAAAAGCTGAGGACGACTTTTCTTGAAGAAGAGAAGGATAGAAAGAATTATTGAGCCGCATAAAATATGGCCAAATGAACTTATTCCAAACAAAACTTAATGTTGTTATTCATAAGGATGGAATACTACCTCATGTTATCACATAGTGTATTATCAGGTTTGTCAAATAGAAGATATTGAAACTAGAGGCCGGGGCTAAAGCAATGGAGAGGCACAAGGAAGACGATAACCATATTAGGTGTAAAACACATGAAGGAATAAAGCCCATACGGATGGAGCTAATAAGAACAAAGTCCATGTGGCTGGTTGGAGCACACAAGAGAAAGACCCATGTGGATGGGGGAAAGAAAGCCCATGTGGTGGGAGAGCAAAATGGAGAAACCCAAGAACTTAAAGCACATATTTTGGAGAAGATTTTTAAGCCTAATTCAGACTTCCCACAAGCCCAACTGAATTCAACCACGGATTCAACTCAAAACTCAATTCGGATTCGGTTCGAGATAACCCAACATGCAATTACTAAAAAGGTCATAACTTTCACAAACAGAGTCCGATTCGGGTGTTCTTGTACTCGTTGGAAAGCTTATTTCAAGACCTATGAAATGAATAAGTCCTAACCTTTAAATACATCACAAATCATCTTCTATGACCAAAAAATATGACGGGTGTAAAATCTAGTTTCCTTTTTGTGGGAGTTCGAGTCTAAAATAATATAGGGATGAGTTATACTCAATTTAAGGACCATGAGAAAAATCAATCTACTCAATTTTGTTTGAGTTCATCATTGCTGCCGAAATTTCATAGGAAATTAGGTGTTCTTCAATCAAGATCATTTAGCCTTTCCGTTGGGAATTGGGTGCATGATAGATCTTCACTTGGTGGTCGACAAAATCGACGTGACTATGTTTTGGTGGATTAAAGAGTGTTCATCCCTTGCACTAGTATTGAAGGATCACTACAATTCATCAAGACTCCCGCGAGTATCCAATCCTACGTCGAGAAGATCGGGTGACCCCGTATCATAGATGACTTTAAAAAAAGGTAGAGCTCAATTTTAGATGACTTTAAAAAAAGAACGGGGCCAATTAGAGAAAGAACAGAGAAGAACGAGCTCTCAAAAAATTAATCAGCTAGAAAATACAGGAAAATAAAAAAGTTTCTGTGTTGTGGACTCAGTGTACGAAAAGGCGTGTTCACGATGCACACGGCTCACGGAATAGTGCACAACATGGACGCTAGTGCCGTGGCGACAACTGATGTGTTAGCTGAGCTGGCTGCAAACTCAGACGGATCTGGTCCACGGGTCCATGTTATAGTGCGGCTGACTAGATCCAATGGTGGCGGGGCGTGGGTGTGGGATGACGTTGGCAAGATCCGATGGTGGCGGTGCAGACGCGTGGCAAGATCTCAATAGTAGACTCAGATCTAGATAGACGGTCGTGATGGAGAGATCCGATCGTTTGGGCAACAACGCGTGGCGGGCGCGCGGCGCAAGGCATCGACGCGGGGACTGAGAGGCGGCGCGACTGTAACATCCTATTTTTCTGAAGAATTTAAAGCCTTTATTGTAAAAATGAATTATTGGAATTTTTCTAGAATTTAAACAAGCTTAATTTGAATTTTTGGAAATTAAAATAATTTAATATGATTATAATAAAATTTAACATAAGTTGAAAAAATTTTATTCGAGTTCCTCGGGTCTCAAGGAATTTTTTGGTATTTTTGGTGAATTTTTTTGGGGATTTATTTGCTATTTTCTAGAGCTCTTTTGGATTTATTTTGTTTTCTGAAAAAGAAAAGCCGCATAAACCCTTGTGAACAGTGTTGGGCCGAGCCCCACACTATTCCTCGACCAGTGCCACCCTCGCCCGTCCGATCTCCTGCAAGCCACGCATCGCGCGTCCCACACGCCCATGCCCACGCCCCGCCCCGGACTCAACCGTCGTCGTCAGATCTTTGCTCGTGCCACGTGTCTCACATCCGTGCGTTTGGGCACTATTCATCATCTCCGACACAAACTCCTCTGTTGATCTCTCCCACACCTCTGCAACCATGCGATCTCTCCCAACAGCCGAGATGTGCCACTCAGTTCGGATGGTCCAAACGTCCACGCACCTCTACAGCCATTCGATCGACGTTGGACTGTTCAATCTTCCTAATAGTCGGATAGTCCAATTATTGCACACCTTCGCAGCCATCCGATCAATGGCGGACCATCCGATCGACGTCATCGTCGGATAGTCCGATCATTGCATCTTCGTAGCCGTCCGATCAGCGTTGGACTGTCCGATCGTCATGAGCATCGGACAATCCGAATGTCTCCACCTCCGCAGTCGTCCGATCGATGTTGGACCGTCCGATCATTATCATCGTTGGACAGTCTGAACGTTCATCGTCTACGCAGCTGTTGATGGTCGGGCAGTCCGATCGTCACCGCCTTCGCAGCCGCATGATTGTCTTCGTCTGATCATTGTCTCCTTGCCGCGTCAGCTCTAGGGCCACGTCAGCGCCATAGTCAATGCCATGTCAACGCCACGTCAGCAAAATCTAACCCCCATGCCACGTCAGCCGAGCCATGTGTCAGCACCTGAGCTCGCCACGTTAGCCCTAACCTGCCGCGTCAGTGTGACACTGTTTCGTGGACCGGGTCCACCATGGACTTGCTTTTCTGTGCACCGGGTTCACAACACAGTAGCTTTTTCGATTTTTCAGGATTTTCTTTAGAATTTATTTTTCGAGAGCCCGTTCTCCTCCGTTCTAGCTCCAATTTACCCCATTCTTTTTTCAACATTCATCTAAAATTGAGCTCTACCTTTTGGTTCTGGGTTCAAAGTTTTTGGAGTTCATTTGCTTATTATTTTATTTGTTTTTGTTGTTTCAGTCGTTTTCTCCCTCGTTAGATTTCGATTCCGGAGAAGCTGGAGCGACGTCACAAGACACTGAGTACCTCGCTGAGCATAACCAAGGCAAGTCGTAACCTTTGATCATGTTGAACCTAGTTTGCAATCTATTATTTAATTATTTTATTTTATTTTATCCTGCATCGCTATTTTAATACAAACCTTTGTACTGGTAGTTATCGTCCCAAATTGAATAATTCCTCCTTGTTATTTTGAATGCCATGAAACCATTAGCACCATAGGTTGAGAAATTTATTAGTGATACTATGCTAGATGTCACATGGGTTGTACGATTAAGAATGCTTAGCCTTGCTTATTTTACGAAAGGGTTTATCATCGCATGTAAATAATTAATTTGACTTAATGAGGTATGTAACCATGGTTGGTGCCACAGCTATAAAAATTATGCTATGACATTGGTGTGTCATTGACGTGGTTAAACAAACTTGGTTTTTCACTCGGGTGAGTGATTGTGCAGTAATGGGGGAAGTGTAGGTTCACTTCGGGGGATGTGGTTGTCTCGCCCGAGTAGACTTAAGAACTTAACTTTATACGCTATTGATCTGAACTTTATCATGTAAACCACATGTCTAGTATGGGATAGACCTGGCTGATTAATTTGGGATATTTCAATTTCAATCTCGCCATTGTGATGAATATGGTTGTTGATTTCCATATGGCGCAAGGGGGGTGTGATGCGAAACCCTAGCTTGTGGGATTGAGTTGGAATTGAACTTTGTAAAGGCCTTGTTGGGATTTCCTTAGGCCGAGGCTAATCACATCGTGTGGGTACAGTTGTGCAACCTCTGTAGAGTGTAAAACTATTCGAATAGCCGCGTCATCGGTTATGGAGAATGCTCGGTGATTTCACACGAGGAGTAGTGATTTCATTAAACTTGTGGTTTGTGGTGGGAAGGTGAACAGGTAGTTCACTTTTGGTTTAGTTTGTGGATGGGAGGTTCACAAGTGGTTCATTTCAATTCCATTGATTATCTATTATTATTGTTTTCCATTAAAGTTCACTTTCAATCTATTTATCATATTTATCTTGAGATGTCATTTTATGCAAGTTAACCTTTCAGCCCTTCATTAGTATACACAGAGTGATCCTAGACTAGTGTATTTTACACAGAGTGTCCGAATTTGCATATTCAGGTCTCCACAGAGATGGTATCAGAGCCATATCGACTGTAGGATAAAGCCCTAGTTAGAATGGTCGTTTAGCCTCGAAAATTATTTTCTAAATCAAACCAACTAAATTGATGCTCAGTAATATCTCTATCCTCTTACCTCTTTCTTAAGATTCTTGTTCTTCAACCCATTCTCGCAAAATTGGTTTTCATAAATCCTTAAACTGATTGTAATGCGTATGGTCATAATTGAGAAAAGTGTGGGGAATTCAGTAGTCTAGCTACTATAAAAGAATCATAATTTTTAGAGTCTTGATCTGTTCTGGGGACGCATTACAAGTCAGTTGACCAGACTTTCAGAACAGAGGATGTCCTCTGTTTTGTGCATTAGAGATCACCTTGTTAATGATAAAATAAAAATATGTGATCTACATGAAAAGTGTAGGTATTTAAGTGAGGAATCTAGATATATATCTTTTGCTGTGATTAGTGTAATATTTTTAAAAATAGGAAAATGTTAAGTAGCACCGCTGCAGTGGGAAGATTGTAGAACCGTTACGCGGGGAAGGATGTTGTGGGATTTTGGGGCTTAGCGATATCTTGTCTTCGAGAGTCGCGTTTTCATTGTTGTAATGTGTGCTGAGAGGTACTTTTTTGGATAGGTGGTTTTCCTTCTAAACGCGCGTGATTTCGTCGCTCCGCCGGTAGAGGCAAGTAAATGTAGCGGATGTGCTACCGTTTAACCCGTTATTCTTACTACTTGCAATATGCATGATTTACGTAATGTTAAATGATATGCCATGATTACATGCTTTCTAAGTAAGAATGTGTTAGCAAGATATTAATCACTTGCCATGTTTGGATGAGTTTTGGTAGTATTGTGGTAATTTGCTTAATGAGCTAATTGTGGTATACGAAAGTAAATGCATGGTGGATATGATGGTATCTCCTTGTCGTTAAATTCATGAGGATCATATTAATGCCCTCGAAGTTGTTATTATTGTGGTCTCGGTGGTGGTATTCTTAGTGAATACTTGTGGTTGTGGTGGTAGTAATCTTGATAAATATATTGTGGGTTATGTGAGTGACCTTCATGGTTAAATCCTTGTGGCTTATGTTTATCATATCATTCATAACATGTCATGACATTTTGCATTGTTGATGTCGCCACTTATAGCTGCGACCGTACCGGTACAACATTGTGCATTGCCGTAGCACGATGCACACTTTTACCTTGTTGGGTAAAGGTGCAGTGGAGCATAGCATGCATTGCATTGTGGAAAGATCATTTGCATCCTTATGAAATATATTGTGGTCAAGTTATTTTACAAACAACTACAACTTCATAGTTGTAATATGGAATTGGCTCATGAGGGCCACTTGTGGTATGAGGAAAGTGGCTGTGGTTGTAGATTGTGGTTCATCCTTTGTGGTATGATAGGGGGTTGTGATTGTGGCATGAGATTCTTTTCTCTTGTGATAAGTAGTGATAGCAGTTGTGGATACGATGAATAATAAAGTTAGTGAGGTAAATCATGTTAATGCTTTATTGTCATTGGTAGTGGTGGTGCTGGATGATATGAAGTAGTTAATCAAGATTCATTTGCTAATGTTTTACTATTGCCGGTAGTAAATATGGTTGAGGCAATAATTGTGGTCATTTGGGAAATAGATATTGATGCTTAATATCATTGTAGATTAATTAGCTTGTTAATGAATATGGATGCACATTGTAGATGTGGACATGTGAATACTTTAATGATGTTGTATATTTGTTTGTAGTCTGAATAGCCTGTTAAATAGTTTGCTTGCTGAGATTTTTATCTCACCCTTGTTTTGCCCCCTACAGGTGATTCCTAAGCATTCATGGGATGGGTAGAGTGGCACCACAATAATGCACTTATTTCATCAATTCATGTTGTAATAAAGTCGATAGAATTCTAGCCAAATGTCTATCTATCCATAGATGGTTGTTTTATTTAATAATGATGATCTTGTAAACTATTCTTGATTTAATCTGCTAGAGGTTGTTATTGAACTTGATACCATTATCTTATTTCCGTTAGTTGTTTATGCTTCCGCTTATTGCTTCATGTCTAGAAATTGTTGCCGAAATAAATTATCTTGAAATTTTTGGCTAGCTGTAGAGTGGTTTAATAACATCCCAGGGTGATGTGGATCCTGGGGTGTTACACTGATCTTTACCCTTATCAATGCATTAGATATCTCAAACTTCTTTCAGCCATACGGGAGGATGGAGAGGTCTTCTTCGGGTCCTATTGCGGAGCCTTGGATTAAAGAGATTACCCATCTACCTCACCAAGGATAAGAAAAATAAAGGACAATGCATCGGAAGCATCACCATATTGTATTTCACCACGAGAGTCGGCAAGCAAGTTCTACACCTTAGCTTCAAGAATGTTGGTACTTGCGGAGAGTGGTCAGCCCAAGGAGCTGCGTATAAAGCCATCCGACGACTATGCAAGCTATACAAGATCAACATGTCCAGTCTCATCTGGAAGTTCAAGGAACAAAATGGAGCTATCCCTAGTCTACCGGAGCCAGTCAGGGAGGAGACCCGACCGCAGTCGCCAGTACCTCTACCATCGCCTACACCGCCGAGCCCGGAGGAGAGACGACGCATCACCGGTGATCGACGAGAGTACCTTCGGCACTTCATTCCAGCCCCAGTCGAAGAGCAATCGCAGCCAGTTCGCAACTCTTGGGTAGTCTACAGCAATTCAGATTAGTGTGTACGAGTAGAGTGTAGGATTTTATTTGCAGTTGTGTGTGATGTGAGCTGCAAATTTTGCCCTTAAAAGCATTATATTGCAATCATATCAAAATTTTATTGGAGTTAATTTTCGCTCAGTTTTGTTGTTAGCATTTTTGGCTAAGTGTTTGTTTAGTTTAGGTTGCCATTAGAGAACCTCCCTTAGATGAGTTTACCCCCTCTTATCTATGCTTTTCCCTCTCGCCTTTATGCCTTGAGAAGTCAGCAGTTGTTTTCCTTTTCAGAGCAGCAGCAAGATGGTTGGTACCAGGAACTCTTCAGGCCACTGCCAGGCAAACCAGGATCCAGAGAGCAATGCCGCTCAACCAGTTCCACTGAGCTTGGACCCCGCCCTCAGTCAATTCTTGGTGGCACAGACACAGATGATGTAGGCAATGATGCAGAACATGAATGCTATGATGCAGCGTCAGCACCAGGAGGCAGTAGCACGTCAGGCAGCACGTCAGCAGTCCAGCTATGCAGAGTTCATGAGGACGAGACCGCCTACCTACTCCAGTTCTTCAGAGCCTTTGGAGGCAGATGATTGGATCCGTTCAGTTGAGAAGAAACTGAACCTGGCCCAGTGCACAGATAGAGAAAAGATGTTGTATGCAGCACACTAGCTTGAGGGAGTCGCAGCAGAGTGGTGCGAGAACTACTGCGCAGCCCATGAGAACCAGAGCATTATCTCTTAGGCAGAGTTCACCGCTACTTTCCATCACACCCATATCCTGGATGGGGTGATCGAGATGAAGAAGAAGGAGTTCAGAGAGCTACAGCAGGAGAACATGTCAGTGAGTGAATATCTCAATAAATTCACTCAGCTAGCTCGCTACGCGCCAGAGGACGTAGCCACGGATGCCGCTCGCCAGAGGAGGTTCAAGAAAGGCTTGAACCCAGGATTGAAAGTACAGGTAGTGGGCAATGACTATGTCAGTTTTCAGCATATGGTGGATAAGGCTATACTTATTGAGGAGAGTCGGCGCGAGCTAGAAAAGTCTCACAAGAGAAGGATGATTCAGTAGGGATCACAGTTGTACCAAGCTCAGATACCTTATTTTGGTACTTACCAGCCTACACAAGCACCGCAGCGGCGGGCCTTGGAGACACACTCAAAGACCCGGCACGCGTCCAGCGATCGAGGCAGCGACCTAGTTGATCCAAAGAACCAGCGAGAGGAGCGCCAACCCAGCGGCGTCCGTCACTTGCTTCAAGTGTTATGAGCTAGGACATTATACTAGCAAGTGCCCCTAGAGGTAAGCCCCTACGCCAGTTTGTTTCAATCTGGAAGCCACACCAGATCGGACTCCTGCCCCAGGAGTAGGACGATGAGCACCCCAGGCTTTAGTCCAGGCCAGCAGGACACTAGTTGTGAGAGGCAGGTGAACCATGTCACTACAGAGGAGGCCCAGGTAGTGCCAGAAGTTGTGATCGATAAGTTTCTAGTCCATTCAAGCCCTGCTACAGTTTTATTTGATTCTGGAGCTTCGTATTCGTTTGTTTCTCGAAGTTTTCCTTTAAAACAATGGTTGAAAACTGTTGCTCTTGGATCTGTTCTTCTAATTCAATCCCTCGGTTCTGACTTGAGCACTAACCTAGGTTGTCTAGGAGTTAAGATAACTATTCAGGGAGTTGAGTTCAGTGCAGATTTGATCATTTTGGATATCCAGTCTTTGTGATACGGGGTCGCCCGATCTTCTCGACGTAGGATGGATACTCGCGGGAGTCTTGATGAATCGCAATGATCTTCCAGTGCCAATGCAAGGGACGAACACTCTTTAATCCGCCAAAACACACTCGCGTCGATTTCACGACCACCAGCGAAGATCTATCGTGCACCCAATTCCAAATGAAAAGGCTGAGCGATCTTGATTGAAGAACACTCCTAATTCCCTCACGGAATTTCAGCAACAATGATAAACTCGAACAAAGTTCAATAGATTGATTATTCTCAAAGGTGGTCTGAGCCCTTAGGCTGCCAATACATGGCTTATATAGGACCTTGGGACGTCCATAGAGTCCACAAACCTAGTACAACTCAACCCTATATGGTTTTAGATACGAACTCTCACAAAAAGGAAACTAGATTTTACAGCCGTCACATTGTTTCGGCCATAATTTTTTATTAGTGATGAATTTGATGGTGGGAGCAGATCTATTGCGTAGCCCTTGAAAATATCTTTCCAAGGAGTACAAGAACACCCAAATCGGACTCCGTTTGTGAAAGTTATGACCTTTTTAGTAAGTGTCTGTCAGGCTGTCCCGAACCGAATCCGAATTGAATTCGAGTTTGAATCCAATTGACCTTGTGGGTGGTACGAATTGGGCTTGAAAATCTTATCCAAAACTTGTAGTTTAAGTCCTTGGGATTCTCCCTTTTTCTCTCCCTGAATGGGCTTTCTTCCTTCATGTCTTTGACACCTAATGTGGTTATTCTCTTTCTTTTGCGTCTCTATTGCTTTGCCATCGACAAACCTAAGAATGCACCATTTAATGACATGAGGTAGTATTCTATTCTTATGAATAACAATATTATATTTAATTTGGAATGAGTTCACCTGGCAATGTTTCATGCGGCTCAATAATTCTTTCCAGTTGAAAAATATATTTAACTGAAAAGTACAAGACACGTGCGTATCCGCATCATCCTCCCCTTCTTCAAGAAAAGCTGTCCTCAGCTTTTGATAGCCTGAAATTGTACTAAACAAAGAATACAACGTGTACGCATGGTATATATATTTATCGTCAACACTTCTTTGGCTTATCTCATCATTAATTTCAGAAGGTGTTATAAACGAAAAGAACAACACATATGCATGGTATATGTAAGAATCAATTATTGTGGCATTCTCATTATTTTGCACAAACCGATCAATATAGTAGTGACCAAAAGGTGTATGCATCGTAATATTATTTGTCACATCATTCTCCCTCCTATAAAAGAAAGTCGTCCTCGACTTTTCTAAGGACATCGACAAATCATTAATGGGCAAAATCAGATTTATTTGTTCATACATAGGAAAGAAAATTTTGAGCGGTTTCCATTCTTCAACTGCGCTACTTTGATTATTTTTACATGATTGTACATTAAAGATCGAACAAGTAGACTTATGAAATCTTTCTAAACAGTACGTACTATTGTTGAAATTCATCTCATTGTGATCACAACATGGCATAAAAGATTGTTTATCCATAATATGCGATTTCAGTTCAGCAAGCTTATCACATGTAATGCAAATTCTGTGAACATAAAATTTGTCATCTACACCATAATCTCCAATCAAATTGAACTTATATGTGTAGGCATAGCTACTAACTAGTGATTTTGAACTTGAAATTTGAGCAACATTATAAATCACACTACATAGCTCTCTAGGATCATCAAACATGATATAGCACAAAGAATCATTAGGAGATATTCTAGTAAGAACTTCCTTATGAGTAATCAATTCCACATTATGTAAATTAAGGAAAGAAATTTCAGAACATGGAGTTTTCAGTTGATCATATGAGCTCTCAAAATTACTCACCTTTACATAACTAAATTCAGCACCATTATTGTTACCTTTATCGTCCTTCTCAGATGATGTAGGTGCTGGGGGTTTAAAATTGTTAGGATGTACCCTCGGGGCAATAAACACTTTATCCCTTCCCGTGGTTATCTCCTCATTTGGCTTCAAAGGTGCCGGTTGTTGAATGTTCAATTCTTCATCTCTAATGTCAACCTGCACAATGTGAGAAACAACACTAGACGTAGATATTAATGTGTTAGTTTCAGATGCATTCTCACTTTGTCTATCTTCTACTTCTCTCTTTTCTTTTGGTGTCTCTCTCATACTCTCAATTTGGATGCTCTCAACCTCACATATGGTGGAATCACACAGCTTACTCTTTTTATCACTCTCACTCAATTTGACTATGTGGCTCTCATCCTCACATGGGTTGTGGTGTATCTTAGAAGCTATATGTAGTTTTGGAATACTATATATCTCCTTGACTGAAGGGAAAGTCCCATGCTCGGTCATCTTCTCATGTGTCACACTAGTAGAGGGAGCAGAATTGAAGTATGGACTGGGAGAAAACTGTATTGTACGTCTCTCCAAAAGTCTCTTCTCTTCTTGAATAGCACAATTCACAAGATCTTGCACACTACCAAAATATTTATGTTGAAGTGTAGCGGCAATCTTAGAATTCAATTCTCTTTTGAAGTATGTCTTCTTTTGTAGTTCACTAATGACACCGGCCCGACGTAATGCATCTTGCAGCTCAAAATAATATTCTTGCACGGTATTACTCTCTTGTGTGATACTCTCCAAATAGCGAAGCAATCCCTGTGTATAATAGGATGGCACAAATTCTCTCCTCATGAGTACCTTCAAATCTGACTAAGATTTAATGAATTCATTTTCAAATCGCTGATGCCACCAACTATAAGCATACTCTTTAAATTCTCTAGTGGCACGCATCACCTCTTGATCTTTGGGAAGCTTTTAAACTCTAAATACTTTCTCCATTCGCCATTCCCATTCAAGATATTCTTCTAGATCCTCACTTCCATAGAAAGGAATAAAGTTATCTTCTTGTTGTGGATGAAGTGCCCGCACAACATCATTCACGATGTTTGAGCGTAACACTTTCATTTGATGATTGAATTCAATGCGCATATCTTATGCAGAATTGTTGATCTCCGCCTTGAGATGCTTTTTCAAGGAGGAATAAGTGGCGACGAATTCATTGCGCAAAGTCCCTCCCAAAGGTTGGAATTGAAAACGACTCATCGGGGTATGCTCCTCTCCCATATTATCGTCTCCACCTGTCATGGTTAGTTGTACAAAGAACGCACAAATACCACAACATATATATGATATGTGGAGTTCACTTTATCTCACTTTTTCCTCCCCCAAGTAAAGCTCTTACCTTTCCGAAGTGAATTGTGGCGAAAAAGAAACTTACACTTGGTGGTAGCTACAATAGCAAGTGATGATCAAGCGGATTTAAAAGTGACTCACAATTGCACGACAAAGGATATTTTGTGGAGTTTGGTTAGGAAGTATTTATCCTACACAATCTGAATTTCACGATATTGTAAAATTAAGTAATAATCCAAGCTAGAAAGTATTGCCTATGTGCCGATCCAAATGATATAAGTGAAGTATATGAACGCACACACAATGATCAATGTGACTCAGTGCAAACAAATGGAATGAGCTAAAGGAACCAATCGGGGATATTAGCTCGTTTTGCACCAAGTACTAGGAGAGACGCTAGCCAATTGCAATAATATGAATTTGAGGGCACAATATTGTCCAAATTAAATACACAATCTGAATTTATGGACTAAGATTAACTCACCCAAATTCGGCCAATGCTTTCTTTTCTTTCTTTCTTTTTTTTTTTACTCAAGCCGTGGTTCTTTTTTTTTTAATCGGCTGCCTTCTCTCTTTTTTTTTGCTCTTTTTTTTATACTCAAGGCCGAACTAGGTTTAATTGTTCGTAGATTCTACGCAAGTCCAAAGTTGTTCAGCAATGTGTAGATAATTCTAGAACAGCCCTAAAGCAATTATCAAAGACTAGTCTCAAGGTTCAAAGGATTTAAGGGAAGATCTTAACAGATGCTCAGAATTCAAACCGCAACAAATTTCAGACGGTCTGAATGTGTCCAACTAAATTTCTTATGGCAGCTAGGGTTTCTTGTGGCCAAATCAAACAAGAAAAGGAAACCCAGATAATTTCAGATGTGATATTCTTTCAAGATGCGCAGAGATCTTATGTGGACAGCAAGAACAAGATTTCAAAAAGTAAATTGAATCTACTTTTTTTTGGATGCTAATTGAAAGATCAACTAGCGGATTTTCAAGGGTTCAAAATAACAACGATTAAGCAACGCAAAAGGACACTAAGATCAGCACGTAAACAAAATTTCTAATGGATCAAAACTTAATAAAACTCACGAAAATAACAGATGCGAAACTAGGGTTTGGATTTTTTTTGTTGCAATTTTCGGTTTAATGGACTATAGGACAAAATAAATCAATCTAAAAGTAAAGGGACAAGATCCTACCGAGTAAACCGCGCTCTGATACCAGATGATACGGGGTCGCCCGATCTTCTCGACGTAGGATGGATACTCGCGGGAGTCTTGATGAATTGTAACTATCCTCCAATGCCAATGCAAGGGACGAACACTCTTTAATCCGCCAAAACACACTCGCATCGATTTCGCCGACCACTAAGCGAAGATCTATCGTGCACCCAATTCCCAGCGGAAAGGCTGACCGATCTTGATTGAAGAACAGTCCTAATTCCCTCACGGAATTTCAGCAACAATGATAAACTCGAACAAAGTTCAATAGATTGATTATTCTCAAAAGTGGTCTGACCCCTTAGGCTGCTAATACATGGCTTATATAGGACCTTGGGACATCCATAGAGTCCACAAACCTAGTACCACTCAACCCTATATGGTTTTAGATACGAACTCTCACAAAAAGGAAACTAGATTTTACAGCCGTCACATTGTTTCGGCCATAATTTTTGATCCGTGATGAATTTGATGGTGGGACTAGATCCATTGCGTATCCCTTGAAAATATCTTTCCAAGGAGTATAAGAACACCCAAATCGGACTCCGTTTGTGAAAGTTATGACCTTTTTAGTAAGTGTCTGTCAGGCTGTCCCGAACCGAATCCGAATTGAATTCTGAGTTGAATCCGAGTTTCAATCCAATTGACCTTGTGGGTGGTACGAATTGGGCTTAAAAATCTTATCCAAAACTTGTAGTTTAAGTCATTGGGCTTCTCTCTTTTGCTCTCCCACTGAATGGGCTTTCTTCCTTCATGTCTTTGGCACCTAATGTGGTTATCCTCTTTCTTTTGCGTCTCCATTGCTTTGCCATCGACAAACCTAAGAATGCACCATTTAATGACATGAGATAGTATTCTATTCTTATGAATAACAATATTATATTTAATTTGGAATGAGTTCACCTGGTAATGTTTCATGCGGCTCAATAATTCTTTCCAGTTGAAAAATATATTTAACTGAAAAGTACAAGACACGTTCGTATCCGCATCACTTTGTATGTAATCTTGAGTATGGATTGGCTTAAGAAGTATCAGGCAGTTCTAGATTGTGGGAGCAGAGCAGTGACCTTGACCAGTTCAGACGGGAATAAGGTACAGTTTGCAGCTAGCATGAGTCAGCTGGAGAAAGCCATGGTTTGCCATAGCAAAGTAATCAAGTTGGAGGATGTACCAGTTGTCAGAGAGTACCCTGACGTGTTTCCAGATGATCTTCTAGGTATGCCACCAGAGCAAGAGGTTGAGTTTTTGATCGAGCTAGTACCTGCTACCGCTCCTATTTCCAAAACACCCTACCGGATGCCTGCCAATGACTTAGCAGAATTGAAGAAGCAAATTCAGGAGCTTTTGGACAAGGGTTATATCAGACCAAGTTCATCCCCATGGGGAGCACCAGTGTTGTTTATTAAGAAGAAGGATGGTAGTCAGTGCATGTGTGTGGATTACAGAGCACTTAATGAGGTCACCATCCAGAACAAGTACCCTTTGCCTAGAATTGATGACTTGTTTGATCAACTTAAGGGAGCAGGAGTTTTTTCCAAAATTGATTTGAGGTCAGGATACCATCAGATAAGGATTCGAAAGGAAGATATACCTAAGATAGCTTTCTCAACTCATTATTGTCTATACGACTTCACAGTGATGTCTTTTGGTTTGACCAATGCTCCAGCTTATTTTATGTATTTGATGAGTAAGGTGTTCATAGAATTTTTGGATAAGTTTGTCGTTATATTCATTGACGATATTTTGATTTACTCCAAGGATGAGAACGAGCATGAGGAGCACCTGAGAATGGCATTACAGAAATTGAGAGATCATCAGTTGTATATCAAGTTCAGCAAATATGAGTTTTGCATGAAGGAAGTCTCCTTCCTAGGCCATGTGATGTCAGCAGAAGAAGTTGCAATTGACCTTGGAAAAGTAAGAGATATTTTGGATTGGCATTCACCTTCGTCAGTGACTCAGGTCAGGAGTTTTCTGGGTATGGCAGGATATTACTGTTGCTTCATTGAACAATTTTTCAGTGTAGCCAGACTCCTTACACAGTTGCTCAAGAAGGAAAAGAAATTTACTTAGACGCCAAAGTGTGAGAAAAGATTTCAGAAGCTGAAGAAGAGTTTGATCACAGCCCCAGTGCTAGTGTTATCTGATATAAACAAGGATTTTGAGATTTATTGCGACGCTTCTCGCAAAGGTTTGGGTTACGTGTTGATGCAAGAAAAGAGAGTGGTAGCATATACCTCACGCCAGTTGAGACCGCATGAGGAGAACTACTCTACTCATGATTTGGAGTTAGCAGCTGTAGTGCACGCTTTGAAAATTTGGTGGTATTATCTGATGGATAATAGATGTGAGGTTTACACAGATCATAAGAGTCCGAAATACATCTTTACCCAGGTTGAGCTCAACCTCAAGCAGAGGAGGTGGTTGGAGCCAATAAAGGATTATAATATTGGTATACATTATCACCCAGAGAAGGCCAATGTGCTTGCAGATAGATACCTTGAGCAGAAAGGTCTATTGCAATACAGTGATGGTTAAAGAGAATCAGCCAGCATTGCATGAGGAATTCCAAAAGTTCAGTTTGGAATTGGTTGAGGAAGGATTTCTAGCAACAATGGAGTTGTAGCCAACTTTAGATGGTCAGATTCGTCAGGCTCAGTCAGAGGATGAGGTATTTCAGCGTATCAGAGAAAACATGAGTAAAGAAAAAGAGTCAGGATTTTCAAAGGATGCCCAAGGAACTCTGTAGTTCAAGCAGCGTTTGTGTATGCCCAACAAGAAAGAGCTAAAGGATTTGCTACTAAAGGAGGATTATGAGTCGTTGTATTTGATTCATCTAGGTAGTACCAAGATGTACTAGAACATTAAAGACAAGTATTGGTGGTCAAGCATGAAGCGTGAGATCGCTGAGTATGTGGCACTTTGTGATGTGTGTCAAAGAGTAAAGGTAGAGCATCATAGGCCAACAAGTTTGTTACAGCCATTAAAAATCCCAGAGTGGAAGTAGGAAGAAATTGGTATGGACTTCATTACAGGATTGCCAAAGACCAAAGAGGGTTATGATTAGATTTGGGTCATTGTGGATCGTTTGACCAAAGTTGCTCATTTCATTCCTGTCAAGACAACTTACACTGGTGAGAGACTAGCATAGCTGTATATGTCGAGGATTGTCAGTCTACATAGAGTGTCAAAGAAAATAGTATCAGATCGTGGATCACAGTTCACCTCTCGTTTTTGGAAAAGTTTCCATGAAGCTATGGGAACTCACCTGAATTTCAGTACAGCATACCACCCCGAGACAAATGGTCAGACTGAGCGAGTAAATCAGATTCTCGAGGACATGTTGAAAGCATGTGTACTGGATCATGGAGCCAAGTGGGATAGTTGTTTGCCTTTTGTAGAGTTTTCTTACAACAATAATTATTAGGTCAGTTTACATATGTCACCGTTTGAGGCATTGTATGGCAGAAAATGCAGGACCCCTCTCAATTGGAAAGAGACGGGGGAAGGTCAGGTGTTTGGTCCAGATTATTTAAAAGAAGCTGAGAAAGAGGTTCGTTTGATTTAGGAAAGATTGAAAACTGCACAAGCCAAACAGAAGAGTTATGCAGATACCAGACGTCGAGAGTTGAGCTTTGAGCCAGATGATTTTGTGTATCTTAGGATCACACCGTTCAAAGGTGTGAAGAGATTTCAGTTAAAAGGAAAGTTAGCACCAAAATATGTTGGACCATTCAAAATTTTAAAACACAGGGGAGAGGTTGCTTATCAGTTGGAGCTACCTGCGTCCTTCAGTGGGGTACATGATATCTTCCGTGTGTCCTAGTTGAAGAAGTGTCTGCGAGTGTCAGAGAAAGTTGTGCCAGTCGAGGTTGTTGATCTTCAGGAGGATTTGTCTTATAAAGAGCACCCAATCAAAATTTTGGAAGTGTCAGAGTGTGTGACCCGGAATAAAAATGTCCATTTTTGCAAAGTTCAGTAGAGCAATCATTCACAGGAAGAAGCCACTTGGGAGCGCGAGGAGGACCTCAAAGCTGAGTTTCCAATCCTATCTGTTAGTTAGCCCGGATCTTGGGGTCGAGATCCCGCTTAAGAGGGTAAGGTTTGCAAAATTTAAAGCCTTTATTTTAAAAATGAATTATTGGAATTTTTCTGGAATTTAAACAAGCTTAATTTGAATTTTTAGAAATTAAAATGATTTAATACAATTAAAATAAACTTTAACATAAGCTGAAAATATTTTATTCGAGTTCCTTAGGTCTCAAGGAATTTGTTGGTATTTTTGGTGAATTTGTTTGGGTTTTATTTGCTATTTGCTAGAGCTATTTTGGATTTATTTAGTTTTCTGAAAAAGAAAAGCCCCATAAACTCTTGTGAACAGTGTTGGCTGAGCCCCACACTATTCATCGGCCCGCGCCACCCTCACCCGTCCGATATCCCGCAAGCCACGCAGCACGCATCCCGCATGCCCATACCCGTGCCCTGTCCTGGACTCAACTGCCGCCGTCAAATCTTTGCTCGTGCCACGCGTCGCACATCCGTGCGTTTGGGCACTGTTCATCGTCTCCGAGACAAATTCCTCCGCCACTTAGGGTTTCCTCGGTTTATGTGCATAAATAGTGTCGCCTCCCTCGACGACGACCGGAGCTTGCGTCGCCTCCGTCTTCGCCATGCGCCGCCACCCCTCGCGCCGTCATCGCCTCTTCACTCGTACCGGTGAGTTCCGCCGCCCGAGCCACCTCCGCTGCTTGTCGGACCTTCCCCGTCGCTGCATCGCCGCCGGAGTCTACCTCACCACCGCACCAGAGTGCGTTCGCCCGCACAGCGCCACCCCTCGGTCCCCGCACCTCTGCAACCGTCCGATCTCTCCCAACGGCTAAGATGCGCCACTCAGTTCAGATGGTCCTGTAACACCCCAGGATCCACATTACCCTGGAATGCCACTAAACCACTTTACAGCTAGCCAAAAATTTAAAAATCATCTTCTACCCCTAATTCCCCCCTGAACAGCAAACAGCCCCAGTCTGCATCCCTGACAGACAGCGGGGTTCCTAACCCTGTTACGCCCAGGTCCCATGGCCAAAAATTCTGAAAAAAATATAGTAGATGCGTATCGTCGTCCTCTACATTTTTCGTTTTGGGGAGACCCTCGGGAAAAACCATTTTTGGGGTCTAAACAGCACGAACAGCAACGCTGCGCGAATCAATCTACAGGCAGACAGCATGTATTCTCTAATCGGGGGTTCTAAATCCTAATCCCCACCAAAATCTTGGGCTAAGAACCCTAAAATAGCAGAAATCAGAGGGATTGGGATGAGGGAGAATTACCTAAGGATTTGGGATCACCCCTCTCTTCTACTTCTTCTCTTTCCCTTCTTCTCCTCCTCCTCTTCCTCTCCTTCTTCTCCTTCTTCTCCTTCCTCTTCTCCTTCTTCTCCTTGCACTAGGGCAGCACCAAAGGTGAGGGGGAGGGTCCAAGGAGGGTGGGGAGGTGGCGGCTTGGGGTGGGAAAAGGGGGAGGGAGGGCTTCCCAAGGGGTTTATGAAGGGGATGCTAGGGTTTGGAAGGGGGTATGGGCCCCCGTTTGGGCTGGCTGGCCCACCCCTCCGGACAGCCCAAATCTCTAAATTAATTATTTTAATTTTTTTATTTTAAACTATTTTAAAGAATTTATTTTCACCTCCCGTGATTTACCAAAAATCCGGCGACTCCACGATTAATTTTAAGAAAACGACGCCGAAACGACGTTCAGGATATTACATTCTCCCCACCTAAAAAGGATTCGTCCTCGAATCTAACTCCTCTACCCACGAGACAAAAGAACAACCAAAGGATAGAGCATCCCAAGGATAGAATATCCCAAGGGAACAACAACTACGGGTTCTCACCCACCTCGAAGAACTCGGGTTCTTCTTCTACATTTGAACTTCAAGCTCCGACGACACCTCCCGCTCGGACTGATTCGTCAAGAGAGCCTACACATATCTGGTGGCCCTCTTCTTCATGACCAACTCCGACGAGTCCACGACACGCGCCGGTCGACGCCGAGCACCCGCAACTCTTCTGCCGGCTCTGAACGGCCAACAAACCAAGAGTGAAAATCACTCAATAGACCAAAACGATCATTTTCTTTTCCTAACTGGAAAAGACTACGTCTCAACATAAAACAATTCAATTTGTAGATGACCTCTGCAAAAAACACACAGCATAAACAAGAATCAAGAGAGCATTTCACTACTCGAGAAAACAAATATTTTCCAATATATTTCTTTCAATAATTTAGCTTCCTTCAACCAAGAATCTCCAAATCATCGCCCAACACATCAACGCATTTATCTTTAGTTGGCAACCCCAACAATGAGGTGAAGTTGAGTACATCATCTATGCCATTGTAGATAAACTCTACTGCCCCCGTAAATCATACTCTAGCCCAACCCTCGACCAACAAAATTATTTTGACAGATAATTCTTAGTGCACCTCAAAGATACTATCCACGATCCTCACACTTTTGAAATACCACTCTGATCCACTATTCCCACACAGAGACACCGGGCATCTAAGGTTCTAGCATAACCAAAGGTAAATCTCAGACTCCCACAACAACTTCCCGTATAAGATAGGGAAGACCTTAGATGGAAACCCATACCACTCCATAATTAACATACGCTCAATTCTTAACATCAACAAATTATTTGACTCCAAGTCAACATTCTATTTAAATCAAATTCTTCCCAAGGATTATCCTACGGAGACAATATATATCCAATGCACCACAATCATCATGATATTTAAGGCTTCCAATAAAACATCTACCAGACCACCACTATCTAGTTGCCATCACGCAACGAAAGGCTTCACAACATAAATCGATTACTCTTTCTCAGAAAAAGAGGTAAGAAGAAATAAATTCCAGCACACAGAAAATTGCTATCAGTCACAGTAACCAAAAGGCTAAGAGAAAAAATAAATAGCGATGAGGTTGGAAAACACAAGATAAGATTATCTGTATCTCAAATACTTCTAGTACAACTCTTTCTTTTAACAAGAAATAATTTTCTTTGATTATAGCATCCCGCCAAATCCAACAAAAGAGGCTTGAAGTCCACGACACCAGGTTTAGCTAAAACCAATAAAAAGCATTCATCACGTCACTTTGCTCAAATAATTTCGGTTACCAAATAAGTCATAAAGTCCAAAAAGATCCCAACCGCAAATCTCAAATCCTTTAATCTAAATAGTATCATGGAATTAAGAAATTCCTTTATTTAGAACATTCAATACCATAATCACAACTATGCACTATCAATTGTATTAACAACAAGATAAAATATTCTTTGCAAGAATCATCATATCCTCTTACTACTTTATATCTTCCAAAAGGAACACCTTATATCACTTCATCATGTTCTTGTTATCTAAATAAGATTCCAACTATTTAACCTAAGAAAAACCTAGAGCACAAGCCACAATATTGAAAATAAACTCCTTAACAGGTTGATATTGAACATGACAATCTCGCAAACATGCTAGTATAAATCTCTTATTAGATTTCATACATTCACTTCTTATTGATGCTCAACTCTAATTTAGCACAAATTGATTGCACTCTAGTCATTACTGGTAATAATTGATTATTATTTTTGTCATAGCAGCATTCATGATCCTATCTCTGTTTTGCAATCGTAAAAACAATGATGAGCATTGATTCAATATTCCATCTTATGTTCAAAAATTAGAACAAAATAACTTTAAACATCCATAATACTAGCTTAATAAGATAAGATTTCACAAGTCAATACATCAATCTTCATCTATTTCTTTATACATGTTTCAACATTTTAGCATGGCAAAAGTTACATTAATTTAGCAGTTGTATATGCCCATCAAGTATGTAAAGAGATGACATATTAAAGGTTGATATTACTAAGACAATATTCCAACATCTCCTTACTTAACCATCCCAAATGGTTAGATTAATTACTTAAGACCACATAATCCAATCTACCCAATAAGTTGGAAATTTAAACAATCACAATAATCAAACCATTTTTTTATATTCCTCAATAACTGCATGAGTTCTAAACATGTATAGACAAATTCTTAATCATATTTCTTCAAGAAACTACAACAGATCAACATCATATTAATCAACTACACTTTCAAGGACGTCAGTAGAGATTAATTATGCACCACACCAACATCTCAGCTTAATAATTCATACCTTATCCATTATTTACATAATTGCCACCTCCTACTTAAACACAACAAAACATCACAAAGGGATTTTAACACTTCCTTTTAGAAAAAGGGAGAAATCAAATTTCAATAGCTGAAATAACTCGAAAGAAATGCATAGAGCCAAGGATTCCACCAATTAACGAACTTTCAACATAAAGTTCTGATTTTTTTCTAAAATATCAAACGAATAAAAGAGTCATGTTTTCTAGTAAGAAAGATGGAAACAACATGAAAACCAATCTCACCAATTAACAGCGCTCACGAGCAGCAAAAGCATCTCATCAATCAAAAGAAAACAACAATTGCCTCAAAACGATTGGAGGCCTTTTGGCACCCAACCACTGCAATAAACCACTAACCCAAGATAAATATCATTAACCGCAATAGGCCAAGAATTGGCCAAAATTAACACAAGAAAGATAACAACTTTTCTAAGAAATTTACCCACGACATCCGCAACTAAGTTACCTGAGATAATTGCATCACTAACCCCATACCACGAACGGTGGTATAAATAATCAATGCCCAAGGCAACAACTACAACCTGTACATCTTGTCAACGACTATCCTCACTCATAGCAGTCATAGAAGCAAATCATAATCATGCAAAATCATATCATAACATAAATCATCAATACAACATGTCAAAAGCATAAATGCAATACTTGACCCATCCCATCCTACTGTGCACTAGTGTGTCAATTTAATAATTTAATTACCACGGACCTAACGCCCACTCTGATACCAACTGTAACACCCCAGGATCCACATTACCCTGGAATGCCACTAAACCGCTCTACAGCCAGCCAGAAATTTAAAAATCATCTTCTACCCCTAATTCCCCCCTGAAGAGCAAACAGCCCCAGTCTGCATCCCTGACAGACAGCGGGGTTCCTAACCCTGTTACTCCCAGGTACCATGGCCAACAATTCTGAAAAAATATAGTAGATGCGTATCGTCGTCCTCTACGTTTTTCCTTTTGGGGAGACCCTCGGGAAAAATCATTTTCGGGGTCTAAACAGCACGAACAGCAACGCTGCGCGAATCAATCTACAGGCAGACAGCAGGGATTCTCTAATCGGGGGATCTAAATCCTAATCCCCACCAAAATCTTGGGCTAAGAACCCTAAAATAGCAGAAATCAGAGGGATTGGGATGAGGGAGAATTACCTAGGGATTTGGGATCACCCCTCTCTTCTACTTCTTCTCTTTCCTTTCTTCTCCTCCTTCTCTTCCTCTCCTTCTTCTCCTTCTTCTCCTTCCTCTTCTCCTTCTTCTCCTTGCACTAGGGCAGCACCAAAGGGGAGGGGGAGGGTCCAAGGAGGGTGGGGAGGTGGCGGCTGGGGATGGGAAAAGGGGGAGGGAGGGCTTCCCAAGGGGTTTATGAAGGAGATGCTAGGGTTTGGGAGGGGGTATGGGCCCCCGTTTGGGCTGGCTGGCCCACCCCTCCAGACAGCCTAAATCTCTAAATTAATTATTTTATTTTTTTATTTTATACTATTTCAAAGAATTTATTTTCACCTCCCGCGATTTACCGAAAATCCAGACAACTCCGCGATTAATTTAAAAAAACGACGCCGAAACGACGTTCAGGATATTACAGGTCCGAACGTCCCCGTACATCCGCAGCCGTCCGATCGATGTTGGACCATCCGATCTTCCTAATAGTCAGACAGTCCGATCGTTGCACACCTTCACAGCCATTCGATCAATGGTGGACCATCCGATTGACGTCATCGTCGGATAGTCCGATCATTGCATCTTCGCAGCCGTCCGATCGGCGTTGGACCGTCTGATCGTCATGGCCATCAGACAGTCTGAAGGTCTTCGCCTCTGCAGCCATCCAATCGGCGTTGGACCGTCCGATCATCATCATCGGACAGTCTGAACGTTCATCGTCTTCATAGCCGTTGATGGTCGGCCAGTCCGATCGTCATCGCCTTCGCAGCCGCACGATCGTCTTCGTCCGATCGTTGTCTCCTTGCCGCGTCAGCCCTAGGGCCACATCAGTGCCACATCTCAATGCCACGTCAACAAAATCTGATCCCTATGCCACGTCAGCACGCCACGTCAGCCGAGCCACGTGTCAGCACCTGAGCTCGCCACGTCAGACCTAACCTGCCTCGTCAGCGTGACACTGTTCCATGGATTGGGTCCACCGTGGACTTGCTTTTTCGTGCACCAGGTTCACAGCACAGTAGCTTTTCCGATTCTCCAGAATTTTCTTTAGAATTTATTTTTCGAAAGCCCGTTCTCCTCCGTCCTAGCTCCGATTGACCTCGTTTTTTTTTCTAAATTCATCTAAAATTGAGCTCTAGCTTTTGGTTCTGAGTTTAAGGTTTTTAGAGTTCATTTGCTCATTATTTTATTTGTTTTTGTTATTTTGATCGTTTTCTCCCTCGTTAAATTCCGATTTCGGAGCAGCAGAAGCGATGCCAGAAGACACCGAGTACCTCCCTGAGCATAACCAAGGAAAGTCGTAACATTTGATCATGTTGAACCCAGTTTGTAATATATTATTTAATTATTTTATTTTATCCTACATAGCTATTTTAATGCAAACCTTTGTACTGGTAGTTATCGTCCCAAATTGAATAATTCTTCCTTGTTATTTTGAATGTCATGATACCATTGTCACCATAGATTGAGAAATTTATTAGTCATACTATGCTAGATGTCACATGGGTTGTACGATTAGAATGCTTAGCCTTGCTTATTTTATGAAAAGGTTTATCATCGCATGTAAATAATTAATTTGACTTAACGAGGTATGGAACCGTGGTTGATGCCACAGCAATAAAATTTATGCTATGACATTGGTGTGTCATTGACGTGGTTAAACAAACTTGGTTTTTCACTCGGGCGAGTGATCGTGCAGTAATGGGGGAAGTGTAGGTTCACTTCGGGGATGTGGTAGTCTCGCCCGGATAGACTTAAGGACTTAACTTTATGCGTTATTGATCTGAACTTCATCGTGTAAACCACATGTCTAGTATGGGATAGACCTAGCTGATTAATTTGGGATATTTCAATTTCAATCTCGCCATTGTGATGAATATGGTTACTGATTTCCATATGGCGCAAGGGGGGTGTGATGTGAAACCCTAGAGGGTGGGATTGAGTTGGAATTAAACTTTGTAAAGGCCTTGTTGGGATTTCCTTAGGCCGAGGCTAATCACATCGTGTGGGTATAGTTGTGCAACCTCTGTAGAGTGTAAAACTATTTGAATAGCCGCGTCATCGGTTATGGAGAATGCTCGGTGATTTCACACGAGGAGTAGTGATTTCATTAAACTTGTGGTTTGTGGTGGGAAGGTGAACAGATAGTTCACTTTTGGTTTAGTTTGTAGATGGGAGGTTCACAAGTGGTTCATTTTAATTCCATTGATTATCTATTATTATTGTTTTCCATTAAAGTTCACTTTCAATCTATTTATTATATTTATCTTGAGATGTCATTTTATGCAAATTAACCTTTCAGCCCTCCATTAGTAAGCCTTGCATATTTTATTGCATTCATTTGTTACAAACGACTTGCTGAGTACCAATGTATTCACAGTTTTATGCCTATGTTACTTAGTTGAGGAGGAGAAGTATTATCAGCAGGAGGTTCTAGACGGAGAGTACTTCGACGACTTCACGGATTAGGACTTCGTTCTCCACTCGATAGCCTGTTGGCATGTCAAATGGCTCCTACGCTTTATTTTTGATTTTTCGCTGCTAGATTTAAAGCCCTTCCGGCTAGAGATATTGTAAGCTTGGCCATAAGGTCATACCTTTAAGATTTATTTTTATTTGAGGTTTTCCTTTATTTTAGCATGTGTATGGTGGTGATTACATCTATGTTTGACCGTGTGCACTAGCGTAATCCTGGACTAGTGCAGTTTACACAGAGAGTCCGAATTTGCATATTCGGGTCTCGACAACGACACGGGCGAGCACGTGGACGCCGCAGTGGGTGCGGGTTTGGGCGGCGGTGCGGACGGTAGAGCTCTAGCGAGGGGCGATGGGGTGCACGAGATAGCAGCGGAGACTCACCAGCAGCGATGTCAATGCCGGTAGACGGAGGAACGGCGTGGGGGTACGTTGCGCTCGAGACGGCGCAGCGCATGGCGATGGACGGCGGCAGCTCGAAGAATGCGGAGGGCAGAGCTCGTGGTGGTTTTTTATATGCGGAGGCCAAGAGACCGGCTTGGAGATGGCGCGCGTGGGCGCGAAGTCTGCCTCGAGCATAGACACCGAGGTGTGCGCGAGCGGGACGGCGGCGGCGGTGAGTCTGGGTTAGATACGAAGCACAGTACCCGAACTGTTGGATGCACGACGCGTGGCACGGACGAGGATCGAACGGTCGCGGGAGATCGCAACGGTGCACAGTGCGTGACCCATCCGATGGCCGACACGTGGCGCGGGGCTGATCCAACGGCTGCAGGTGATGCATCTTGCGCAGGGGGCGGATGCGCGACGCGTGGCCACGGCCCGATCGGGCAGCTACGGGTGAACGGGTTGGTGAATTGTGGTGGGCCGGCCTATTACTATTCACATGATTTTCGGGATTTTTTTTCAAAAAATTAGATAAAACAAAAGGAGCTATAGAAAATCGCAAATAAATCCGAAAAATTCTTAGAAAATTCCAAAAAATCTCCTGAGACACAACGAATCCAAATAAAATATTTTCAACTTATGTTATATTTATTTTAATCAGATTAAATCTTTTTTATTTATGAAAAATTATTTTAAGCTTTAATAAACTCCAAAAAATCTAATTAATAAATTTTATTTTAAAACTTCAAAAAGGGTTTGAAAAACAGAATGTTACAATTACACTAGAATTAATCTTGGCCGTCCTGCCTGTATGGCCCATACTCTTCACTAATTGGATATAACTCAAACCTTGAGCTCTTAAACTTTTGGCCAACAGGAAGGCAAAGCTAGTGATCGCCGGATAGTACTTCAACTTAATACACTCCCAATAAAGCAATCACAAATTCAACAAGTTTGATAGCAAACCAAAATAACTAACAAGTGAAGTATATATCATGAAGTACTAAAGATCATAAAATAAATTAGCCAACTATTTCGAAAGTGACAGACCATAATATTGACAAATGATAGTAACAGTAATAATGTAGAACTCAAACTGGAATATCCAATTTTAGTATTAGACCAACATCATTATCGAGCTAATATCTGAACCCACATATATCTCTTTGCAATTTTCAATCAGCGACAAACCACAGATATCCCTCCTCACGTGCAGAGCCATCACATCTCTCATCTACCGAACTCACCATGATCTACCTCCAAAAGAAGTGGGATTTAGGATTCATACCTTAGGGAGGAGAGGCGGCGTAGGGAGGGAGAAGCGGCATCTGTGATATGTGGCATATCACAGACAGCTCTAGTATGGAACCGTCTGTGATATATGGAATTATATCACAGACGGCTCTATGCTAGAGCCGTCTGTGATAGAATTATCACAGACGGTTTGTTCAGCTAAACTGCATATGATAGTCCTATTTTTCAAAGGAAATACTAGCCATGCTTTATGAAAAAGGGCAAGCATAACCATAAATATAATTATTTTTTAATTACTTAATCAATTACAATGGCATAGTTCTATAATTACATGCTGAGTTTCTTAATTATGATTACATTGGAATAATTTTCAAATAGGTGTATGCCGTGTGGGATCATTGATTACACTTGGCTATTTTTTTTAAAATAAGCTCTTCACGATGATAGACACACATCCGAATGGAGGAAACTCATCAAATTAATTGTACTCTTCCTCATTCATGATATTTTCAACTCTGACAATCCTTATTTTTTCATGAAGAACTATGTGGTGCTTCTTATTTATCGAGTCAGTTACATAAAATACTTGAACAACTTGTCTCATAAGTACGAACAGTTCATCTTTGTATCCTACACGTTCGAAATCTACAGTACTGACGTCGTACTTATCGACCTTTACACCTTATGGGAGTGGGACCCAATGGCATCGAAATAGAGGGATCTTAAAAATTACGTAGTCAAGCTCCCAAATCTTCTCTACAAGCCCATAGTATGAGCTTGGGCCAGCGGTGCTGAAGTACGCATGAAATGCATCTATGCAGACACCTGAGTTCTGCACTGTGCTTTTTCTATCCAGATCTGTTGTATAAAATATGTACTCATTAATGTCATGTCCTTTCCATGTCACAATTCTTAATTTTGGCCCTTTTGCGAACCATTGCAGCATTTTACTTGATGACCTCCTAGTCAATCGCACCTTTAACCATTCGTTGAACCGACGGTTGTGTTGTCTTGTGATCTAAACCTCTGACTGGCCTGGATTCTCTTGACGTAGCATGTCCTTGTGCTCTTCAATATACAGGGACACTTCAGTCATATCTTGCAAGACCGTGAAATGAACTTGAGCATATGTATCCAGATCTGAAGTTATTGCTTTCCTTCCGATGGTCCCAACACCCTCTAGCCTCCCCTCGTGAAAAGATAGAGGTACACCAATCAGTTTGACTTGAGTCATGTAATCGATATAAAACTCAATGACCTTTTTAGTTGCATAACCTTCAATAATGGTATCCTCCAGTCGAGATCGATTACGTACATAGGACTGAAGAATTCCCATGTACATCTCGAATGGGTACATATGACATAGAAACATGGGACTGCATATCTTTATTTCTTTCACAAGGTGAACAATGAGATGGACCATGATATCAAAAAATAACAAAGAAAAATATATCTCAAGATGACATAGAGTCGTCACTACCTCGGTCTGCAGAGCATTTAGTTCATCGGAATCGATGGCCTTCTGAGCAATTACATTAAAGAAATAATATAGCCTCATTATTGTCATTCCAATTTTATTCGGCAAAATACTTCTAATCGTAATAGGAAGTATTTGTATCATTAGCATATGACAGTCATGAAACTTCATACGAATTAATTTCAAATCTTCCATGAAAATAAGTTTCTTCATGCTGGCGGAGTGACCAGACGAAACTTTGACACCATACAAGTACTGGCACAGTTCCGTTCTCTCAGACTTAGATAGAGTGTAGCAAGCTGGGAGAAGGTATGTCCGGCTTTTATTAGTCTCTGTCGGTACTAACTCGGTTCTGATGTTCATAGCGACCAAGTCATGACGTGCGTTGACACTATATTTTATTTTGTCATGAATATTCAATAAGAGATCAATCAAGCTATCACATACATTCTTCTCTACATGCATGACATCGATCCAATTATAAACTTCTAAGTGCTCTCAATAAGGCACGTCCCCAAATATTGACCTCTTCTTTCATATGTTCTTCTGATGGGTCCTCAACTTACATCCTTTTCCAAGCACAACATCGATATCCTTGACCATATCGTAGACCTCTTCCCCGCTAAAAGGCCTTGGTCCTGAGTTATTGATGAGGACATCCCCATTACATACACATCTTCCACTCGAAGCATGTATGAGAATGTGCAAGAACCTGAGGGCCCAATGACGAGGGCAAGAGCCAAGCTTTTAAACAAACAGGTGCTTTTGTTTCTTAAGGAGTTTCCTTTAATTGATGATGAACTTGAGATACTAACTCATGCTAGTATTTTATGTATTCTTATGTATGACTCATGTGAAGACTTGGGAGAGCAAAAGGGAGGAGCCCAAGGACTTAAACTACAAGTTTTGGATAAGATTTTTTAGCCCAATTCGTACCTCCCACAAGCCCAACTGGATTCAAACTCGGATTCAACTCAGACTTCAATTCGGATTCGGTTCAGGACAGCTTGATAGGCAGTTACTAAAAATGTCATAACTCTCACAAACGGAGTCCGATTTAGGTGTTCTTGTATTCGTTGGAAAGATAATTCCAAGGGCTACACAATGGATCTAGTCCCAGCATAATCATCACAAATCAAAAGTTATGACGAAATAATATGATAGCTATAAAATCTAGTTTCCTTTTTGTGAAAGTTCGTATCTAAAACCATATAGGGTTGAGTTGTACTAGGTTTGTGGACTCTATGGATGTCCCAAGGGGCTATATAAGCCATGTATTGGCAGCCTTAGGGCTCAGACCAACTTTGAGAATAATCAATCTACTAAAGTTTGTTCGAGTTTATCATTACTACCGAAATTTCGTGAGGGAATTAGGAGTGTTCTTCAATTAAGATCATTCAGCCATTCCGCTGGGAATTGGGTGCACGATAGATCTTCGCTTGGTGGTCAATGAAATCGACGCGAGTGTGTTTTGGCGAATTAAAGAGTGTTCATCCCTTGCACTGGTATTGGAGGATCATTGTGATTCATCAAGACTTCCGCAAGTATCCATCCTACGTCGAGAAGTCGGGCGACCCCGTATCAGTTATCCTCTTTTTTTTATCAAATTATTTCTTCATCTTGCGATATGGGTGATACCTTGGATGGAACCTATGGTGATGCATGTATACAGTTTTACGTGAGTTCTTCAACCACACGCTCTTAGTATAATCTAAGCAGTGTGGATAGGCTTTAGCTCCTTTTGTGCTCAAACCCGACAGGTTACCAAGGGTAGAAAAATCATTGATGGTGCAGAACACATGGCACACAGAGTGAAGCTCTCTTGTCTGCCTGCATCCCATACATATAGCCCTTCGTTCCACAGTATCACAAGATCTTGCACTAATGGTGATAGGTATACATCAATATCGTTCCTAGGTTGCTTTGGCCCTTAGATAAGCATGCAAGCTTGCATACTCTTTATGGTAGAGGATACAATCATTCGGATAAGCATGTATTCTTTCTACTTCTATTTTCAATGGAGAAAGAACCTTCTTAGCTTGGTAACCTAACAATATCTCTAGAAGGATGTTCGCTAGGAAACCTAACAATGCCGTGAAATTTTTGTTGGGCCAACAATTGCTTTCCTTCAATTTCAGCAGTTCAAGAATGAATAACAACCTTGTGTATTATGGCTTGTAGCTTGAGAATAAAAGTTTCTCCAAGTCCTCCATCAAGCCCTTGAATTTACCAAACTCTCTCTCTCACAGTATAGTTCCCTTTTGCATTGCGTAGCATCTGGTCTAGATTATCATCCTATGACATGTCCTTATCGAAAGCATAGTCCACAACTGGGCATATCATTGTCTCCCTCGACGATATTATAACTACCTTCCTATATAATTAATCTTCTCTTCATCGTGACTGGTCCAACATGTATACCTCTTTTTGAGACCCTTTCGAATCAAATGAGCTTCAATCTACACTAAGTTGGTAAACATCTTTAGATTATCGCAATCAATGTATGAACAATACATATATTATATCCTCTTCTTCAACATATCCTGCTCGAACGCTCTTCTAAAAGACGACACACCATTAATATACTCCTCACTCACACGGTTCTCAACGTATATCCAATTTTGATCTATCTACGCTACACATGTAACAAATTAGCTAGTGTTAAATTGGATTATTAATGCTACTATAGCTAACCAGTCTAACTACTTACACACATAATTATCATTCACCTTATAATAAATTGTCTATATCTAAATTAAGTAGCTAGCGATATATTCATGATGCAATATATATAAAGAAAGAATATATTGAAGTAAACCAGGAGTACTAACCCATGCTTAAATTAGAGTAAACTACCATCTCTCTCTAAACCTAGTTAGGAACGTAGCTAGATCGAAAAATCTAGCTATCATCTCTCTCTATTACATACAAGGCATATAAGTTACTCGAAGCAAATACTAATCTCTAATCACCAAGAACAAATCGATCTGCAAGCGGTATGTTTTCACCAAACTCCCCAAAGCCGACCACCTTCTTCAATGTAGCACAATGAAAACAGATCTATCGAAACCATGCTGGGTATATAATGCGTATCTGAGACGGTTCCAGCCACCAACCGTCTACCATATGAAACTATCACATACGATTTGTATTAATAACTGTGTGTGAACTATTACAGGTATGCCATTATCATAGATGGTTATATAAATAACCGTTTGTGAAATATCACAGACAGTTATTCGTATGAACAGATATGATAATTACAACACAGATGGTTCTGTATGAACCATCTGCGATGTAGCCGTCCAGTATAGCCTCTTTTGTAGTAGTGATTTATACATATTCAGGAGTTCGAGAGGATCACCCTACTCCTGTCGGTGAGCTAACGAGGGTTACCTCTAGGGGGAGTCCCCGAAGGCTCACCAGTTTGAATGTGCTTCTTTATTGCCCACGAGAACTCAAGAGAACTCCCCCTTCAAATGAGGGTTACATGGGGTATTTATAGGCTCTTGGGCCTGCACAAGTGATCAAAATGCCTGTTAGAGAATAGCTACCCTATGGGTACAAATAGGGGGTATAATCATCCTATTTTTAGTATAACTGCATTTCTTGACCTGCATAGGTGTGTCTCTTGTAGAGCGGGTCCCGCCGGTAGAGGGGGAATTATTCCTCTAACACTAGCCCCGTACCCCTTAGCGTTTTAGAGGAACGCCTAGAGGGGCAGTATTGGATTATCATACTTGTTGTGCTGGTGTCGATTGTCCAATTTTATAGTGTCGAGGCCGTAACAAAAGTCGCTCAAGGCGAGTGCGTTTGAGTCCATCAGGGACTATCACTGAGCTAGTGCTTTGAAGTCATAGTGAGCCCCTAACCTCAATAGAAATGTATTAATGACCTCAAGGAGTGAGCAGCTATACTGAAGAGTTACTGGTTTCCTCGAGGGGTGAGTAGCTTCGTCAGCTACTAGCCCCAGTTAGAAAAGCAAGTGGAATGGGCCAAAGATTCATGAACGAAGCTTGCCCTAGATCACTCTCCTTTATATTTGGTTGAAGCTCCACTAGACAATGAAATTTGATATTCTCTTGGAAGTGAACAGAATTTTCTCTTGAGAGCCCTGCCATTCTCCATCTTTTTTTACAAAGTATCAAGTAATCAGCTAGTTTATTTGGCCCCACCTGACAAGATGCTTTGAAGCCTGCAGTAAATGTGGCTGGTGGGCCTAAAGCCACTCGGCCCATCTGGCCCAATCGGTGGGAGGAGATAAAAGGGGTGAAGCATGTTGCCCTAGTAGCTCCACTCCCTATTCCCCATTTGTCTTGGCCGCTACCTCCATCTAAGAAGCCCCCTCCACGCCTTGTGATGCAGATACATATGTTGATATTGATATGACCACGCCATAAACATATACAACCATAACTCTCAAGAATAAACAAAAGGTTAATTCGTTTCTTCGATTTCAATTTGCCTTAAATGAGAATATAATGCTATCTAATGATGAGGACATCCCAGCTACTTCCACATCTAGTGTTCATGAAATGTTCATGAACCTACGATACAAAGATCAGTGACTTGAGTGCGAGCGCGTCAACTTAACTATCAGGTGAATGTGTTCCTAACTTTGCATATAAATATTCCAAAGAATGGAATATTATTTAATCCTTGTGATGATTTAATTATCCTTAGAAACCATGGAGAAGGATCATGCGAGCCCAAGTATACAAGTGAAACCGTCAAGTGCAAACCAAGTCATGTTCACAAGTTCGACTCAGATTCGGCCCTCTTTACAATATCTACTTAAACGGTTATAACTTTTTATCCAGAAGGAATCTTGAGGTTCATGAGTACTTGTTGGAAAGCTTTTGATGTCTACTTTCAGATGGATCTAGCCTCACCTCTAAATTCCTTCTGTGCGCACTTCAGTAACCAAAACAATCTAACACTGGCTCAGCCTAATAGGACCAATTTTAAATGCTCATAGATTTCACATCAAGAGTCCATTTAGAATGTGTGAGTATAGCATGGATAGCTTATCTTGTCCTCTTTCTAATGGATCTGACCCCATTCCAAAATTCCTTCTGTGCGCGATGGAATCGTCAAATCAATCTTCGATTTCAAAAATAGAGATAGAATCAGATATGATTTGATTACTTTTCATGTGTTAAAAACTTTTCATAAGAAAGGGACTATGTGCCCCTATAAATAGAGGCTCAATTGGCCATGTAATATAGACCACCTTTAATAAAAATCAATCTATGAGAGTTCTTGCTCGAGTTCCTTTTGATTGCCGAAATTCCAAGGAGAATTAGGCGTATTCCTCAATCAAGATCGTTCAGCCTTTCCACTGGAAATTGGGTGCACGATAGATCTTCGCTTGATGATCGGTGAAATCGATACGAGTGTGTTTTGGCAGATTAAAGAGTGTTCGTCTCTTGCACTGGCATTGAAGGATCATTGCGATTCATCAAAACTCTCATGAGTATCCATCCTATGTCGAAAAAATCGGACGACCCCGTATCACCTTGTCCTTCGTTCGGTGCCCCCATCTGAGGGAAAACCTCTGCGCCTCCTCCCTCCATTTGCCACCCCCATCTAAGGAGGAGCAAAGCTTAGGCGGGCCGGTCTTGGTAGGGGGCTAGGAAAGCTGGATCCATACCGCCTCAGTCTCTTGGTGGCTGGGCAGCGCCAGCAAGGCCAGCACAGCTTGGAGGTAGCTTAATGCTGAGCTTAAGCGAGGTAAGCCCCGGGTTGTTGGCCTCCTGGTTCCCCTCTCCCCTCTTGTTTCTTTGGTCTGTGGAGCAAGGGCGTCGAGGGGAACTGGCCAGGGTGTAGGCCGGAGGCTATCTTCCGAACGCCAGTTGGATGTCGTCGACGCACCTGGTCGAGGATTTCTAGGGCCTCGGCTGGGGGCTGCACAGATCCGGGGGTGAAGATTGGAGGTCGGTAACTCAGGACCTTGCCTCGGCCGGAGGGCACATGAGAGTTTCGTCGGGGTGTCTTGAAGCAGGCTACCGAGGCTGTCAGGGCGCCGCCGAAGGGTAGTCAGGGCGCCGCGACAATGTTTTCAGGGGCCGAGGGTGCTAGGTGCTAGAGGACACCGCAGAGCACAGATCTTTTACTTGTTGCAAACATTTGTATGAGGGTGACTTATGGAATGCTTTGTATCTTTGTATGGATGTTTCTTTTATCTCTTGTATGAGTTCGCACATGCTGCCTACGTATGAGTTTTTGTATGCCAGGGTGCCCTGTCACTTTTGGCAAGGTGCTAGGTTTTTGCTAGGGCATTTTGCCACTTTTGCCAGGGCGCTTGGTAAGCGGTTTCGACAGGGCACCTACCTCTTGAGTCGTTTCAACAGGGCGATTGCTTTAGGGGCGGCTTTGACAGGGTGTCGCGTTTAGGCGGTTTTGTGAGGGCGTATGCTTTTGAGTTGGCAGGGCGTTTCGCTTTTTTGGTGGTTTTGGCAGGGTGCATACCCTTGTGGGGCTTCTTGGCACTTGGGCGTAAGGACGTGCATGACGCCAAGAGCACGGGCTGCTATGGCCTGCAAGGCGTGGCGCTTGGCTCGGCAGGGTGCTCCGGCTGCAAGGCGTGGCGCTTGGTTGGGCGTGAGAGCACGTTGGGGCAGGCAACCGAATGGGAGTTGGTGGCTATCGTTAGCTTTTGGCCAGGGCGTACACTGGGTTATAACACGCCCCAGGGCGTTCTCATGCATGGGCGCTGTGAGCAGGGGCTCTGGGCGCAAAGAATAGCCGACCGGGTGCCAGGGCGCGTATGGCTTCCTGCCAAGGCGCTTGCCATCCCTTTGCCAGGGTCGTTTGTTGTTTGAATGTTGCCACCACGTATGCTAGTTGCAGGTCGCGCGGCCGAGCTGAATGGAGGGCGCCAGGGTGTTTCGAATAGGCGCTTGGCCCTGCAGCCGACAGGGAGTAAACTGTATGGTGTTCTGGCCGTAGCACAAGAAGGGATCCTAGATAATGAGATATTTCCAGAGTCTAGCAGTGCGTATGAACTTTGATGGATTGATGGTGAGGACCAAGTGTATGACCTATATTCCTCACTGAGCGAATCCCTTATGGCACTTAGTATTGCACGGGCATGTGGAGTCGCTGGGTAGGTCCACGGATGCTAAGATGGGCTCCACAGTGTTCACTATGCTCCCAGGGCCTCACGGGCATAGGGATGTGTGCAGCAGGAGAGGTAGGTAGATAGATTAGAAAAAGGCCTTTGTTAGGAGGAGATGGCTTGCATAAGTCTCAAGTGTGGCGCTGAGACTAGCTTACTGACTGACCCGTCTTTGGCCTCTGATCCGTGGATATGCACAAACCTCCTGGAAGCTAGAGTAATCTCGTTACTTTGTGATAAGGGATTTGGCACCGGCATTTAGGGCGTGCCAAGAGGCCTCATCTGGTGGCAAAACCTCTGGCGCAAGCACGCTAGGGCGCATGGCCATTTTGCCCGGGCACTAACATTCCAAGGCGCAGGGAAGCGGGAACGCCAGGCACATGGAGTCTCCTTGCCAAGGAGCTGGCCATTGTAGCATGCTGTTGCTACAGTGCGCTCAGGCGCTGACTTGCTGGAGACGTGGACAGCCAGCCAATCAGGGGCGCCGACGAGTGGTTGGAGGGTGCAGAGTCCTGGCTGCCAGGGCGCTAAGGAACTGTGCAGGGCGCCAAGGCATGGCTGCCAGGGCACTGAAGAGTGCCGTCAGCGGGGCACCAAGGATCGGCTGTTGGGGACCTAAGCGCACGTGTTGGGGACCCAAGCACATGTGCAAGGCACTGCATGTGAAGTAACTTAGCAGTGGGCAGGTGAGGCACGCAAGTGACAGACCGGTTCTAGTAGTGATCTCAGCGATGTTGAGTCCTCACGTTAATCTGATGGGAGCAGTTTCCATTAACCGCTTTTGCAACCAGTGAGTAGGTCGGAGCATGATGTTGGAGTGTCAATCTCTTGTGCAAACCATCAGCACCCAGGGCATCCCTTTTATGTGATTCACTTTGGAGTGTTGCCCATGAGGCTAAAGTGATGCCGCCCAAGCATGTGGGGCGCCAGGGCTCTGTGACACGTGGAGTGCGCACGGCAACTAGGCAGCAGGGTGCCAGGGCATCGAGGCATGCGGGGTGCCAGGGCACGCTGAGTGCGTGGGGTGCTAGGGCACCGAGTTGCCAGGGCATCGAGGTATGCGGGGCGCCAGGGCACCAAGGCACACAGAGTGCGTGGGGCGCCAGGGCACCGGGGTGCCAGAGCATCGAGGCACGTAGGGTGCTGGGGCACTAAGGCACACAGAGTGTGCGGGGCGCTAGGCACTCGGCTCATGGGATGCCAAGGCACCGAGGCACGTGGAGTGCACGGGGCATCGGGGTGCCAGGGCAACGAGGCATGTGGGACGCCGGGGCACCGAGGCACATAGAGTTCGCGGGGTGCCAGGTGTTGAAGTATAAGTGAATTGCCCATCTTTTCTTATCAGCTTAATTTTTTGGGTGAATTAGTTGGTGCATGCAACTCAATATGGTATCAGAGCCAAGAGGTCTTGAGTTTAAGACCCAATTGGTGCAATTAAAAAATAATAATTGCAGCCCACTTTTATTCCACATGTTAGACCTGAGGGAGCCTACACGTGAGGAGGAGTGTTGAAGTATAAGTAAATTGTCTACCTTTCCTCATCAGCTTAAGCTTTTGGGTGAATTAGTTGGTGCATGCAACTCAATACCAAGAGGCAAAAAGTCTTGAGGTCTTTACCATGATGACCAATATGTTCACCACAGTATGTTGGGAGCACTCTACGATGTGCAATTAGCAGGACACTTCTGTAGGGCGCCTCATACTAGGCCAAATTTGGCTTGGCAGGAATGCAAACGCCCAAGATTTAGCCAAATTTTGATTTGATGCTGCGTAAGACACGAAATCCGAGGAATACGCATGAGGGCACCTACAACTTATCCAAATTTTTGGCTTTATGTCGCGTGAGGACTCTATGTGAAAACGGGTGCCAAAGTGTTTGCTTATCCTTGGCCCATTGTGTGGTGAGGTTCTTGTTGTTCCATTCCTGGTGATGACCATTGATTCATTGGCTCAGCAATGGTCATGCCCAAGCATAGCATGCTAAATGCAATGAACATGCCAGATGCTCGAAGTAAGACCCAAGTGATCGGTACGTGAGTGCCCAAGACTTGTTAACGATGGAAGCGCTACCAGGTCAAGGCTTTGGTTGTCGTGGCATCTCCCTGCCGTGTGCATCACTAGCCCCCTGTCTTGAGGCTTGGCCCATGAGACAGGCACGACAATGGAGCTAAGTCGATGGAGGCAAAGTAGCGAACGTTGGGTCACCTCGTTAAGGCAAAGCCTTCTAGGTGGGCGGCACATTGGAACGAAGCCCTTTGGGGTGAGGCAACAGACGCGGACCAACCCACCGAGATATAGCCTTCAAGGAGGGCAATGTGTCGGAGCGAAGCGTTGGGAGGCGAAGTGATCAATACAGGACCGTCTTGCCAAGGTACAGCCTTCGTGGCGGGTGGCACAACGGTACGAAGCCTCTGAAGGAGAGGTATTCGACATAGGGTCACCCTGCCAAGGTACGACCTTCGTGGCAGGCAACACACCGATACATAGCCCGTGAAGGTGAAGTGAAAGACGTGGGGCTACCTTGCTGAGGCATAGCCTTCAAGGCGAGTGACGTAGGAGAAGCAGGGCCACCCTGCCAAGGTGTAACCTTTGAGGCGGATGGTACAGTGGGGCAAAGCCTGTGAAAGCGAAGTAGCGAACGCATGACTGCCCTACTGAGGCACAACCTTTGAGGTGGGCAGCACATCGGAGCCAAGCTTATGAAAGGGAAGTGGTCATTGCAGGGCTGCCTCGCCAAGGTATATTATTTGAGGTAGGAGGTTGTAACATCCCAGGAACCACATTACCCTAGAATGCTACTAAACTACACCACGACTAGCTAGGATACAAGAAAGTTCCGGCAGCATCTTCCCAAGATATTGAAAACTACACGGAAACATAACAATGCCACAAGTAATGAAAGATATTTAAATGATCAACCGCTAAGATCATAAACAATTAAAGCTAACCACATTCTAGTATTATCAAATAATAGTGCTCAACAATGAGGAGGTAGAAAACGACTAAAGAATTCTCTAAATTATTATAGCAAAATTCATGAAGTAATATGTAATAGTGTCGTGCCGCTCTACCATTCCCATACATGTTCAAGGATCACCTAGAACGGGGAAAAACAAGAGTGAGATAAAAATCTTAGCAGACAAACTGTTTAACAAATTAATTAAACTACGGTTGATTAAGCATCAACAATTATTTTCCACAATAACCGTATTTATAGCCTTAACCACAATTATTTCCAACAATAGTAAAACATTAGCAGTTAAGCCTCGTTTGCCTACTTCATAACCGCAACCAGCACTACTACCAACATAAGTAAAGTATTAACATATATTCCTCACTAACCTTATTATTTTCCACAATCACATCAGCTATCAATAGTTACCACAAAGGGAATACCCCATGCCACAACCACAACTCCTACCATACCACAAGAGGATGAACCCCACTCCACAACCACAGCCACAACCATCATACCACAAGTGACCCTCATGAACCAATTCCACATAAGATCTAAGAAGTTGCATATGTATGCAAATAATTCATTCACAACAAATTGCATATGTATGCACATGATCTATCCACAATGAAAATGCATATGATCCACTACACCCTTACCCAACAAGGTAAGAGTGTGCATCGTACTACGGCAATGTACGATGTTGTACCGGTATGGTCGCGTCTAAGTGCAGTGACATCCACGATGCAAATGACATGCTATAATATGCATGATATGAAATAAAGAATATCATCACATAGTTCATAATTAATTCATTAGGAATTTGACCACATAGACCACAATCGATTCATAAGAATCCTACCACATAGACCACAATTGATTCAAAAAGAATATAACCCCATAAACCACAATTGATTCCTAAAAAATATTACCGCATGGACCACATTTGATTCATAAAAATATTTCCACGTAGACCACAATTGATTCATAAAGAATACTACCTCATAAACTGCATTTGTTTCATTTAGAGTATTACCACATAAACCACATTCAATTCATCAAAAACATAAATAATTGATTCATAAATAATTCTATCACAAAGACCACAATATAAGGGAGCATGTAGCACAACAAAGCATCTTGATTTAATAGGAATTAATTAAAGTAGAGGTAGTAAAATTAACAAGTTAAACTGTAGCAACAACCACTACGTTTACTTGCCTTTACCGAAGGGACGGAAGCCACAAGAATGGTCAAGAGCAAAAACACCTGTTCACAGGTCACAACTCAGCATAAATCCATAACATAACATCCACAACTGATAAATAAACCGCTGCTATACCCAAAACCCGACAATTCCCTCTCTACCCGTCGTTCCCATGCTCAGCCCACTGCAGCAGCGCTGCTTGTTTTTTTCATATCTTTTAATCCACTAAGCAAAACATAGCAAACAATAATATTTCTGAAAACTACAGAAAAAAGACTACAACTTTCAAGAAGACACCCTATTTTTATTCTGCTGTTAAAGGGGTGTAAAATACCATGAAAAATAGATGATAGACTTTGCATCGGTGTTCTGGCCAGCAAGCTTCTATCGATCACCACCCACTATACACTGGTCTAAAAATCATGACATTTTCACATAAGCTAGTTTATTGTGGGTAAATTCATAAAATTTGTTAGCCCCTCTGAAACTACACCTGATCAGAAACTAGACTCTAACTACTCCTCTGCTACACAGCAGAGTTCCAATCTCTGTTGCACCCAAACCCCACTGCTAAAAATTCTACAAAACTTACAGTAATTAGATTTCCGCGTCCTCTACAACTTTTATTTAATTTCTTCTGCAAAAAAAATCATCTTGATGCCCTAATTTAGACGAACAGATGATCTGCTCGAATCAACCTACTCGTAGACAACAATTAATGACTAATCAGTTTATCACCCCATAAGAACACCTCTAATCACAAGCCAAAAACTCTAAATAAATCTAAAACAGAGGAGAATTGAGGTGAGAAAATATACCTAGGTGATCCCACAAGATTACCCCTATTTTCTCTTCTTATTCCTGTTTCCTTACCTCCTTTTTCTTCCTTTCTTTTCAGCCATATCAGCCATGGGAAGAGAGAGAGAGCAGGGAGGGGTGCATGGGGGCAAGGGGCCGGCCACAAGGTGTGGGAAAGGGGGTGGCGGCTAGGGTTTAGGAAAAAGGGGGAGGGGGAATAAAAGGGGGAGGGGTGGCTGGGCCTGGTGGGATGCTCTAGGCCCAAATGTGGGAGGCCTCCCTCCCTCTAAAATAGCCCACAATATTTTTTATTATTAATAATATTATTTTTCTCTTTAGACAATTACAGTCTCCCGTAATTCATCGAAAAACCGAGAAACTCCGCGATTCCATTAAATATTCTCAAGAACGCCGTAAAGATGTTCAGGGCATTACAATGGCACATTGACATGAAGCTTATGAAGGTGAAGTAGTTGATGCGAGACCGCCCTACCGAGGCATAGCCTTCAAGGTAGGCAACGCGTTGGAGCGAAGCCTAGGGAGGTGAAGTCGTCGACTGGCTCCCCACTAGGGCACAACCTTTGAGGCGGGTGACACGACACTGCAAAGCCTTTGAATGGAAAGTAGTCGACGCAGGGTCACCATGCTAAGGCACAGCCTTCGAGACAGGTGGCACATCAGTGTGAAACCTATAAAGGCGAAGTAGCAGACACGAGGCCGCCTCGCTGAGGCATAGCCTAAGATATGGGTGGGTGGCACGTCAGAGTGAAGCCTATGAAGGCAAAGTCGAAGACGCGGGGCCACCCCACCGAGGCATTGCCTTCGAGGCGGGTGGTGCATCGGAGCAAAACCTACGAAGAGAAAGTAATCGACGCACGGCCACCACGACGAGGCATAACCTTAGGGGTAGGCGGCATGTCTGAGCAAAGCCTGTGAAGCCTTTAGTGGATACAAGATCGCCTTGCCAAGGCATAGCCTTCAAGGCGGGCGGCACATGGAAGCGAAGCTTATGGGGGTGAAGCAGCAGACGTGGGGTCGCCCCACCAAGGCACAGCCTCCAAGGTGGGCACCATATGAGTGAAGCCTCTAAAGGTGAAGTTGGAGGCACATGACTGCTCTGTTGAGGCATAGCCTTCAAGGCAAGCATAGCATCTTAGCAAAGCTAGTGGAGGCAAAGGCCTTCACGCAGGGTCACCTTACCGAGGCGAAGTCTTAGGGGCGGATGGCTCATCGAAGCAAAGTTTGCGGAGGCAAAGTCGCAAACGCGGGACTACCCTACTGAGGCATAGCCTTCGAGGCAGACAACGTGTCGAAGCGACTCCTATTAAGGTAAAGCCAAAGACGCGGGATTGCCCTACCGAGGCATAGCTTACGAGATAGGTGACATGTCAAAGCAACGCCTGTAGAGGCGAAGTCGAAGACACAGGGCCGCCCTACCGAGGCATAGCTTCCTCGGTGGGCGACGTGTCAAAGCTGCACCTGTAGAGACAAAGCCGAAGACATGAGGTCGCCCTATCGAGGCATAGCCTATGGCGGGTAGTGCATCGAAGCAACTCTAGTTAAGGTGATGAGAGACCGAGGGCTGCAAAAAAGAATCTAAGAGACATTGAAAATAAATTGTAAGTCACTAAAAATAAATTAAGAGCCACTAAGGGAAAACCAAATGGTTTCTAAGAAGGCGGGGATTATCCGCCAAGTGAACGCGAGCTCAGAAATATTGCGAGATAATGATTAACACTCGAGCAAGGAACATTGTGGAGACAGATAACGCGAGATTAGAATTGAGAGAGAAAATGATCAACACTCATTTCTCGTATCAAGATAGCATTCGTTCGATATGATAGATGATTAAAGTCATTGCTGTGGGACAGGTAGAGTCCTATTACTTTAGATACTAAGATCGCTGAGGTGATAACCTTATGCAGGCATAATAGCCATTAATCAATATTCGAGCCAGGTCGATGTTAGATGATTTGAGCTACCTGGGAGAGATGTACATGTGTTGTTGAAGAGCAACACATTTATTAGGGATAGCATTCTCTGGTAGGCTTGAATCATAGGGCACCTTGGAGGTGCATTCATGAGGCTGAGTCATGGACATATCGGAGGGGTGCTCATGAGACTAAGTTATGAGGCACTGAACGGCCACTAGGTGTGGTAGCCCCGATGGAGGTTCCCGTGAGGTTTACTCATGGACACCTTAGAGGTGCACCCACGAGACTAAGTCATAGGCACACAGAAGGTGTATCCAGGAGGCTAAGTTATGGGGCACCGAATAGCCACCGGTGATGGTAGCCCCCTAGTGGACTTGGGGATACCAATGAGGCGTGCCCACAACACTAAGTCATAAGCACACCGACAGGGTGCCCACAAGGCTAAGTTGTGGGATACCCAATGGCCACTAGGGGTGGTAGCCCCTACTAGGTTTGGAGGTGCCCATGAGGCTTAGTCATGGGGTACCAAAGTATGAGGGGTATGGTGCCCTTTTATCCCATTGGTGGGGGGTTTTCTCTAGTGATCAAAAATGCATGAGAATACTTAACCTTTGCCAAGCAACAGAGCGAGGCATGCAGTGACCTGGAGGTCATTTGGCTTGTGGCCTAGGGTCTAAGGGGGACAGGTCCTCAGCACATCCATCAACTTGGACACTGGGTCCAAGTTGTCACTCATGTCCTAGGTCCAGTAGGACACATGCCGCCATGGTGGAGGCGACGACGCCCAGGCCACCTTGGACTTTTGCTAAGGGAGACCACAGAGGTCGTACGCCCTATGCACCATAGGGGTGAGATCCTATTAAGGAAAAGTGTCTCAAGAGCCCAAGCAATAGTATTGGACCATGCGAGGGTGACGTCGCTAGGGCATCTTGGCGTAGGTGTTGGGGCATAAAGATGTCATGTCGTGAAGACACAAGGGCGCTGGCCCCGCGAGGGCGATGTCGCCAGGACACCATGGCACGGGTGTTGGGGTGCATATGGTGCGGGGCGTCGAGATGTGGCATGCTAGGGCATGAAGACATCCTAGCACGAAGGCGCTGGGCCATGTGAGGACGCCGTCACCAGGGCACCATGGCGCAGGCGTTGGGGTGTGTATGGTGCAGGGCACCGAAGCTTGATGTGCCAGGGCACAAGCTCATGTACGTCCTCACCATAGACTCATTGAGGTATAGAAAAGTGTTTTAGATGGAAGATGGTAGGATTCCCCCGTCCCTTGCCCATAGCCTGTAACACCTCAGGATCCATATTACCCTAAGATGTCACTAAACCACTCTACAGCTAGCCAAAAATTTCAAGATAATTTATTCCGGCAACAATTTCTACATATGAAGTATTAAGTGGAAGCATAAACAACTAAGAGAATAAAGATAACGGTAACAAGTTCAATAATTAAAACAACCTCTAGCAGATTAGTCAAAGAATAGTTCACAAGTTCATCATTATTAAATAAAATAATCATCCACGGATAGCAAAGGCATTTAGCTAGAATTCCATCGATTTTATTACAGTATGAATTGATGAACCAAGTGTATTATTGTGGTGCCGCTCTACCCATCCCATGAATACTCAAGAATCACCTGTAGGAGGGAAACAAGGGTGAGATAAAAATCTTAGCAAGCAAACTGTTTAACAGACTATTTAGACTACAAACAAATATACAACATCATTAAAGTAACCACGTCCACATCCACAAATGTGCATTCACATTCATTAACAAGCTAATTAAACTACAATAATGTTAAGCATCAATATTCATTTCCCATAATGACCACAATTATAGCCTTAACCATATTTACTATCAACAATAGTAAAATATTAGCAAATAAATCTTGATTAACTACTTCATATCATCCACCACTGTAACATCCCAAAAATTTTATTCCTTTATTAAAATATTTTTTGGATTTTCTTGAATTTTATTCCAAGCCCTGATTTGAGAAAAGCAAAAGTATTTTATTTTATAAAGGCCAAAAGGAATTTATTGCTCTCCTGAAAGTCAAAATAAATATAATTCTTTTCCTAAATTCAAATCTATAATTACTTTAATTTTCAGGAAATTATAAAGATTTAAAACCCTCCCTTTAAAGTCAAATTGTGTTTGTGTAAAAATCAATTATCAAAATGGGTTGAAAATATTTTTATTAAGTCTAAAATAGTCCCAGAAGGTTCTCTGAATTTTTCTGGATTTTTCAAAATTTATTTGGCATTTTTTTGAATTTTCTAAAGCTTAATATCATTTCTGGAAATCAAAAAGGAAATTAAAAATCCAACACCCCTCCCAGGGCGACAAGTGTCACCCATCGGGCCGATCCGCGCCGCTAGATCTAACCTCAGCCGTCCGATCTCATTAAAACCCTCTCGCCCGCCCTCCCCTCCGCTTCATCCGACACGTGGTGTGATCGGGGCCGTTCGCCGTTGTCGAATTTCATCCCGCCCGTCCGCAGCCACTTACCCCTTCGCCCGAAACCCCAACAGCTTGGATTCAATCTCCGTTGTCGGATGGAATCGGGACCGTTCTCCTTCACTTACCGGTTCGCCCTTGATCCAACGACCCCGCCTTCACCCCCTGCCACCTGTCAAAGATCCGACCGCCCGCCCTCTCTCTTTCCCTTCTCCCTCTCTCGTTGACCGGTGGGCCCTTCGTGTCAGACCCGTCTTCCCCGCGGCTTGCCTTTCTTCCTCGCGTGATCGCCACCGCTACCACCGCCATTAAACAGAAAACCGAAGTTTTAAAAGCTTCGGTTTCTTGCCAATTACTCTCCCGCACCGCTGCAAATTCGAATTGACACCTCCCCCGCACCCGTTTGAGGCATAATTAGCCCTAATTGCACCCGTTTCCATCGTCACATTGAACTTCCGCACCGTTGCTCTCCGGCGAGATTATGCGCGGCCGTTACCCCCCTCCTCGGCCTATAAAAGGACCTCCCCGAGCACCCTCTACCCACACCGCCTCTCCCTCACCTCTCAATCGAAGCATCCGAGCGCCGAAGCCTCCCCGAGCCCGATTTTCCTCTCCGCGGCTCCGACAACTCCGGCGAGCAATCGTCGTCGCCTCAAGCCTCCCCGAGCTTCACCGACGCCTCCCCGACGTTGCTGGTACCCAGGCGATCCTCGACGATCTCTACCCCGAGCATTTGCACCACCGGAGCCCCTCCGCTGCCCTGAAGCCCTCTCCGCCGATCTTCCTCTCCGGCCACCCTCAGACTTCGTCCGAGGTACCAGGACACTCCCCTCACCCTTCCTGTCAATTCCCGCGCATCGGCCAGCGCCGCCGCCCGCCAGAGCTCCGACAACCATCGGGCCCCGAGCGCCACCGCCGCCGCCTGCTACTGCCACCGTCGGGCCGAGGTGGCGCAGACGTGGCCGCCGATTGGCGCCACGCCGCGCGCCACCCGGCGCCTCGCCACCCGCGCGCGCGCGCCACGCCGAGATATCGCCGTGATGTGGCAGCCACGAGGCGGCGACGTGGTGCCAAGTGGCAGCCACGTGGAGGCCACGTCAGCACCCCTGCCACGTCAGCCCTACCGATTTTATTTTAAATCCGAAACTTCCTGCTGACGCAATAAAACTGATTTTTCAATATAAAAATAATTCGACAGAAAACCTATTTATCTTACTGACGTCATATTTCAGATTTGCCTTTAGGAAAATAATTCTTGCTGACGTCACAAATGCTTTTCGGTTTAAAAATAATTTCAGAAATTGAGTATTGTCTTTTTAATTGTATTAAAACTTTGGAGGGCTATAACTTTTTCATTTTAACTCGAAATTGACCCATTCAAATTTCTAAATTTTTCTAAAATCAAGATCTATCCATTTCTGGCATCATTTTGAAATTTTGAATTTATTTGAATTTTGTTTTTGAATTTTCTTTTGAATTGACTCTTTACGTTAGATTTTGACGATTCCGGAGAATTCGAGTTCGACGATTCTCAGCAGGACTTCGATCATGGCAAGTTACACCTTTGACCATATTGAACCTAATACTTCAAATTGATTTATGTTGTTTTACTGTATATGCATGCGTACTTCTATTCAATTATAATTTAAATTTAGTTTAAATGTTAGATATGCCCATCATCCTTTGAATATGGCCAATTTAAATCTCGAACTCATATACTTTGTTACCCTAGCTGAAAACTAGTTAGTACCATAGTATTGGCTAGAAATTTTGTCGAAATACTTAGCCTGATTTAGTATAATTGTAGGTGGGATAAATTCTTTCACATGAAATGATAGTCCTTTTGAATTCTTGACTTCGGTGAGTCAAGGGTAGTTTATAAAATGGTTTAAAAATGAAAATAGAAACTTATAATTTGGACTTAGGCTAATGGTTAGGTGGTGGGTGCCGGCATGCCTCCTGTTTGGTGACACCTGGTTGATTGTCGTGCATGTGGGTATGTGGTTGAGCCTAAATCAACTTAAGGACCGTTTTTGTGAATTATTTTACGAAGTCACTTCATACTACCACAAGTCCTGTATGGGACGGACCTGGCTAAGTAATTTGTGAAGTTCCAAATATAGTTTCGCTATAGGCTGATTGTGAGCGTGGCGTAGGCCGCGAGAAGTCTCACATGGCACCAGAGGGGGCTCCAACTCGTGGATTCGAGTTGTGGTGAAACCTTAGTGGCGGCGTGATTATTTTGGCGATGGATCATCGGAACAGCCTTGTCATGAACTCTCCACCGCACACCTAAGACAGTGTGTTTATCGCGTGGCTCAAGTGAGAGGGAATGTCTTGTGGGTAAAGTTGTACACCTCTGCAGAGTTAAAACCTATCCTGGATAGCCGTGTTCACGGTCATGAACATGCTGAGTAGAGTCTTCACAGATTAGACTTGGATTTTTATAAAAATTGGATTTCGGTCAAATAACAGTGGTTTTGGTAATGGTCCGGGTGGATTCCCGTGGTTAGGTTAGTGTAGGTCGGAGCCTACACTAGCAGTATTACTTGTTCAAAATATTGTTTCATATATTGTATTAAATTCAGCTTTCGTACTTACCTGCTATTGTATTTAAATTCAGTACTGCTTTTTCGCACAAATAAACTTAATAAGCCTTCCTTTGTTATCCCTATGCATGCATCTACTCTGTTAAAATTCTTGGTGTAACTTGCGTAAGCACTTTATGTGCTTACCTTGGGAGTACTTTATGTGCTCACCTTGCTAAATCTGTTGCCAGACTTTGACGGCGACTACGACGGTGAGGACTACTTCAGCGAATAGGACGCGTCTTACAATCATTCGCCTGTGGGAGGCTTTATGGGTTGTTCTGCTACCTTTCACCGTTTTTCCGCTGCTTTAATTTCTTTTGTTGGCCTTGCGCTCCTATATTGTAAACTTGGCCATAAGGCCGTATTTTCATTTAATAATATTCTGTTGTGATTTTTGCATGATATGCATTACTGTTGACCCTGTGTGCACTAGCTTTTCCTGGGATAGTGCGATTTACACAGAGGGACTTGGAGTCGTTGTTCCGGGTCTCGACAACCACTACCACTACCAATGACAATAAAGCGTTAACATGTTTTACCTCACTAACTTTATTATTTCTCCCATCCACAATTGCTATCTACAATTACCACAGGAGAAAAGAATCTCGTGCCACAATCACAACCCCTACTATACCACAAGGGATGAACCCCAATCCACGACCACAGCCACTTTCCTCATACCACAAGTGACTTTCATGAGCCAATTCCACATTACAACTATGAAGTTGCAGTTGTTTGTAAAATAACTTCACCACAATATATTGCATAAGTATGCAAATGATCTTTCCACAATGCAATGCATATGTATGCTATGCTCCACTGCACCTTTACCTAACAAGGTAAAAGTGTGCATCGTGCTACGGCAATACACGATGCTGTACCGGTACGGTCGCAGCTATAAGCGGCGACATCAACAATGCAAATGTCATGACATATTTATGAATGATATGATAATCATAAACCACAAGAATTTAACCACGAAGGTCAATCACGTAACGCACATTCGGTTCACCAAGATCATAATCAATCGATCTATAGTGAATCCTACCACATAGACCACAATATATTCATCAAGATTGCTACCACCACAACCACAAGTATTCAATAAGAATACTACCACCAAGACCACAATAATATCAACTTCAAGGGCATCAATATGATCCTCATGAATTTAACAACAAGAAAATATCATCATATCCACCATGCATTTACTTTCATATACCACAATTGGCTCATTAAGCAAATTACCATAATACTACCAAAACTCATCCAAACATGGCAATTGATTAATATCTTGCTACCATATTCTTATTTAGAAAACATGTAACCATGTCACATCATTTAATATTATAAAAATTATGCATATTGCAAGTAGTAAGAATAACGGGTTAAACAGTAACACATTCGCTACGTTTACTTGCCTCTACTGGCGAAGCGACGAAATCGCGCGCATTCAGAAGCAAAACCGTCTGTCCAAAAAGGTACCTCTCAGCACACCTTATAATAATAAAAATGCGACTCTCGAAGAAAAGATATCGCTAAACCCCAAAACCCCACAACATCCTTCCCCGTGTAACGGTTCTACAATCTTCTCACTGCAGCGACGCTGCTTAATTTTGTTTCTTTAATAATACTAAGCCTTCTACAAAGAGAGATATATTTCTGGATTCCTCACTTAAATACCTACACTTTTCATGTAGATCACATATTTTTATTTTATTCTTAGCAAGGTGTAACATAATGCACAAAACAGAGAACGTTCTCTGTTCTGGACATCTGGGCAGCCAGATTCTAACGCATCCCAACCACAGTGTAAGACTCTAACAATTCTAATTTTTTACAGCAGCTAGACTACTAAATTCCCCACATTTTTCTCAATTGTGACCAAAAATATAAAATTTATCTACTACCCCTAAATCACACCTGAATAGCAATCTGCCCCAATCCGCACCCCTAACAGACAGCGAGGATCCCAACCTTACTGCGCCCAGATCCCACAGCCAAAAAATCTAAGACAAATACAGGAGATGCGCCTCGTCGTCCTCTATGCTTTTGCTTTTGGGCAAACCTGCAGGAAAAATCGTTTTGGGGGTCTAAACTGTGCGAACAGTAACGCTGCGCAAATTGATCTACAGGCAGACAGCAGAGAATTACTAGTTGGAGAATCTAATTGCTAATCCCCACCAATTCTTAGGATAAGAACCCTAATTACAGCAAAAATCAGAGGGATTTGGGAAGAGGAACAGTTACCTAGCCTTAGGATCACACCTTTTCTCTTCTCCTCTTCCTCTTCCTCTCTTCCTTCCCTTCCTTCTCTTCTCCTTCTTCTCCTTGTTCTTCCTTGTACCAGGGCAGCACCAAGGGGGGTGGAGGCTGTGGGAAAGGAAGGGGAGAGGGGGGCTGTGCAAGGGGGAGGGGGAAAAGGGGTGGGGGTGGCGGCCACAAGGCTTTTATGGGGGAGGGGCTAGGGTTTGGGGGTGTGTGGCCCCCTTTGGGCCGGCCGGCCCAAAGCGGTTGGCCCACCTCTCCAGACAGTCCAAAATTTCTCTTTTAATTATTTAATTCATTTTCTTCTTTTATTTTAGACTACTCCACAATTTTATTTTTTCCCTTCGCGCGATTTACCGAAACCGGCGATTCCGCAATTACGCTAAAACTTTCCCCGGGATGCCAAAACGACATTTAGGTCATTACATAGCTCCCCTTTGCCCCTAGGGCACCTTGAAAGGCGCCTGAGGGGCAAACAAGAGTGCTAAGGTCTTCTTCGCCTTGCAATTTTTGAGGTCACGCATCCCAGGGATGATGGTTGGCCCCAGAACCCTTAGCCCTCTGACTGTGAGGGCGTCTTGAGCTTCCCTTCAGCTGGACCTCACATCGACCAGCACAAGGGAGGAGGATGCACTTGGGCATCCTAGGGCACGTAGGACGTTGTCCATTCCATGGTGGATGGACCGAATCCGCGATGAGGATGCACGCCTAGAGCTCCTCTAAAGAGCGGATAGGTCGTCTATGAGCTCATTGCAGTCTAGAGTTAGAGGAGACTTTGTGGACTTAGGGTATTTTTGGTAGGAGCCATAGCCTTTCATCAATTAGCTATGGTCTCCGCTGACGAGCCAATGTTGTAGGTGTGAAAATCAAACACAAGTGAGGGGTGGACGTCGGCCGTCTTACGGGTTGGCGTCTATGAAAGAAAATGACACGGGGATTTATACAGGTTCAGTGTTCGAGAGGACCACCCTACTCCTATCGGTGAGCCAACAGGGGTTACCTCCAAGGGGAGCTCTCGAAGGCTCACCAGTTTAAATGTACTTCTTTATTGCTCATGAGATCTCAAGAGAACTCCCCCTTAAAATGAGGGTTACATGGGGTATTTATAGGCCCTTGGGCCTACACAAATGAACAAAATGCCCCTTAGGGATAGCTACCCTATGGGTACAAATAGGAGGTGTAATCATCCTTTTTTAGTATAACTGTATTTCTTGACCTGCATGGGTGTCTCTCCTATAGAACAGGTTCAGCCGATAGAGGGGAAATTATTCCACCAACACATAGGGTATTATATAAGGGCATACAAACTTCACTTGTGTAATGGACCGTAACATTCGTATAAACCATCATTCCGTCGGAAGACAGGCTGAATCAGTAACTCCATCGATGTTATTGTGCACTCCATAACTGGGTAAGTAGATTTATCTAGAGAGGAACCAACAAAGGTCTCAATTAGACTTTGGGCCATAAAGGATACATCTAGCACATATATTTAGCGATGGGAGTGTTAGGTGAAGGTGATGTCTGGCTAGACCAACGACCGTCTTAAAATTGTGAGGGTGCCTAGAGAGGGTAGTAAACCACCTAGGGCCCATAATTATAAGTAAGTTAGGTGGAGATATAATATACTGAGATAGAGTTGAATGTTTTGTATTGTGATTTGGGCAACGCATCTAAGAAAATGCGAAGATCCATTCGCTACAAAATTAGGGTGACAATGGGTAAAGTAATACAAGCTTACGCAAGGCTTTACGAATAATGAATTTATGCCTGTCTCCTGGATTAGAGGCAACATAAACCAATAAGAGTTTTTTTATACATTTATACAGGTGTTCAGTAGATTTCTAAATTAATAATCCAAAATTCTTTCTCAACCTAATAAAACCTTTATTTTCTATATGTTATGAAAAGGAAAAGAGATGATTCAGGAGATGCTAGATCTCTTAATACAGTGCATTTTGCTAATAACGCTTGCTGAGTATTGTACACTTGCCATTCAACACATGCACTTTCGATGAATAAAAGGAATAGAAACTATGTTAGGAAAGAAATTCCTTTACCAGCATTTTCATTTTTAGATGTAGTTGAGATGGTCGATGGCAATGGTAGTCATCGTAGAGGTCGACTATCAACTGCACAACAGTACATTGTAGAGTAAGTTACATCAACGGTCACAAAATGTGGTTAAATGAAGTGACATCAGTTCATTCAGAAAAATGAGAACTTTCATAGCACACGACATACTCAAATCCTTAATTACTCTCTACAAAGTACAAACCCTTTTATGTAACTATGCCAGGTAGCAAGAAAATACTAAGAATAGTTGTATCTAATGACAAGTGCAACTGTAGGACCGATAATGGTGACTAGGGGAGTGAATAGGAGCCAGCACGATTAAAAACTTTTCCAAATCTTTTTCTCAAAAATAGAAAGCAAAGCTCTTCACTCCAATAGCTATTAAAAACTATGAAGATCAGAGACCAATCACCCATAAGGAAAGATCTAAGAAAAACTGAACAAAATGTGTCTTGATAAGCCCCAACGATCTAACCTCTGAGCAGGGGCGTCTGACCGTTGAGCGGGGACAGTCTGACCATTAGCTACTTGGCAGTCTGACCTCTAACTAGTTGGTGGTATGACCTCTTGGTGATCTGACCACTAGCTAGTTGGTGGTATGACCTCTCCCCCATAATATAGTAGATTTTTAACACTATTTTAAATCCACAAATCGACGAAAGTACCTCTCAGCACAATGCTACAGTAAAGAAATCGTGTCTTAAGAAGTAAAGGTGACGCTAATCCCCAAAAACCCACAACAACCCTCTCCGCTTAACGGTTGTATACTCTGCCCACTGTAGCAACGCTGCTTAACATGTTTATATCTTTAAAACTATTAAAATGTTTACAAAGAAAGATATATTTCTAGATTCCTCACTTAAATACCTTCACTTTTTATTTAAATCACATATTTTTGTTTTGTTACTATCAAGAGGTAACTTAATGTGCAAAACAGAGGACGTGCTCTATTCTACTATTCTGGACAGTCAGCTTCTAACGCTTTTCAACCACACTACAAGGCTCTAAAAATTAAAAATTTTATACAGAAGATAGATTACTTAATTCCCTACATTTTTCTCAATTGTGACCAAACACATAAAAATCATCTACTACCCCTAAATCACACTTGAACAGCAATCTTCCCTAGTTTGCACCCCTGACAGATAGTGAGGTTCCCGAGCCTACTACGCCCAAATCCCGCGGCCAAAAATTCTGAAAAAAATTCAAAAGATGTGCCACGTCGTCCTCTATGATTTCCCTTTTGGGCAGACTCATAGGAAAAATCGTTTCGTGGGTCTAAACTATGAAAACAGTAACATTGTGCGGATTAATCTATAGGCAGACAGCAGAGATTCTCTAATCGGAGAATCTAATTGCTAATCCCCACCAATTCTTAGACTAAGAACCCTAATTACATCCAAATTAGAGGGATTTGGGACGAGAGAGAGTTACCTAGGGGATCCCCTTGGGATCACCCCTTTTCTTCCTCCTCTTCCTCTTCCTCCCTTCCTTCTGTTCTCCTTCCTCTTCCTTGTTTTCTCCTGTGCATCCATGGGCAGCAGCAATAGAGGGAGGTGGAGGCGTAGGCTGGAGATGGGGGTGGCAGCCAGGTGGGGAAAAGGGGAGAGGGGCCAAGGGAGGGGGTTTATAAAGGGAGTGCTAGGGTTTGGGAGGGGATATGGGCCCTCCTGTGGGCTGGCTGGCCCACCCCTCTGGACAGCCCAAAATATCTAAATTAATTATTTTAATTTTTTTTTTAATTTTGGATAATTCTGCGATTTAATTTTCACCTCCCGCGATTCACAAAAAAATCAAAAAACTCTGCGATTCCGCTAATCATTCGCAGGGACACCATAAATACGTTCAGGGTATTACATTCTCCTCACCTAAAAAGGATTAGTCCTCGAATCTAATTCCTCAACCCACGAGACAAAAGATCAATCAAGGAAAGGGCAACAGGTCCTGCCGTTCACGAAAAATTCCCCACCACAACTATAAAACCACTATCTAATACCATCCTCCTTCTTAAAATATTTTTCTCTATTTATTATAATCAGGGTAATACATTATATCTCTTTTAAAGAATTTGACCACAAATTTCACTCACATTATTCTACTCGAAGCACAACAATATCTTTTACAAAAAGAACCCAACAAAAGAAAAAATAAAGGATTCTCATGCAACACACTAGCAACTAGCTTTCCTTCAAAGGACCACGATCCAAATCAAAGGATTCACCACAAACATTTTCCACTCTCCAAGTAGATAATTGGAGAAACAACACCACATAAGCCAAGAGTGAAAATCACTTGACGGGACAAAACAATCATTTTCTTTTCCTAACTGGAAAAGACTACACCTCAACATAAAACAAGTCAATTTGCAGATGACCTGTGCCATAAACACACAGTTTAAATAAGAATCAAGAAAGTGTTTCACTACTCGAGAAGATAATACATTTCAATCCATTTCTTTAATAATTTAACTTCTTTGAACCAAAGATTTGCAAATCATCGTCCAACACACCAACATATTTATCTTAAGTTGGCAACCTCAACAATAAGCTCAAACTGAGTACATCATCTACACCCTTTGTAAGAGAAACTCTACTGTCCCCCACAAACATACTCTAGCCAAGACCTCGACCAATGGAATTATTTTGACAGATAATTCCTAATGAACATCAATCCCTTATGGACAACAACTCCAAGAATTCACTTCGCACCCGCACATACCCATTTACTACACCTCAAGGATGCTATCTCGATCATCACACTATTTGGATTCCACTCTGATCCCCTATTCCTACATAGAAACACAAAGCCTCTGAGGTTCTAGCATAGCAAAAGGTAAAGCCCAGACTCTGCTTTCAAGATCCTACAACAAACTTTCTATATAAAGATAGGGAAATCCTTAGGTGAAAATCCTACTATCCCAGAATTAACATACGCTCAATTCTTAATATCAACAAATTATTTGACTCCAAGACAAACATTCTATTTAAATCAAATCCTTCCCAAGAATTATCTTATGAAAACAATATATCATCCAATATATCTCAAACATCACGATATTTAATGCTTCCATAACAACATCTACTATACCACCACTAACCAGTTGCCATCACGCAACAAAAAGCTTCACAACATAAATCGATTACTCTTTCTTAGAAGAAGAGGCAAGAAGAAATAAATTCTAGCACACAAAATGAGAGCACTTGTACCTCTAATGTTTCTAGTACAACTCTTTCTTTTAACAAGAAACAATTTCCTTTGATTACAGCACCCCGCCAATTCCAACAAAAGATGTTTGAAGACTACAACACAAGATTCAGATAAAAAAACCAATAAAATCATTCAACACGCCGCTTTACTCAAGGCAATATCGGCTACCACACAAGTCATAAGGTCCAAAAAAGATCTCAACCGCAAATTTTAAATCCTTTAATTCAAATAGAATCATGGAACTAACAAATTCCTTTATTTAGAACATTCAACACTCTAATCTCAACTACGTGCTATCAATTGTATCAACGACAAGATAAAACATTCCTTGTAAGAATCATCATATCCTCTTACTCCTTCATATTTTTTTTTCCAAAAGGAACACCATAAATCACTTCATCATGTTCTTATTATCTAAATAAGATTCCAACTACTTAACATAGGAAAAACCTAGAGCACAAGCCACAATATTAAAAACAAACTCTTTAACAGGATGATACTAGAACATGATAACCTCACAAAACATGCTAGTGTAAATCTCTTATTAGATTTCATACATTCACTTCTTATTGATGCTCAACTCTAATTTAGCACAAATTTATTGCACTCTAGTAATTACTGTCAATAATTGATTATTAATTTACATCATCGTAGCATTAATGATTCTATCTCTGTTTTGCAATCGCAAAATCAATTATGAGCATAGATTCAATATTCCATCTTATGTTCAGAAATTAGAACAAAATAACTTTAAACATCAATAATACCAGCTTTATAAGACAAGATTCCACAATTCAATACATCAACATTCATCTAATTCTTTATACATGTTTCAACAATTTAGTATGGCAAAAGTTACATGAATTTAGCGATTGTGCATGCTCATCAAGTATATAAAGAGAGGTCACATTGAAGATTAATACTACTAAGGCAATATTCTAACATCTCCTTACTTAACCATCTCGAATGGTTAGATTAATTACTTAAAATCAATCAATCCAATCTATCCAATAAATTGAGAAATTTAAACAACTACAATAATCAAAACAATTGTTTTTCATATTCCTTAATAACTTCATTAGTTCTACACATGTATCGACAAATTCTTAGCTACAATTCTTCAAGAAACTACAACAAGGTAACATCATATTAATCAACCTCACTTCTAAGGATATTAGTATAAATTAATTATGCACTACGCTAGCATCTCAACTTAATAATTCACAACTTATCAATTATTTACATAATTGCCACCTCCTACTTAGACACAACAAAACATCACAAAGGGTTTTAACACTTCTTTTTAGAAAAGAGAGGAATCAAACTTCAATAGTCAAAATAACTCAAAAGAAATGCATAGAGCTAAGGCTTCCACAAGTTAACGAACTTCCAACATAAAGCTTTGATTCCTTTTCAAAATATCAAACGAATTAATGAATCATGTTTTTCAGTAAGAAAGATGATACAACCATTGAAATATCTATCTCGTCAAATAACACTGCTCACTAGCAGCAAAAGCAACCCATCAATCAGAAAGAAACAATATTTGGTCTCAAGAACAATTAGAGGCCTATTGGCACCCAACAACTGCATTGAAACGCTAACCCAAGAGAAAATTCATCAACTGCAATAATCCAAGAATTGGCCAAAATCAACTCCAAGAAAATAATAACTTTTCTAAGAAACTCACCCACGACATCCGCAACAAAGTTACTCGAGGTAACTACATCACTATCTCCATACCACGAATAGCGGTATAGATTATCAATGCCCAAGGCAACAACTACAACCTCCATCTCTTATCAATGCCTATCCTCACTCATAACAGTTATAGAAGCAAATCATAATCATACAAGATCATCTCATAACATAATCATCAATACAACATGTCAAAAATATAAATGCAATACTTGACCTATCCCATCCTACTGTGCACCAGTGTGTCAATTTAATATTTTAATTACCACGGACCTAAAGCCCGCTCTAATATCAATTGTAACACTCCAGGACCCACGTTACCTTAGGATGCCACTAAATCGCTCTACAAACTAGCCAATTTATAAAATAACATAAACTTGCAACAATTTCTAAATCATGATAAGCTAAGCGGAAGTATACTAAAATAAAGGTAATAGAACACTATTAATTAAAGAACAACTGCTAAAAAACTTAACCAATTACAATCTCTACCATACCACAAGGGATGAACCCCATTCCACGACTACAGGCATATTCCTCATACCCCAAGTGACTCTCATGAGTCAATTCCACATTGCAACAATGAAGTTGCATTTGTTTGTAAAATAACTCCACCTCCATACATTGCATAAGTATGCAAATGATCTTTCCGCAATGCAATGCATATGAATGCGTATGATCCACTGCACCCTTACCCAACAAGGTAAGAGTGTGCATCGTACTACGGTAATGTACGATGCTATACCGGTACGGTCGCGGCTATAAGCGGCGACATCCACAATGCAAATATCATGACATATTATGAATGATAAGATAATCATAAACCACAAGAATTTAACCACGAAGATCAACAACGTAATCATCATGAATACTTCCTCATAATCCACATATGTCTCATTAAGCACAATACTAACGTGTCATAAGACCATTATCACATAACCCACATTCGATTCACCAAAATCAAGATCAATCGATCTATAGGGAATTCTACCACATCGATCACAATATATTCCTCAAAAATGCTACCACCATAACTACAAATATTCACTAAAAATACTACACCTTAAATCACAATATGTTCATAAAGAATACTACCCCACATCTATATTTATTTCATCAAGAACAATTTCGCATACCCACAATTAAACCATCAAGAACATAAGTAGTTGAATACTTAAAATACCACCACATGGGCCACATTAAGGTACCATGTAAACAATGACATAGCACCTCAAATTAAAGAATTAATTAACACGAATGTAGAACGATTAACGAGTTAAACAGTAGCACAACCGCTACGTTTACTTGCCTCTACTATTGAAGCGATGCAAATCACGCGCGTTCAGGAGCACAACCACCTGTTCAAAAGTACCTCTCAGCACAATGCTACAGCAAAGAAATCATGTCTTAAGAAGTAAAGGTGACGCTAATCCCCAAAACCCCACAACAACCCTCTCCACTTAACGGTTCTATACTCTACCCACTACAACAACGCTGCTTAATATTTTTATATCTTTAAAACTATTAAACCATTTACAGAGAAAGATATATTACTAGATTTCTCACTTAAATACCTTCACTTTTCATTTAGATCACATATTTTTATTTTGTTACTATCAAGGTGCAACTTAATGCGCAAAATAGAGGACGTGCTCTGTTCTGGCATTCTGGACAGCCAGCTTCCAACGCTTTCCAACCACAGTACAAGGATCTAAAAATTATAATTTTTATACAGAAGATAGATTACTTAATTCCCTACATTGTTCTCAATTGTGACCAAAAACATAAAAATCATCTACTACCCCTAAATCACACTTGAACAGCAATCTGCCCCAGTCTGCACTCCTGACAGATAGCGAGGTTCCCAACCCTGCTATGCCCAAATACCGCGGCCACAAATTCTGAAAAAATACAGAAGATGTGCCTCATCGTCCTCTATGATTTTTCTTTTGGGCATACCCATAGGAAAAATCATTTCGTGGGTCTAAACTGTGAAAACAGTAACGCTGCGTGGATTAATCTGTAGGCAGACAGCAGAGATTCTCTAATCGGAGAATCTAATTGCTAATCCCCACTAATTCTTAGGCTAAAAACCATAATTACATCCAAATTAGAGGGATTTGGGACGAGGGAGAGTTACCTAGGGGATCACCCCTCTTCTTCCTCCTCTTCATCTTCCTCCCTCCCTTCTCTTCTCCTTCCTCTTCCTTGTTTTCTCCTTTGCATCCATGGGCAGTAGCAATAGAGGGAGGTGGAGGCGTAGGGAGGAGATGGGGGTGGCAGCCAGGTGGGGAAAAAGGGGAGAGGGTCCAAGTGAGGGGGTTTATAAAGGGAGTGTTAGGGTTTAGGAGGGGATACGAGCCCTCCTTTGGGCTGGCTAGCCCACCCGTCTGGACAGCCCAAAATATCTAAATTAATTATTTTATTTTTTTCATTTTGGATAATTCTGTAATTTAATTTTTACCTCCCGCGATTCACCAAAAAAATCAAGAAACTCCGCGATTCCGCTAATCATTCGTAGGGACGCCGTAAAGACGTTAAGGGTATTACATTCTCCCCACCTAAAAAGGATTCGTTCTCGAATCTAACTCGTCAACCCACGAGACAAAAGATCAATCAAGGAAAGAGCAACGAAAGGATAGAGCATCCCAAGGATAGAACATCCCAAGGGAACGACAACTACGGGTTCTCACCCGCCTCGAAGATCTCGGGTTCTTCTTCTACATTTGAACTTTAAGCTTTCATGTCACCTCCCACTCGGACTGATTCGACAAGAGGGCCTCCACATACCTGGTGACCCTTTTCCTCATGACCAACTCCGACGAGTCCACGACACGCGTCGGTCGATGCCGAGCACCCGCACCTCTTCTGCCGGCTCTGAGCGGCCAATAGGTCCTGCCGTTCACGAAAAATTCCCCACCACAACTATAAAACCACTATCTAATACCATCCTCCTTCTTAAAATATTTCTCTCTTTTTATTATAATTGGGGTAATACATTATACCTCTTTTAAAGAATTTGACCACAAATTTCACTCACATCATTCTACTCGAAGCACAACAATATCTTTTACAAATAGAATCCAGCAAAAGAAAAAATAAAGGATTTTCAAGCAACACACTAGCAACCAGCTTTCCTTCAAAAGACCACGATCCAAATCAAAGGATTCACCACAAACCTTTTCCACTCTCCAAGTAGACATTTAGAGAAACAACACCACATAAGCCAAGAGTGAAAATCACTCGACGGACCAAAATAATCATTTTCTTTTTCTAACTAGAAAAGACTATGCCTCAACATAAAATAACTCAATTTGCAGATGACCTCTGCCATAAACACATAGTTTAAACAAGAATCAAGAGAGCGTTTCACTACTCGAGAAGATAATACTTTTCAATCCATTTCTTTAATAATTTAACTTCCTTGAACCAAAGATTTTCAAATCATTACCCTACACACCAACACATTTATCTTAAGTTGGCAACCTCAATAATAAGCTTAAATTGAGTACATCATCGACACCCTTTATAGAGAGACTCTACTGTCCCCACAAACATACTCTATCCAAGACCTCAAAAAGAAGGAATTTATAGGAAAAGCTGGATCCTTTGGAAAGAGGATGAGAAAAACTTTCCATCAAGTACTCATGGATCTCAAACGGACTCCGTATGTGAAAGTTATGCTCATTTGAAATTGGACCTGTCAAGCTGAATCCGAATTAATCTGGAGGCCAAATTGGATTCCAAAACGTATCCCATTTGAACTCTTTCTTGAATTGGTCCAAAAGTGACGTGGTGGCCATAAGAGTTGGGGGAGACGTCGACATAATCTTGATATGTTGATTGGCTTCCCTTTTGGTAGACCCTAACTACGAGCTCGTAGTGTTGATACAATCCTCCTTATATAGCTGCGTAAATATGCATTTTGATCATTAAGTTGCATCATATAGTTGATGTTATATAAAGCCACTTCTAAAAACAAACTCACCTAATAATTTAAGTGATGCATAAGAACTCTTGTAACTAGAAAAATAAGCATTACTAATATAGTTGTATCCACCAGGGCCATGTCCTCATCATTCTCCCCTTCTTGAAAACAAAACCATCCTCGGCTTTTGATACGCTGAAAATAGGCTAACAAAGAAGTCAAGGTGTATGCATGGTATATTGATGTGCATCATTTTCTGCTATTTATTTTTATATCATATCCCTGCTGAGAGTATCGAATTGGCTATAATATCGTTGATTTTATATATGTTTGACTCTTTTGGGACAGTTTACATGCTTTGCTAATTTTCTTGTAGGCCGGCGCGAATAGGCGCAAAAATCTACAGAAGATCGGTGATTGAAAAGGAGCTAAGGTTGAGAATTTAGAAGAGATAAGGGACTCAAATGCAAAATATCCAAAAACTCTAATCTTCCTACCACTCTCAAATCTCAATATAAAAACCCATTTGCCCTTCGTTCTCCCTTTAGCCGCAATACCCAAGGAGAAGACCCTCATCCACCAGCCGCCACTACCTCCTTCCTCCCTTCACCCTTCTTCCTTGCGCCATCAGCCCCTTCTCCTTCCTCCTCTCCCCCTCTCCATTCCTCCACCTCTTCCCTGTCTTTTTCCTGCTCCCTCTGAGCCCCTTCCATCTCCCACGGCCGCAACCTCCTCCTTCTCCTAGGCAACCGAAAACCCCCATCTAGCACCAGCCGAAAACCTTCTCCATCCCCTTCATCCCAGGTCACCATCTCCCCTCTCTGCTCCTTGAACCGCCACCTCTCTCCACAGCAACTTCCCCCCACTGCTCCTCCATTATCTCCTCATCTCCTCCCTACCAACTCTCCTACAGCCGCCACCATGTCTCCTCCTCACGCCTCCACTGCCTCCTTTGCCTCTCCAGAGCTCCTCCCTTCTTGACAGCTCCCAAAATCCATCTCCCCTCTCTGCTCAACCATGCCCTCTCCCCTCTCCTGTCAAAGCCCCACCTGCTGCTTTTCTTCTTGGATCCAACCCCCTCCTGATGCTTAGTTCCCTGCTGTGCTTCTTCCGCTGACCAGATCTGCACTGCTACTTCTGCTGGCCGATCCCCTGCTGCTCTCTACCGAAGCCTCCAAATCTGCTGCCTCCCTGCTCTCTATTCCCCCTGCCGAACAGATCTGGTCGCCTGCTGATTTTTCTGCTGCTGAGAGAAGCTGCCGCTCCCTGCTGTTCTGAACTACTGTACCGCTGATGCTTGCTGTGCCAAGAGTTTGCTGCACTTGCTGTTGATTGCTGAGCCCTGCTTCTGTTCGGTTTCTGCCGTGAGCTCCAGTGGGAGGATGTTTGCTGTCAGTTGCTGTTGGTCTGCTATCTTGTGCTGATTCCCTGCTGGCCGAACTGATCCCCTGTGGCTGCTGCTTGCTTCGACTGTCAGCCGAGTCTGCTACTTCCCTGCCGACTGCAACCTGCTGTTTATTTTCTGATGAGCTGCTGGCCGAGTTGCTGCATGCTTATTGCTGTGACCGAGTGAAGACCTGCTACTGCTTCCTCTGCACTGCTTCATCTACAGATCGACTGCACAACTGCCATATGTTCCTCCTGTGGTTGAATGATTCACAAACTGTCATATATTTGTTACTATTTCTTACGCTAGTGTGTGTGCAACTCCTGAATGTCTATTATGAACCTTGTGATACGTCTGAATATTTGGATGGATTTATAGTAGGCAATGCTATGTTTATGAAGTGTCTTTCTTAGATTGCTTAATTTTGCATGGTTATAGTAGTCGCTATTTAGTAGTTTTGTTGCATCTGCTCCTAGGTGTAGAATTTACTTGTGTTAATACTTTTAGATGAATTGCAATGTCTGTATTTGTCCTGCCTTGTCTAGTCTAATTTCATCAGTTTGCTTAATCTTGAGTAGCCTTTTAGCCTTTATGTTTCTGTTAGAAGTTTAGTATTAGAGTAGCTCTGTTAATTAGTATTAATTTTCACTTATTGTTCTGTTAGTTCGATTAGTAAAAACAAAAAGACCAAAAACATTAGATTAGATTTACTGCTTTATGTCTTCGCTCGTGTTAGATTAGTTTTCTTTAATTGCTTACGTTTGTTTCTTGTCGTTAGCGGTAGTTTTAATCGTAGATTAGTGTTGTCTTCTCGCCCCTTGCTAGAATCTCCTTCTGTCTTCCCTAGCCCCCATTTGCTCTTCCTCTCTTCTCCATTCTGCTATTCCCTCTTTTCTCTCTAGTTCGTCTTCCTTAGCCCCCCTATTGCTTCTTTCTACCCTTTCCTCCTCTCTTCTTTTCTCTTCCCTGTCTAATCCCTCGTCTTCTTCTCTCCTTCAATTCTTTATGTCGTTCTTCTCTCCTTCTCTTCCTCTGTCCCAGTAGTTTCTTTAGGATCTTAGTTTTCTTTTTATTCCCCAGTTTGTGCAACTTAGTTTTGGTTTGGTGTCATGTCACCGGTAGTCTAGTCCCTGTGGAGAACACGACATCTCACCGCTATCTTTGCAGCAACCCGTTCACTTGCGGGTGTGCTCTTTTGCATGATCATATATGTATATGTCATCCGTTTTAACAATTCTTCGTTGTTGCATAATTAATGTTATAAAACAGCAGCGATTATAAAAGCTCATTGCATTAGTAACCTGGGATACTTGACATTCGAAGTTCGTGGTACTTTCCCACGTCTATCAAGATACTTCCACCAAAGTATTGCATCATCAATAAAAAACACTAGTGGTAGCTCTAATCTTTTGCCTATCAGACCAATCATAATATTCAAATTCTTTATCTAATGCTATCTCCCAGTTAATATAGGTATCAGGATCAAATTTACCAGCAGATGATGAAAAAGCATGCTTGACATTAGTTACTGCATCATCATCACGTACCTCTCTTTGTAACCTACACATACCTCGTTGATTTTGCGGGAGTCAACGACGATCGGAGTAATCAACTTTATTGTGACTGATGTAGTTGTTCTCTTCGATATCATCATCCTCAGTCGACGAAGAGTTTGAAGAAAATAGTGCACATCGAGTAGCTAGGGGTGAACATTTATCTACGATCTCAACCCTGTTGTTGATAGTAGTGAGGGTCTTATTAAGCCGATCTAACATGTTGTTGGTCTCACAAAAATTCCTACTATATCATCTTGAACCTATCATGGTTAGCAGAAAACAAGGAAATACACGATAATTATGTAAGTCCATATAAACTACTAGGAGGTGGAGTTTGACAAGTCACATATCTCTCAAACTCTTACCAAGCTCTTACAAGTTCTTACCAATACAAAACAGGAGGTGTAATTGGTGGCTAGTTCGTGATAACTTGACTCAAATGATGTGTATAGCGATTGCAAGAGTTGGTTCAACGTGATATGCTCGGTTAGTAAAAGGTGTAGTTTGAAAGGCTAGATATGTAGCAATAGAGAACAATAAGTTAATTTCAGAAATTGCACAGAATTGAATTATAGTTCGTATCTAGCACTTAGCCTATCTTGCTAATCAAACAAGGATAGGAGAAGGCAAAAATAAGTATGTAATAATGTATAAGAGTAATAAACACAAGATAATTCAACAGAATGGAATCTAGAATTGAAAAGCATAAGGATTGACCTAAATATGAGAATAGCATATTTCTGTCTGCTGGACAAGACGTCGGTATTTTGGCCATAAGTTTTTTGTCAGTTACCTCTTTTTTGAAGATTCTTTTTTTTTTCTTGTTTTCTGACAGCGTTTTCTACAACTTTTCTTTTGGGACCATGTTCTAGAAACTGACAGATAAAATCGCACAAAACTCACAAGTGCAGACTTGTAACACCTTAGGACCTACATTACCCTGAGATACCACTAAACCACTCTACCGTTAGCCAATTTATAAAATAACATAAACTGGCAACAATTTCTAAATCATGATAAGCTAAGCGGAAGTATACTAAAGCAAGGTATTGGAACATTATTAATTAGAGAACAACTGCTAAAAGGTTTAACCAATTAAAACGAACTACTGTCTAGCATTATTACCTTAAAACAAACATCAATAAGGGAAATAAATCCATCATTAAGACTACATAACTATTACAACATTAATCATGATATGATGTGTGACAGTGATGTGCCGCTCTACCCTTCCCATGCATGCTCGAGAATCACCTGGAGGGAGGAAAAGCAAGAGTGAGATAAAAATCTCAGCAAGTAAACTATTTAACAAGCTAATTAAATTACAATGTTGTTAAGCATCAATATTTATTTTCCACAATGACCACAATTATAGTCTTAACCACATGTTCTACCAACATTCATAAAACATTATCAAATGAATATTGATTGACTAATTCATATCGTCAACCACTACCACTACCAATGACAGTAAAACATTAACAGGTTTACCTCACTATTTTTATTGTTTCTCATATCCACAATTAATATCAACGGTTACCACAAGAGAAAAGAATCTCGTACCACAATCTCAACCCCTATCATACCACAAGGGGTGAACCACCTTCCACGACCACAACCACATTTCTCATACCACAAATGACTCACATGAGCCAATTCCACATTACAACTATGGAGTTGTATTTGTTTGCAAAATAACTTCACCACACTACATTGCATAAGTAGGCAAATGATCTTTCCACAATGCAATGCATATGAATGCGTATGCTCTACTGCACCCTTACCCAACAAGGTAAGAGTGTGCATTGTACTACGGCAATGTATGACGTTGTACCAGTACGGTCGCGGCTATAAGCGGTGACATCCACAGTGCAAATGTCATGACATGATATGCATGTTATGATAATCATAAACCACAAGAATTTAACCACGAAGATCAACAACCTAATGATCATGAATACTTTCTCATAATCCACATGTGTCTCAATAAGCACAATGCAAGTATTTCATAAGATCATTACCACATAGCCCACATTCGGTTCACCAAGATCATAAATAATTGATCTATAGGGAATTCTACCACTTAGACCACAATATATTCATCAAGAATGCTACCACCACAACCACAAATATTCACTAAGAATATTACCACCTATACCACAATATGTTCATAAAGAATACTACTCCACAGCTATATTTGTTTCATCAAGAACAATTTCACATACCCACAAATAAACCATCAAGATCATAAACAGTTGAGTTCTTAAAATACTACCACATGAACCATATTAAGGAAATATGTAACAATGTCATAGAACCTCAAATTAAGAGTAAATAATTGTGAAGGTAGAATAATTAACAAGTTAAACATGTAACACAACTGCTACGTTTACTTGCCTCTACCGTTGAAGCGAAGCAATCACATGCATTCAGGAGCAACACCACCTATTCAAAAGTACCTCTTAGCATGATATAACAGCAAGGAAATCGCGTCTTAAGAAGTAAAGACGACGCTAATCCCCAAAACCCTATCACAACTCTCTCCGCTTAACGGTACTATACTCTACCCGCTATAGCAACGCTACTTATTTTTTTGTATCTTTAATATTACTAAACCTTTTGTATTGGGAAAATATTTCTGGTTTCCTTACTCATTTTCCTTCACTTTTGATGTAGATCACATATTTTAATTTTGTTCTTAGCATGGCGTAACTAAATGCTCAAAACAGAGAACATCCTCTGTTCTATCAGTCAGGACAGTCAGGTTCAAATGCTTCCCAACAACAGAGTAGGGCTCTACAAATTTTGATTTTTATATAGAAGCTAGCTTACTAAATTCCCTACAACTTTCTCAATGGTGGACCAAAATATAAAATTCATCTACTATCCCTAATTCCCATCTAAACAGCGGTCTGTCTCTGTCTGCAACCCTGACAGACAGCTAGATTCAAGACCCTGGTACGTCTAAATTACGTGGACAAAAATTCTGAAAAAAATATAGTAGATGTGTATCGTCGTCCTCTACGTTTTTCCTTTTGGGGAGACCCTCGGGAAAAATCCTCTTAGGGGTCTAAACCACACAAACAGTAACACCGCGCGATTGGATCTGTAGACAGTCTTCCGAGATTCTCTAATCGGGGGTTTCTAAAATGCTAATCCCCATAAAACTTGGACCAAGAACCTTAAATTCAGCAGAAAACAGAGATATTGGGGTGAGGGAGAGTTACCTAGGGGATTGGGATCACCCTCTTCCTCCTCTCCTTCTCCTTCCCTTCTTCTCCTCTCTCTTCCTCTCCTTCCTCGTCCCTTCTTCCTTCTTCTCCTTCTTCTCCTTGCAGTAGCACTTGGGCAGAGGGGAGGCGCAGGGAAGGAGGGGGTGTGGCTTGGGGTGGGAAAAGGGGAGGGGCCAAGGGAGGGGGTTTATAAAGGGGGTGTTAGGGTTTGGGAGGGGGTACAGGCCCCTGTTTGGGCTGGCTAGCCCACCCCTCCGGACAGCCTAAAATCTCTTAATTAATTATTTTAATTCTCTTTTTATTATTTTAGACTATTCTGAAGAATTTATTTTCACCTCCCGCGATTTACCGAAAATCCGGGCAACTCATGATTAATTTAAAAGCGGCGCCAAACAACGTTCGAGATATTACAAGATCATTCTGATTCAATCCAGAAATTTAGGTCAACTTTCACTTCAGATATCTTTTAACAGCCTTTCTAGAATGAAGCAAAAATTTAGGGGTAGTTAGATACGGAAGTTGGGGATCTAATGACGGTGGTTTCACTCAAAAACGATTCCGTAAATAAACGTTATGGCATGTTTGGTGGACATGGCACAAAAGCTACTCATCTGGCCGAAATTACAAATTATGGTGTGGGGTGTTCTTGATGGATTTTGATGTGGGGTTTTTTTTATTTAGATTTTTATAGGAACAAGAATATGACCAGCAACTAGACAATGCTAAGATGGACACAAACTAAATTTAGCAAACCAAAACTAAGAGATCGAAAAGCACAATGGAGTTTGGATAGCAGAAATAAACATTTTTGTAGGGCAATTTTTTTGGACTATAGGACATAAAAAATCAATCTACTAACTAGGGATACAAGAAATCCTACAGGTCAACTAAAGCTCTAATAGCACCTAATGAGGGGTGGGGTCTCGATCTTCTGACAGGATGATAACTTTGATTTGGAGGAGAACGACTTTGACGACGTGGGCTTCTAACCGGTCACAACCAGAACACCAAGCAATCGCTAAACCACACTTCGAGTCATTATCAACTGTGCCAAGAACACGGTTGACCTGATCACGAAGATATATTCCTGCATGCAATCGCAGAACACGCAAGAATAAGATAACAAACAATCTCAAATTACAAATAGGATTGAAATACTCAATATGGTGGGATTACAAATAAGGATCTTGACAGGTGGTCATCTGACACACCTGAAGATACAAATTGCAATGAAGGCAAACTAAACATAAACGAAATTCGATAAAACTAGAAGGGTGCGTCCTCCTTAAATAGGGGAGTGAAAGCAATACAAAACTAAGAAACAATTGGGTGGAACTATTATTACTGTTCACGTGCATAGTAGTACGGTTATGAATAGTGAGGGTAGCACCTTTCTCTTAAGCTCATGCATTACAAGGTCTGATTTGGTCCAAACAGGTGGTATAACAACTTCTTTTGATGATTATGGAGTGTACAAATAAAATTTGTAAGCAAGGCTGGATATGTTGGAAAGATGACGAGAAATGCTTTCCATCAAGTACTTATGGACCTCAAACGGACTCTGTATGTGAAAGTTATGCTCGTTTGAAGTTGGATCTGTCAGGATGAATCCGAATTGATCTGGAGACCGAATTAGATTCCAAAATGTGTCCCACTTGAACTCTTTCTTGAATTGGTTCAAAAGTGACGTGGTAACCATAAGGAAGAGTTGGGGGAGATGTCGACATGGTCCTGATATGTTGATTGGCTTCCCTTTTAGCAAACCCCGACTATGAGCTCATAGTGTTGATGCAATCCTTCTTGTATAGCTACGTAAATATGCATTTTCATCAATAAGTAGCATTATATAGTTCATATGATATAAATGCACTTCTAAAAATAAACTCACATGATAATTTAAGTGATGCATACGAACACTTGTAACTAGAACAACAAGCATTGCTAATATAGTTGTATTTATCGGGGCCATGTCCTCAGCATCCTCCCCATCTTGTAAACAAAGCCGTCCTCGGCTATTGATACGCTGAAAATAGGGTAACAGAGAAGCCAATGGGTATGCGTGGTATATGTATATGTCATCTGTTTTAACAATTTTTCGTTGTTGCATAATTAATGTTATAAAACAGCAGCGATTATAAAAGCTCATTATATTAGTAACCCAGGAGTTAATGAACAAATAAAAATTTCTCATAGAGTAATTATTGCAACTTGTTTTGCAAATGTAAGTGATGTATTTATGTAATTCAAATATCTGAGGTTGTAAACTTCATCGATAGCACATATGGGCAAAGCTACGACTTTTGGAATCAAACAAAGTTCATCTAAGTAATCAGATTTTAATGGAGCAATAGCACATTCATCTAGCAAGGGTGAAAAGATTTGTAAGTTTTTCCATCCATCAACTTCATTATTCAGATTGTCAATGCTAGATGGTTCAATAAGAGATGAACACATAAGATTTGAATTGTCACTAATTTTTATTTTTTTCTCATAATGAACAAGATTCAGCACACTAGAATTGTTATTCAAAATAACAAGCTTCAATTCATCCATGTGATCACAAGTTATACATATTCGATATACATGAAATTGATTGTCTACACCGTAATCTCCAATCAAATTGAACTTATATGTGTAGACATGAGTACTTGTTAACGATTTTTGTTGTGGTTACAGACCAAACAGAGATAGAGGTATGGTAGTGGAGAGTTAGGTGAGCGAATGACCTCTTGGTCTGTTCAAGAATGGTATATATATGTACTTTACACAGAGTCTACAAGGATCCCTCGCAGCTCGCAACCTGTCGATACAGGCTAGCTGGGTTCAGGTGGGGGCCACCCTACAACAGGAGCCTCTCATGGGGATGGACTTCACAGGCCAAAGCCATGTTGCTGAGTCCTTTGGCCCCCTCTGTCCCCGCGGCCTGTGACGTTGCACGGTTGCAGTTGAGAGTTGTTTGTTGCGCGAAGGTATGTCCGCTTCACGAGACGGGGTTGGGGTGCGCAGCGAGCGAAGGCGTCGGCCGATGCGATCGCGGAGCTGCTTTGCGCTGCGGAGCGGAGGCGTCGGCCCGATGCGGCTGCCTTTGCGCCGCGGAGCGGAAGCGCGGCCCGATGCGGAGGTGCTTCGCGCGCGGAGCGGAAGGCGCCGCCGGCGCGGCCGCTTTGCGCCGCGGAGCGCGGCGCCGATCGGCGCGCCGCTTTGCGCCGCGGCGGAAGGCGTCGGCCGATGCGGAGCGAAGACGCCGCCGATGCGATCGCGGCGAGCGCCGCGAGCGGAAGGCGCCGCCGATCGCGGCCGCCGCCGCGCTGCGAGCGAAAGACGCCGCCGATGCGGAGCTGCCGCGCCGCGGAGCGAAGACGTCGGCCGATGCGATCGCGGCCGCTTTGCGCTGGAGCGGAAGACGTCGCTGATGCGATGCGAAGCTGCCTTTGCGCTGTGGAGTGGAAGACGTCGCTGATGCGAAGGTGCTTCTGCGCTGCGCTTCCCGGAACCTGGTCATTCATGGAAGGGCGTGTGATACATTAGTGTGCAGAAACGACTGTGGCACGAGCAAAGGAGCGAGTCGGGGTTGTCCCGAGTTTGCCACGGGAGGGGCATCCTTCGGTCGCAGGGTGTGGACACGTGGGTGCTTGTCGGAGCGCTCCGCCCCCGGGGCCACGTTTGTTGCCGGGGCCATCTTGCGGGGCCGGGGGTGCTGGGTGTGCGGGGAATGGCGTAGAAACCGCACTTGATGCGGGGTGGGGCAGGTCTTTCCACGCGCCAGTCGATGAGGTTGGCTCGCGCTTGGGCCGAGACCATTGCACAGAGCATTGAAGAGTGCTGGGACGTACTGCGGCCGTCGTACGCAGGGTCCCGAGGTAGGAGACACGCGGCGTTGCATGGTTGGCGTGTCGTGGGATGTCAGCAGTCTGGCGATGACAGGGCTGCGACGTTCGAGAGAGCGGATATCTGCGTCGATTCGCCCGTGGCGATTGCGCTCCTCGATCGTGGGGGAGTCGGAGCGATGCGGCCCGACCGATTGCGTTCCCGGTCAGGGGACGCGGAGGATCTATATAAAAGGCTCTTGGCCGGCGCCCAGACGGGTCCTTCGCCCGCATTTGCTTGTCTGGTCGCTTTGTGCCGCCGCGCGAAATCCACACGCCTCCTGCTCCTGCGATCCTGCGTGTGAGAGGAAAAAATGGCAAGTGGCGGAGATTCCGATCGTCGGCGCAGCGGTAGCGCCTCATCAGGCCGAATCAGCGCGACGCTGCCAGCGGCGGCATTCTCCCTGGTGGCTCGCAAGCCGCTTCAAGTCCGCAAGCGATACGACGCGACGGAGAGCGCGCAAGGTCTTTGTTCCGGGGTTCTAGGGCGGAGCTTGGCAATGGAGGAGACGCTCGAAGCGCTAGTGCGGGAGAAGAAGATAGCGGAGCGCGACGGAGCGCGCCTGCCGGCCCATGACGAGGTGGAGCCCCACCCCGCGGCGGACGAAGCAATTGTCTTCTCCGCGTTCTTCGAGGCTGGACTCCGAATGCCGTCGACGCTATTTGTTGGTGAGGTCCTGAAGGCTTACGGACTAGAACTGGCGCAGTTGACCCCGAACGCCATAGTTCGCTTGGCGGTGTTTGCTTGGGCGCTTCGGGCGGAAGGCTGTCATCCTCGCGCGAGCCTGTTCGCCCTGCTTCATGATGCGCGTTGCCAGTCGAAGAAGGTCAAAGGAGGGGCGCTGTCCAACTTCGGCAGTGTTCACTTCGTGGTGAGGTCAGGCTACGCGAACGTAGTCCTCGCTCTGGCGACGAAGGAGAAGTGGGAAGGGTGGCTGCGGCAGTGGTTCTACTACCGCGTGACACCCAGCAGCAGGCTGCATTGCCGGGGTCAGCCGATAGTTTTCAACTGCTGCCCCAGGCTGGAACCGCGGAGCGACGATGAGTGGCAGGCGCGAAGACTTGCCGGCGTGGCCCTCCGGTTTAACATGCGCGATCTTGCCGAAGAATTCACCATGTACGGGGTGTCTTCGCTCCTCGGGCAGTCGCGATACCGGAAGGGCGATATCCGGCCGGACGGCATCCGGCCAACGGTGTCGTCGTTGCAGAAGACCTCCAGTCGTGGTATGTGTTTTAAGTATGTGCTGCATACGCATACGTGAGTGTGTTGTGAATGAGACCCGCTTCGTGCGGTGCTCGCTTGAAAGAGGCTGAGGAGGCTGTCGAGGTCTTCTTGGGGCCGTATACGCGGAAGGAGCATGCCCTGCGTGAGGCGGCGACCGGGCCTGCGGGGCTAGGCCGAATAAACCGGGTGTGCGAGCTCCTCGGCCTTGCTGTTCCGGAACGCGTAGTGCCAGATGGGAGTCCGGTCCGCCGTCGCGATGGGGCCGGCGAAACGGGGGTGTCTCCCCGGCGGCGAGGATCACGATCAAAAGCAGCTATCTTTGGCCCGCCCATCGCGGTGGCGGTGTGTACCGCGGGCCGGGCGACGTACCGGGCGGTGGGTCAGACCATGATAGCCTAGGGGGTCACGGCGCCCCCGGCGACTGCATGGGTGGCGGTGAGGCGGGCCTTGGCAGCGACGTTGGTGAATATGAGACCGCACCGCTGCGTGCGCCGACGAGACTTGGTTCGCGCCGCCGCTCGCGCCGGCCGCTGCTCCCGGCTTGTGCAATGAAGCGGCGCAGCAAGCGTTATCGCGCACGCGATCGTTGCGGACGTGTTGCTGCTCGCCCGGCCGGCGAATCTGGGCGGTCGAGTGTGCCTCGCCGGGTTCCCAGTAAGCGCGTCGGCCGACGGTGCATTCGCCTTCACATGGGGGGAAGTTCATGGTGGCGGGCGCGATTGGCGGGGACCTGGGGTTCGGCGAGGAAACCACTCCGACCGAGGGGGTGGCCACCGCTTCCCAGGCGGGGGCTGAGCCGACACCTCTCCATGCTTTAGTGGAGGGTGACGGAGGTAGGCGTAACTCCTTTTCCCCCCGCGACTTTGTGAGGCTGTCTCCCATTTGCTCGCTCATGCCATCGTCGACATCAGGAGAGGGTAAGTCGCCTGGGCGATTCCAAGGGTCGAGCAGCGGAGGCATCTGCGAAGGCGGTGGTGATGCTGCGTAGGATGCGGCGCCAGTGCCTGGCGCTGTCGCGGGGCTCCCGAGGCTCGCCGTTCGACTTCGTTCGCGCCGAGGCGCCAGGCTCGACGGGGCGCGGAATGCGGGACGGAAGCCTGGATCGACGGGCTCGCTGCCGCGTGCGGTGAGATCTTCGCGCCTTGCGTTGGCGCGCGGGGATGAAGGTAAGCACCGAGCCCGTCATTACCACTACTAACTATGGTCATGCTAAATGGGCATGTCTTTGCTGCTATTAAGCGTCGCCTCGGCGGCGCTGATGAGCGCGCTCATGCGAGCGAGGGCGCCGAGGAACAATCGCGCGCCGACGCGAGGCGCACGCCGTGAAGGACGAGCGCCTCGTCACCGGAGGCGGAAGTGTGGGCGGCGATGGTGGCGCAACATGCTGCCGAAGAAGGCCGGCTCGCCGCGGTGGAGGAGCGCGCTGGCTTGCTTGAGCGAATCGGCGCGCTGGAGGAGAAAACCCGGCTTACCGTGGCGCTGGAGGAGAGGGATCGGGCGCTGGACGGCGCGTCCGCGGCGGCGTGGAGGGCCATGGGGTCCTTGGAGGAGGCTCTCCGAGGCCTTTCCGTGGTTGTGCCGGTCGTTACGCACGACGCCACGGACGCGACGCAGTCACTGTCGAGAATTGAGGAAGGCTCAGGCCTGGCGCTTCAAGGTGCAAAAGCCTTTGGCGACCATTGCGGCTTCGGCAGTGCTTGCCTCGCCCTTGCCATACTCCACGCTCGGGGATGCGAGCATGTGACCGAGCTGGCTGCCCCCGAGCTGAACCTACCAGGCGGGGCCGGGGTGTTGCGCAGCGCGGTCCGGGCCACCATGCCCACCGTCCAGAACTTCTATGAGCGAATCTGGGGCCATCTTGGAGAGGAAGCGGCCAAGGTGTTGTTGCGGCGAACCTTGTTCCAGGAAGGTGACTTCCTTCAGTGATTGGAAGAAGCTCGTCGTCGCATCGATGACGGTGCCGATCCTCAGGATGATGCTTGAGCTGGTGGTTGCGCCACTACTGTGGCCTTTGTTGTCTACTGTTTTTTGCTGCGGAAATAAAGGGCCGTTGTGCCGGGTGCTTAATAGCTTGTACGCTGCTTGCGCAGTTGAGCGTTAATCACGGGAGATTCTGGCGTCTCTTTATCCGTCGCCCCTGCTTGTACTTTAGTGATAATGCGCTGTGGTTGAAGTGGCGGCGAGGAAGCCAGCACACACATGACACCTGCGAGGTAGACGCGCGCGCGCTCCGTCCCCCACCCTTCCGAAGCGGTGGCAGCTCCGTGCACGAGGACAAGCCTTTGGTGCGCTGTGTGCTGCTGAGGACGAGCAGGGGTCGGGCCTGGAACGCATGCGGAAGACGTCCACCTGTGGTTTGTACTCCAGAGCGTGCGTGGGACAATCAACCACGACTTAGGTATGCTCGAAGGTATGCATGCAGCGCGGGGACATCCGCGACTTGTTTATACTCGATAGAGTGCGCGGGAAAACATCCACGTCTAGTTTGTACTCGGAGCATCGTGAACAATCAACCACGTATTAGGTAAACTCGGAGAACGCCAGCGCGCGGGACATCGCGACTTGTTTATACTCGATGAAGTGCGCGGGAAAACATCCACGTCTAGTTTGTACTCGGGCGTCGTGGGACAATCAACCACGTCTTAGGTAAGCTCGGAGAATGCGCCAACGCGCGCGGGACATCGCGACTTGTTTATACTCGGTAAGTGCGCGAGGAAAACATCCGCATCTTGTTTATACTCCGTAGAAGTGCGCGGGGCGTCCCCGCTGCGTCTTATTTATACTTCCGAGAGTGCGTGCGGGCGGACCTCTTCGCTCGTCTTATTTATACTCCGTGAGAAGTGCGTGCGGGGCGGACCTCTTCGCTACGTCTTATTTATACTCCGTAGAGTGCGTGCGGAGGCGGACCTCTTCACTACGTCTTATTTATACTCCGTAGAGTGCGTGCGGAGGCGGATGCAATAGTCAGTGTGGGACCGGCTTTATTAAACGCAGCGTGCGAGCAGCGAGTGCATTACGAGAGCAAGTATACGATTAAGCGTAGTACTGCGCCTTTGTTCGCGTTCCACGTGTGACGGAACGCCCACCCTTCGAGTGTGGTGAGGCGGTAAGCCCCTCGCTGCAACGCCTCGGCAACGATGTACGGGCCCTCCCACTTGGATTCCAGCTTGCCCACCGTGTCTGCGTGCAACGTCAGCCGGAGGACAAGGTCCCCCGGCTGGAATTCTCGTGGATGCACCGAGCGGGCGCGCATGCGGACCATCTGCCGTGCGTACTTTGCAACGTGCCAGGTGGCATTCACCCGGGCCCCGTCAAGGAGATCGAGGGAGAGGTGGCGCTCGTCGGCGCTGGCGAGACCGCCGTGGCCGGCCGGAGCTCTTTAGGCGTCACGGCCTCGTCACCGAAGAGGAGTTTGAACGGTGTGAACCCCGTCGGGCGCGTCACCGTCGTGCGGAGGGACCAGAGGACGCTGTGGAGTTCGCCCGGCCAGGTGCCTTTTGGCAGCCCAACGAGGCGCTTTTTGATCCCAGCGGAGATGGCGCCATTTGCTCGCTTGACCGCACCGTTAGATTGTGGGTGCGCGACCGAGGCGAACCGGAGCGTGATGCCCATGTCGCTGCAGAATTCCTTGAACTGAGAGGAGTCAAACTGTAGGCCATTGTCGGCGATGATCTCCCTGGGCACCCCGAAGCGGCATATGATGTTCTGCCAAAGAAATCGTTGTACAGCTGCCGAGGTTACCTTGGCCAGGGCCGCAGCCTCTGGCCATCGGGAGAAGTACTCCAGGGCGACCACCACGAAGCGCAAATCTCCTGGAGCGCGGGGGAGCGGGCCCTCCTCGCGCGAGAGACATCGCAAAAGCGGTGCGCAGACCCCTCTCTTATAGAGAACTCCGTCAAGCACCTGGAAGGCTCTAGCGCGCATCAGTGGCGGCAGACTCCGTGGGGTCGTCGGGTTCGGCGATGCCCTGCAAGAAAGCATACACAGGCTGTCGCCAATCGGCCTGCGGAGCGATCTGGTGGATGAGGGCTGCGTCACGGTTGTCTTGCGCGATGGCGCGCAGTAGCCGTGAGAACGCCCCGGGATGGGGAGTTCTTGGTGGCGGCCTTCGCGAGTGTGTCTGCTCATTCTCCGCGACGGGGATAGCCTTGACGGTGACACCCAAGAAGTGCCGCTCCTTGGCTCGCACGCTGCGAGATACTTGGCGGTCGGGATCGCCGGCGGTACGACTTGTCCACGGCTGCCACCAACCGTGAGTCCGTGCGCGACGAGGACTCGTCGCGCGCCCAAAGCTTTGAGCTTCGCGAGGCCAAAGAGGAGCGCCTCGTACTCGGAAGTGTTGTTGGTGGCGGGAAATGCAAGGCGAGCCGAGTACAACAGACAGTGTCGCTCCGGCGTAGTGATCACGACCCCCACGCCTGCCCCGGAGACGCCGTAAGCTCCGTCGGTGTGGAGCGTCCACACCGGGTCCTCTAGCTCTTTGGGCGTCTTTGGGTCGAGGGGGTCCACTCCGCGAGGAAGTCCGCCAGGATCTGGGACTTGATTGCTGTGCGCGAGCCATATGTTAGTGAAAAAGGGGCGAGTTCGGCTGCCCACTTACCGATGCGCCCTGTGGCTTCTTTATTGTGCAACATTTCCGCCAGGGGAACGAGGCGGCACGATGGTGGATGGGCCGTAGTAGTGTCGGAGTTTCCTGGAGGCCATGACCAGCGCGTAAGCCAGTTTCTCAAGCTCCGTGTACCGTGTTTTGGCGCCTTGTAGGGCTTCGGAGACGAAGTACACGGGGCGTTGACGAGCGCCTTCTTCGAGGACGAGGACGGCGCTGGCTGCTGTTGTCGAGGCGGCGAGGTAAAGCAGGAGGGGAGCCTCTGGTGCCGGGGCGACCAGAGTGGGTAAACTTGCGAGGTGCCGCTTGAGGTCGTCAAAGACGCTAGCGCAATCGCTGTCCCAGCGAAAGGCGTCACAACCGCGGAGGGTTTTGAAGAAGGGCAGGCCCCGCTCCGCCGCTCGGGATAAAAATCGGCTCAAAGCAGCCATCCGGCCAACGAGTCACTGAACCTCCCTTGTTGTTTTGGGCGGTTCCATAGCGAGGATCGCGTCGATCTTGTCGGGGTTGGCTCAGTATGCGCGCCCGACACCGTGAAGCCGAAGCTTGCGCGCCGCACACCAAATACACATTTGTCCGGGTTGAGCTTGACGCCCGCCTTCCGGAGGTTGTCGAAGGTCTCTTGTAGATCCTGGGTATGAACGGCCAACTGCTTGGTTTTAACGACCACGCCGCCGACGTATGCCTCCACATTCCCCCAACTGGAGGTCAATGCCGCAATGAGGCGTGTGAAAGTTGCGCCAAAGATTTTTCAAGCGAAGGGCATCCGGACAAAGCGATGTTCCTATCGGGTGATGAAGCTAGTTTTTCTTCGCCGCCCTGGCCATGTGAATTTGATGGTATCCGGGTAGGCGCCCGAAAGCTCATAAGTTCACAGCCGGTGGCGTCGACCGGTTGGTCGACGCGTGGTAAGGGTAGTCATCCTTCGGCACGCCTTATTGAGGCGGTGAAGTCGATGCACATGCGCGTGCACCATTGGCTTTCTTGACCAATACCGGGTTGGCCAACCACTCTGGGTGCTGGACCTCGCGAATGACCCTTGCCTGCATGAGCTTCGCTACTTCCACCTTGGCCGCTTGTTGCCGGTGGTAGACATACGGCCGGGCCGCCGACCCGACTTAAGCGTCCGAACGGACCGCCAAGGCATGCTCGATGAGAGGCGGTGCACTCCTTGATGTCCTCCGGGACCATGCGAAGATATCGACATTGTTCGGAGGACTGGCAATTGCTGCTCCACCTCGAAGGAGGCTTTCGCCCGATGGAGACAACGTGGCGTCGGCCGAGGGGACCTTTGACGCCGCTTCCGGCCGAGGCTTAGGGGTCCATCCCGAGGCGGATGGGGTGGCCGCCTTGAGCTTGCCGGCGAGCATATGCACCCTGTGGCAGGGGCTCGTAAGCTCCAAGCGTCGGGCGAGGTCCTGACTACCATGTACGGTGATGACGCCCTGCGGGCTCGGGAGCTTCAAACACAGGAAGCCATAGTGCGGGACCGCTCCAAAGGAGACAAGGGCGGGGCGGCCTAGAATGGCGTTGTACGGGCTTGGGGTGTCCGCGACATCGAATATGGCGTCCTCACTCCTGACGTTGTTGCCTTGAAAAAAGGAAACTCGGAGACATATTTGGCCCGCGGTGGCTAGTTGCTGGCCCCCGAAGCCGTACAACGGGGTCCCCGATGGCCGCAGTCGGCTGCGAGGAATCCCCATGCGGCCGAGAACCTCCGCGAAAAGCACATTCGCCGAGCTACCTCCATCAATAAGGACACGCCTAACATCGCACCCCCTCAATGCCCACGCGGATGAGCAGAGGGTCGTGGTGGGGAAACTCCACGCCCCGGGCGTCCGCAGGCGCGAAAGTGACCTTACCCTGGGCTGCACCGGGTCGTGAACGCTGTGAGGTCCCCACCGAGGAACCCCGAGATGACATCGATAGCTTTGAACTCGCAGGCACGCGCGGTGCGGCCGCGAGCGGTTCCTCAGTGCTATAGTTCTCAGGTTGGGCGGGCTCGGTTCCTCCTGCATGGCCCACACGGTTGCACGAAGATCTGCCAACTCGCGCCGGAGCGTGTCGAGGGCCGGCAGCAGGGCGTTGGCCCTGACCCGTGCGGCCGAGGCGGGCAGGACGTCGGCCGCTGCGTCGGCGATGGCGGGGTAGGAGTCGATCGCCGCGTCGACGATGGCGGGGTAGGAGTCGATCGCCGTGTCGGCGATGGCAGGGTAGGAGTCGATCGCCGCGTCGACGATGGCGGGGTAGGAGTCGATCGCCGCGTCGACGATGGCGGGGTAGGAGTCGATCGCTGCGGCGACGATGGCGGGGTAGGACGTCGCACGACGAATCTCGTTGCCTTTGCCCGCGGCCGCCAACGTCGAGGCCCCGGTGCCGACGCGGGGCCCCGCCGCGGCTTCCTCCTTTGTCGTCGTCAATGATGAAACTTTTTCTGGTGCCATCCCTGAGGCTTCGCTCGCGTTCGTCCCCACGGACGGCGCCAATTGTTGTGGTTACAGACCAAACAGAGAGAGAGGTATGGTAGTGGAGAGTTAGGTGAGCGAATGACCTCTTGGTCTGTTCAAGAATGGTATATATATGTACTTTACACAGAGCCTACAAGGATCCCTCGCAGCTTCACAACCTGTCGATACAGGCTAGCTGGGTTCAGGTGGGGACCACCCTACAACAATTTTAAACATGAAATTTCAGTAAGATTTTTAATCATACTAGATAGCTCTTTAGAATTATCGAACATGACATAGTATAAGGAATCTTCTGGAGATATTCTAGTAAGAGCTTTCTTATGAGTAATCAATTCCACATTATGTAAATTGAGCAAAGAAATCTCAGACCATGGAATTTTCAATTGAACACATGAATTCTCACAATTACTCACCTTTTCATATTTAAATTCAGTATCATAGTTATTACCTTTATTGATCTCCTCAGATGATGTAGATGTTGTAGGTGTCAAATCTTTATGATGAAGCAAGCAGATAGCAAGTACTTCATCTTCAACCGTGATTATCTCCTCATCTTTTGCTTTCAATAGCACCCGTTATTAAACATTCAACTCCTTGTCTTCAATGACAACTCTCTTCTTTTCAGCATGGTTCTCAACTTCCTGTAAGTTGTTAGTCACAGAAAAGGGTACAAACAAGGGTTTGTTATCATATTTCTTGTCATTAAACATTCTCAATTTCTCCTTAATCTGACTTTTAACCTTACAATCAAGTATAAATAAAATGAGTGAAAGAATTATATTCTTTGTGAATAAGAATGTCCTGAATTTCTTTATTAAGCCCACTTAAGAATCTATTCTCTGTAGTTTCAGCATGTTCCTTTAAACCATAATACAACAAACGAGTCTTTAATTCATGATAGTATTCCCTTAGAGTTCTACTTCGTTTCTTTAAACGTTGCAATCTAGCTAGCAAATAATCAGCATGATATTTAGGAACAAAATCATCTCGCAATAGCTTTTTCAATGCATTCCAAGTTCATGGTACTTTCCCACGTCTACTAAGATACTTCCATCAAAGTATTGCATCATCAATAAAAACACTAATGGCAGCTCTAATCTTTTGCCTATCAGAATAATCATAATATTCAAATTCTTTGTCTAATGCAATCTCCCAGTCAATAAAGACATTAGGATCAAATTTGCTAACAAATGATGGAAAAGCATACTTGAATTTGTTAATGCATCATCATCACGTATCTCACTTTGTAACCTACACATAACTCGTTGGTTTTATTGGAGTCGACGATGATCGGAGCAATCAACTTTAGTGTGGCTAATGTAGTTATTCTCTTCGATGTCATCATCCTCGTTCGATGAAGAGTTCGGAGCAAACAGTGCACGTCGAGTAGCTGAGGTGAATATTTATCAAGGATATCATGTCGAGATCCGAATATGCAAATTCGGACTCTCTGTGTAAACTGCACTAGTCCAAAATTACGCTAGTGCACACAGTCAAATATAGATGTAATCACAACCATACACATGATATAATAAAGGGAAAACTCAAATATCGATAAATCTCAAAGGTACGACCTTATGGCTAAGCTTACAATATCTCTAACCGGAAAGGCTTTAAAACCTGCAACGAAAATCCAAAATAAAGCGTAGCGGCCAATCGACAAGCCCACAGGCTATCGAGTGGAGAACGAAACCTAATCCGTGAAGTCGTCGAACTACTCTCCTTCTGGAACCTCCTGATGATAATACTCCTCGCCCTCAACTGAGCAACATAGGCAGCCGTGAGTACATTGGTACTCAGCAAGTCGTTTGTAACAATGAATGCAATATGGCTTACCAATGGAAGGCTAAAAGGTTAATTTGCATAAAAGACATTTCACAGTAAATATGATAAATAGATTGAAAGCGAACTTTAAATGAAAACGATAAAAATAAATAATCAAAGGAATGAAAGTAAACCACTTGTGAACATCCCATTCACAAACTGAACCGACAGTAAACTACCTGTTCACTTCTAACATAAACCACCAAGTTTATAATGAAATCACTACCCCTCGTGTGAAATCACCGAGCATTGTCCATGACCGAGGACGTGGCTATTCGCATAGTTTTACACTCTGCAGAGGTTACACAACTGTACCCACACGATGTGATTAGCCTCAATCTCAAGAAATCACAACAAGTCCTTTACAAAGTTCAATCCCAACCTAATCCTGCCCGCTAGGGTTTCGCATCACACCCCCCTTGCGTCACATGGAAATCAGCAACCATGTTCATCTCATTGGCAGAATTAAGTTGAAACCTCCCAAATTAGTCAGCCAGGTCTATCCCATACTAGACATGTGGTTTGCACGATAAAGCTCAGGTCAATGACGCACAAATTTATGTCCTTAATTCTACCCGGGCGAGGTTACCACATCCCCCAAAGTGAACCTGCACTTCCCCCTTAACTGTACGATCACTCGCTCGAGTGCAAAACCAAGTTTGTATAACCACGCCAATGACACACCAATGTCATGACACAAATTTAATAAGCGTGGCACCAACCATAATTCCATATATCGTTAAATCAAATTAATAATTCACATGTGATGATAGGCCCAATCGTAAATTAAGCAGGACTAAGCATTCTAATCGTATCAACCCATGTGACAATTAGCATAGAATCACTAGTATGTTTCCTAACCTAAGGTGACAATGGCATAAGGGTGTTCCAAATTATCAAGGAGGAATAATCAATTTGGGACGATAACTACCAATACAGGGGTTTGAATAAAAATAGCGATGCAATGTAATTTGAACCAAAATAATTAAATAATAGATTGCAAACTGGGTTCAACATGATCAAAGGACACGACTTGCCTTGGTTATGCTCAGCGAGGTACTCCTGGTCTTCGGGCGTAGAATCTGCTCTTCCGGAATCCGAATCTAACGAGAGAGAAAACGACCGAAACAAGAAAAACACATAAAATAATAAGCAAATGAACTCCAAAAATCATAAAACGAGAACCAAAAGCTAGAGCTCGATTTTAGATGAATTTAGAAAAAAGAACGGGGTCAATCGGAGTTAAGACGGAGGAGAACGGGCTCTCGGAAAATAAATCCAAAATTTAATCGGAAAAAATTGGAAAAGGACACTGTGCTGTGAACCCGGCGCATGGAACAGTGGTGCGGGAGGGGCGGTGCTGACGCGGCCGAAAGGGCTGACATGGCAGCTGCTGGTGCTGCCACGTGTCACCCTGCTGACGTGGCGCTGACGTGGCGGCTGACGTGGCACCTGGGGGTCGAATATTGCTGATGTGGCAGACACGTGGCATGCCACGTGGCATTAGGGCTGACGTGGCGTGCCACGTGGATAGGGCTGAGCTGGCGCGGCTCGGGTGCGGCGGCGGCGGCGAGATAGAACGGCTGGGGTGACGACGCGTCGCACAATCATCGCCGATGGATCGGATCTGAGCAGGCGGCTGCGATGCGTGGCGCGGGGGACGGATTGGCGACGCGTGGCCTGGCGGGCCGCGTGAAGCGTTGTGGACGCGGAGCGGGCGCGGGATCCGACAACGGGGGACGGGCCGTGTGGGCGCATCAGAGCCGTTGGCCCGGCTCTGGATGTGCGGCCGTGATTGGGCGGTCGGGGTGCGGTGGCGGGGCGGATCGTCGACGCGTGGCGGCACAGTGGGTGAGGCGTCGCGGGCGCGGGGCGAGGCGAGGTGGGTTCGGTTGTATCCGGTGACGGGGAGGGCGACACGACGATGGGGAGGCGACACGGCCGAGAGGGGACGGTGCGGGGGCTCACCGACGAGGACGGCGTCGGCGACGGCTCCGGCGGCTTTGAGGAAGCGACGGCGGAGGTGGAGGCGGTACGGAACGGTGGCGGCGAGGAGCAGCAGCGACGCTGGGTGGCACGCGAACCGAGGGGCGGTGGGTTATAAAGCACGCAAACTGAGGGACTTCGATCCGAGGCGGTTGCGCGACGCGACGCGGTCGCGGCGTGGCGAACGGCTTCGAGATCGCGCGGCGAATCCATCCAACGCGCAGTGCGGCTCGAGTAGGGTTAGGGTTAGGGTTACGCGCGGGCGCGGGCGCGCGGGAGGCGGTGGCGGCGGCGTGACGCGGGGGATGGCACCGCGTGGCACTGGAGCGGATCGAGTGGCGGTGGCTGACGCGCGGGCGAGGGGTGAGAGCGCGCGGGAGGCGGCGCGATGGCTGCCACGTGGGAGGGTGGCGCCGATCTGGCGGCCGAGAGGGAGCCAAGGCGGGAGCGGGTGGGGTGGCGGGGAGAGGAGGCGGATGAAAGACACGTGGACGGCGGAGGATCGAGCGGGGGCGGAGCGGCGGCGGTGCGGGCCGGGCCGACGCAGCCGACGCAGGGCACCGCGAAATCGGCACGAGGTTTTTCTTTTTCTTTTCTTTTTCCAGAAATTCAAATAAAGCTCTAAAGGCTCTAAAAAATAGCAAATAAATCTCAAAAATTCACCAAAATACCAAAAAATTCCTTGTGACACAAGGAATCCAAATAAAATATTTTCAGCTTATGTTAAAGTTTATTTTATTCATATTAAATCCTTTTAAATTCTAAAAAATTCAAATTAAGCTTTATTAATTCCAGAAAATTCCAAAAAATTATTTTTAAATTTCAGGTTTTAAAAAGCTTTGAAAATCAGCATGTTACAGGCGAGGACGGGGACGCACAAGCGACGACGGCGCAGCTCCGGGAACGGTGGCGCGAGGCGAAGGACGGAGGCGAGCGCGGCGGCGTTGGCGATGCACGTGAACCGACCTCGCCATACCTGGCAGCCGTGCGAGCCAAGAAGTGATATTTCCTGGGCGTCACGGTCAAGGCCATCCCCCGAGCAGAAAATGAGCAAGCAGACATCCTAGCAAAAGCCACCAGCCAACAACTTCCCGCTCCCGAAGGCGCATTCTACGAAGTCCTGCACGCGGCGGCCATCGCGCAAGACAATCGTGGACGCGCCCTCGCCCACCGAATCACCCATCGTGGCGATCGGCGAGCCGCTTCACGCCTTCTTACGTGGCATCACCGAGCCCGACGACCTGCCGAGCCCGCCACCTACGCATCGCGCGCGGATCCTTCCGGATACTCGACGAGCGCCTACAAAAAGGGGTCTGCGCACCGCTCCTGCGGTGCCTCTCGCGCGAAGAGGGACAGCACCTACTCGCGGAAATCTACGCGGGCCTTTGCGGCTCGCATTTGGCGCTGAGGTCGCTCGTCGGCAAGGCATTTAGGCAGGGCTTCTACTGGCCAACCGCCGTTGCTGACACCCAAGACCTTGTGCGCCGATGTCAAGGCTGCCAATGGATGGGACGGGTCATTCGCAGACCCCCGACCGGCCTCAACCCCATCCCCCCTGTATGGCCGCTGGCACGATGGGGCATCAACGTTGTCGGGCCTCTTCCCCGAGCCCCAGGAGATTTGCGCTTTATAGTGGTCGCTCTAGAATATTTTTCCAGGTGGCTAGAGGCTGTGGTGCTAGCCAAGATCACCTCGGCAGCCATGCAGCGGTTCCTTTCGCAAAACATCATATGCCGCTTCGGAGTGCCCAAGGAGATCACCGCCGACAATGGTCTGCAGTTCGACTCTGCTCCGTTCAGGGAGTTCTGCGACGACATGGGCATCACGCTTCGGTTCGCTTCGGTTGGACATCCACAGTCCAACGGAGCGGTCGAGCGAGCGAACGGTGCCATCTCCGCCGGGGTCAAAAAATGCCTTGTCGAACTACCAAAGGGCAAATGGCCCAGCGAGCTCCACAGTGTCCTCTGGTCTCTTCGCACAACAGCCACACGTCCGACGGGATTCACGCCGTTCAAACTCCTCTTCGGTGATGAGGCAATGACGCCCGAATAGATCAAGGTCGGCTCACAAAGGGTCCTCGCCCAGGCACCTGACGAAGAGTGCCAGTTGTCCCTGGACCTCCTCAACAGAAAGCGCGTCAAGGCCACCCAACACGTCGCCAAGTACGCGCGGCAAATAGCACACATGCATGGCCGCTCTGTGTACCCGCGAGCATTCCAGCCGGGGGACCTCGTGCAGACACGATCGGCAAGCTGGAGTCCAAGTGGGAGGGCCCGTACATCGTCGCGGCAGCACTGCAGTGAGGAGCTTATCACCTCGCCACGCTGGATGGGCAGACACTCCGCCACACATGGAATGCGGACACGTTGCGAAGGTACTATGTTTAGGCCAATAAAGGCCCCCGTCGTGGCAACGAGTCCAATAGTCAGTCTCTGACTTCTTACACTCGTTCACCCAAGCAAACGAGAATTTAATAAATTTTGCCGTTTGCGGAGCTATTCATGCCCCCCACCAAAAATGCGCGGAGACTCGCCTCCGCACGCACTCCCCGGAGTATAAAAAAGACGTGGACGTTTTCCCTGCGCACTCTACTCAGTATAAACAAGACGCGGAATTCCGCGCACGTGTCGGTGCTACTACCACGCATACTCCCCGGAGTATAAAGACGTGATCGATGTTCCCACGCACTGCACGGAGGCCCACCTCCGCACATGCACCGCACGGAGGCCACCTCCGCACATGCACCGCACGGAGACTCACCTCCGCACCCGCACTTCACGGAGGTCCGCCTCCGCACGCACTCTACAGAGTATAAATAAGACGTAGCGTCGAGGTCCGCCTCCGCACGCACTCTACGGAGTATAAATAAGACGTAGCGTCGAGGTCCGCCTCCGCACACACTCTACGGAGTATAAATAAGACGTAGCGTCGAGGTCCTCCTCCGCACGCACTCTACGAAGTATAAATAAGACGTAGCGTCGAGGTCCGCCTCCGCACGCACTCTACGGAGTATAAATAAGATGTAGCGTCGAGGTCCACCTCCGCACGCACTCTACGGAGTATAAATAAGACGCAGCGGGGGGACGCCTCCGCGCGCACTCTACGGAGTATAAATAAGATGTGGATGTTTTTCCTGCACACTCTACTGAGTCTAAACAAGACGCGGATGTCCCACGCGCGCGTTGGCGCACTCTCCGGAGCCTAACTAAGCTATGGTTGATAGTCCCACGCATGCTCCGGAGTATAAACTAGACGTAGATGTTTTCTCTGCGCACTCTACTAAGTCTAAACAAGACGCGGATGTCCCGCGCGCGCGTTGGCGCACTCTCCGGAGCCTAACTCAGCCGTGGTTGATAGTCCCACGCATGCTCCGGAGTATAAACTGATAAGGACATCACGTCTTCGGATACATACAACACTCCTCCACTTGACATTCAATGACCAATCACTAGAGCTCGCGCCTGACAATTGAATTTACAGGTGAGCTCGTTCCTAGGTACTTCGTTTTGTTCATTTGAGAATTGATTGCTACCTAATGACTTAATTATGATTAGGAACCATGGAGAGGACCTGGAAGTACTTGGAGAAGGGCTACGAGGCGCACAAGTCCAGCAAGGGCGGTCGAATCATGTTGGAGGCCCAACTCAAGCCGACTTCGAATCCAATTCGGAGTCCAGAACCAGGCCGCACTAAAACGGACACCCAGATCGCATCCGGACTCCGTTTTGGACGTTCCACATATGTATGGAAAGCTGAGAAGACTACCTTTCCAATGGCTCTGGTCCCATGTCCAAATTTCTTCTGAGTCAACGGGAATCGTCGAAACAAGTGGGCTTTCAGAATCTGTCAGGGTGCTGCGCCACCGTCTTTTGGGCCTTTCGGCTTTGTATCGTGTTGGAGCCCATTAGGGCGCGTCCAGGGGTTTTGCTTAGATTAATTCTGTCTTGAACAGTTTCGCCGTTCATCGGTTTGTGAGACCCCAACTTTCGAGTGCTAAATCAATACATATGCAAATCTGTTGTGTTCTTCCTTGTTCTTGCTTGTATTCTTCGATTCGCAGGCGAGGATTAGCCTTCTTGGCGAGGTCAACCGGGCAGTGCACGGTTGATAACCTGAGGAGACGTGGTGCTGCGATTGCGGGGTTCGAACGTGTTGTTCGGAAGCCGAATCGAGTTGTGTCGCGCCTCCACCAAATCGAACATATCCAGATCCTGTTGGAAGATCGGGACCCCGTTCCCATCAAGTGGTAATCAGAGCTTCAGGTGTTCCTTCAGTTCGAAGCCACCCCTACCCTTGTTGTTTTCGGTTTCATCCTAGAGTCCAAGAAAAAGCCCTACAAAAATTGTAGTCATAGGTTGTTCCCTGTCCCAGATCTCGTAGGCTTTTGCGCAATTTGATTTCAGAGTCCGTAGTGTTGAGTTTGTGTCCTTAGTCGAGTTGTGTTGCTGGTTTAGATCGTGTTTTGTTTCGGATTGTCTTGCTTCCGCTACCTCTCATACAAACCCTACCCGTCAGCGTTTGTTTTCCCACCCATATCCCACCCTTTGTTTTTGTCTCGTGATCACCTAGCTTCCCACCCATATCCCACCCTCTGTTTTTGTCTCGTGATCACCCAGCACCATCCCCCACCCTTTTTTCGAGCTTTCGCCCCCAATTTCCACCAATTTCCTCCACCCGATCTCGTATCGGCCTCCACAGAAACCATAACTCGGAGGCCCATCTTCAAACGGCCGTAACTTTCGCATACGAACTCGAAATTAGGCGATTTTTTTTGAAATTGGGTGAAATTAAATTTTGCATCCGAAACTCCCCAACTTTGTTGGGTTCGGCGAATTTATTTTGCCCAAATTCGGCCTGGAAAGTGCAGTACTCAAGCTCTGAACTTTCATCACCGAATTTACAGCATATGCATCATTTTCTCAGAGGCCACACCTACATCGATTGAGATGAAACTTGTGTGGTTCCTATTTAGACTCCTTTGTGACAAAAATAAAAGAAAAAAGAAACAAAAAAAACATTTTCGACACCTTATAGTAGAGAAGAGAGAGAGTGCTCTCCGTGGCTAAAAGAAAGAAAGAAAAAAAAGAGAGAGCACATTTTTCGGTGACAGAGCTTCATTTGTTTTGTGCTGCCTTTGCCTGGCCATCTTTGTTGCTGTCTTTGCCTTACTGGCAACTATCATCATATCTGTTATTGATATAGGACACATCATAACTCCTTATTCTGGTCTTGACTCCTTGTTCATCATATCATACCTGACATAGGACACATTTAGGCCAGCAACTAGGACCAGTGCTTTGAACATTTATTCAGCATTACTATCTGTTATTGATTTGTGTTCCACTAACATATTTAGCCTTCCAAGCTCCATATACCTACTTCCGACAACATAGCTTTTTGACCCTTGCAATCGCCGGTCACACTCTCCGTATCACGAACCACCACCGGTTGTACCACCTCTGCTTATGCGATGGTAAGAACACTTGTAAGAGTTTGGTAAGCCACTTCCTTTGCGGGTTCCCACTGTCCTTCCTTTGTAGTCGATAGGGATAATCCTTTTGTTTTCCCTGTGTTTCCACTAACCATGGCAGGTGAGTCGTCTGACGCGCAAGAGTGTGTTGTAAAGGGAGAGCTCATGACGCTCTTGGGTGAACAACGTACTACCATTAATGAGGACATCGATAGGAAGCTTCAAGCTACGACGGATATATTGCAGCGATCCATCAATGAGAGTATTGCAGCACTTACCACACGCCTTGAAAGAATGGTGAATCGGCCCCAGATCCGCTCATAGAAGCTCTAGACGGCGGGCATTGTGGTGCGGACTGCGCCGGACAATACCCCGGCCCGGTCGGCACAGTCAGATTGGGAGCGACCAGCTCGTTCACGTGCTCACTCCCCCGGGCGTGGAGCGTGGCAAAGGCGAGGCAAGCACTAGCAAAGCCGCAGTGATCGCCGAAGGCTTTCGCACCACGGAGCGCCAGGCTCGAGCCCTCCTCAATCCGTGCCAACTACTGCACCACGTCCGCGGTGTCGTGAGTAAGGTCCGGCACGACGACGAAAAGGTCCCAGAGCCCCCTCCAACGACCCCATGGCCCTCCATGTTGCCGCCGACGCGTCGCCTAGAGCCTGGTTCCTCTCCTCCAGAGCCATGATCAGCTGGGCTTTCTCCTCCTTCAGCGCGTCGATTTGCCCAAGCAAGCCAGCGCGCTCCTCTGCTGCGGCACACTGGGCCTCTTCGGCGGCACATTGCGCCGCAGCCGTGCGGACTTCCGCCTCTAATAGACAGATGCGGTCATCTTTCGTGGCGTGAGCCTCGTCGGCAGCGCGAAGCTGTTCCTCCAGCGCCCTCCGCTCACGGATGCGCACCTCATCCAGCGCCTGGCCGATGGCGACCGCCTAACAGCAGTAAGCGATGTTGATGGCGGGCTCAGGTGCTTACCTTCATCCCGGTGGCGCCCAGTGCGAGGGCAAGAAGATCACCCCCGCACGACGACAGCGCTCGTCGATCCAGCTTGGCAGAGCCGCACTCCGCGGCTCCGTCGAGGGCACGGAGCGCCTCCGGATGCGGAACGAAATCATACACGGCGAGCCTTGGGAGCCTTGCGGCAGCATCAGGCGTCCGCGCTGCATTCTGCGCAACGTCACCACCGACCTCGCAGACACCTCCGCTGCTCGATCCTTGGCCGCGTCCGGGCGACTTCCCCTCTCCTGATGTCGACGACGGCATGAGCGAGCAAATCGGAGAGAGCTTCGTGAAGTCACGGGGAGAAAAGGAATTACGCCTACCTCCGTCACCACCCACTAAGGCGTGGGGAGGTGTCGGCTCAACCCCTGCCCGGGAAGCGATGACTCCCTCCTCGATCGGAGTGGCTTCCCGCCGACCTCGAGCCCCGCCGACCGCGCTCGCCATCGAGAGTCAGCGACACACCTCGATCGCTCCAAGACCGCACCACCGGCGCGGCGGCACGCTCACGCGCGGCTGCAGCAGGCGATGACGACGAGTACTTCGCCGCTCCAGTTGTCGCAGGAGCTAGGACAGGCGGAAGGTCCGTGGCAACCGCCACGGGCGACGACGGCGCGGGAGGCAGGTCCTCGCCAACCGGCACAGGCGACACGGCCTCGTCTTCAACGACGTCACTGCCAAGGCCCGCCTCGCTGCCACCTAAACCCTCGCTGGGGGTAGCGTGACTCGAGCTACCATGCTCGACCGCCGCCGACACGCCGTCCGGCTCGCCGGCGCCGCCGCTAAGCCGGTGGGTGGTCGAGACGAGCACTCGACTAACTCCGCACCGCACCATCGCGCGACGGCGGACTTCCGCACCGGCACTACGTGCTCCGGTACAACGAGGCCTAGGACCTCGCACACCCGCTTATCCGCCCCTAGCTTCGCAGCTCGGCCGCGTTTCACGCAGGTGCTCTTTCGCGCAGTACGCCCCAAGAAGGCCTCGGCGGCGCGCTCCGCGTCTTCCAACGAAAGCATCGCACGCGGCGTGTGGTCCCATTTACAACACGCTACATATACATACGCAACACACGATCGAAGTACCTACCACGGCCGGGGGGCGGCTGCAGCGATGACACCGAGGGGTGGACGCCATCCTGTCGGGTATCACCTCGCTCATATCTCCACCGGTCGGAGAGCGGAGACACCCCGTACATGATAAATTCCTCGGCAAGATCACGCATGTTGAACCGAGGGTGACGCCGCGAAGTCTCGCGCCGCCGCCGATCGCCGCCACCGGTTTCAGCCCCGGCAGCAATCAAGCTATCACCGACCCCGCACCGCAGGTTGCTGGTAGGCGTCACGCGGTAGTAGAACCACTGCCGCATCCACCCTTCCCACTTCTCCTTCGTCGCTAGAGCGGGAACCACAATCGCATAGCCCGACCTCACCACGAAATGGACGCTACCAAAATTGGACAGTGCCCCTCCTTCGATCTTCTTTGGTTGACAGCGCGCATTATGAAGAAGGGCGAACAAGCTCGCGCGGGGATGAGCGCCTTCCGCTGCATCGCCCGCAAACACCGCTGCTTAACTATTGCATTCGGGGTCAGCTGCACCAACTCCAATCCATAAGCCTCCAAGACCTCACCGACAAAGAGCGTCGACGACATCCGGAGTCCAGCCTCAAAAAATGCGGCGAAAACAATCTTCTCTAACGCCTCGGGATGAGGCTCCACTTCGTCGCGGGCAGGCAGGCGAGCTCCATCGCGCTCCTCTATCTTCTCCCGCAGGAGGGCTTCGATTGTCTCCTTCGTGGCAAAGCTCCGCCCTAGCACCCCGGAGCAGTGCCCTTGCGAGCTCCGCCTGGCATCGTACCGCTTGCGGGCCTGCAATGGCTTACGAGCCACTAGCGAGAATTCCGCTGCTGGCGGCGTTGTGCTGCGCTGGCCCAACGAGGCACTACCGCTAAGCCGACAACCGGAATCTCCGTGGCTTGCCATCCTTCTTCCTGCACGGAGGATTGATGGAGCAGGAGGCGTGTGGATTTTGCGCAACAGCACAAAGCAACCAGGTGAACACACGCAGGCGAGAGGCACGCCCGTGCGCCAGTAAAGAACCCTTTATACAGACCCTTCGCGTCCCACGATCGGGAGGGCAACCGACGGGAGCCCATCGATTCGCCCCCTCCCCCCACGATCGGGAAGCGTAACCGTCCGCGGGATGGCTCGACACGTGTCCCGCCTCTCTTGGGAATGAACGCGGACTCGCGGTCACAAGACTGCTGGCATCCCACGGCGTACCAACCAGGCAATGCCGCGTGTCCCTCCTCGACCATGCGCACGATCGCCGCAGACCGCTTCCAGCTTTTCAAAGACTCCGCAACGACCGACCGGGCGAGGACTCGCCTCACCAACACAATGTTGCGCGGGCAGGCCTGGTCCGCAGCCTCCATGCCACCCCTTGCACGTTCGACGCCTTCGGCTCCGTAGCATGGCGCCAAGCGACTCCAACCCCGCCTTCCCCGAAGCCTTCGCCTCAGCGGGACGACCCCGGCACTCGTTGCACATCATACCTCTTCACTCTTAGCACAACTGTTCTCGCACCTAATGTGTCCCATGCCTTTCCATGGATGCTAGGTTGCAGAAAGCACTGGCGCAGCGGGTCAGTCGGAGGGAGTCCGCATCGATGAGGTCTTCGCCTCTGCAACGCAAACGCGACTCCGCTGTGACCATCCAGCGCAAGACTTCAACAGCGACTCCGCTGCAGCCCTCCGGCCTTGACTCTGCGGAGCCACTGATGAGGCGACGGGGTCCCGATCTTCCGATAGGATGATAACTTCGATTTGAAAGAGAACAACTTTGACGATACGGCTACTAACCGGTCACAACCAGAACGCCAAGCAATCGCTAAACCACACTCCGAGTTGTTATCAACCGTACCAAGAACGCGGTTGACCTGACCACGAAGGTCTATTCCTGCATGCAACCGAAAAAACACGCAAGAACAAGATAACAAGCAATCTCAAATTGCAAATAAGATTGAAATACTCAATGTGGGGGGATTCCGAATAAGGATCTTAACAGGTGGTCGTCCGACACAACTGAAGATACAAGTTGCAACGATGGCAAACTAAACATAAACGAAATCCAAGAAAACTAGAAGGGGTGCGGCCTCCTTAAATAGGAGAGTGGAAGCCACACAAAACTAAGAAACAAGGGGGTGGTACTATTGTTACTATTCACATGAACAGTAGCACGCGTGAATAGTGAGGGTAGCACCATCCCCTTTGGCCCATGTATTACAAAGGCCCGATTTGGCCCATACAAGTAATGTAGCAATTTCTTTTGACGATTGCGGGATGTACAGAAGGAATTTTCAGGCAAAGCTGGATCCGTTGGAAAGAGGATGAGAAAAGCTTTCCATCAAGTACTCATGGACCTCAAACGGACTCGTATGTGAAAGTTATGCTCGTTTAAAGTTGAACTTGTCAGGCTGAATCCGAACTGATCTGGAGGCCGAATTAGATTCGAAAACGTGTCCCACTTGAACTCTTGCTTGAATTGGTCCAAAAGTGACGTTGTGACAATAAGGAAGAGTTGAGGAAGCCATTGACTTGGTCTTGATATATTGGTTGGCTTTCCTTTAGGTGGACCTTAACCTCAAGCGCGTAGTGTTGATGTAATCCTCCTTGTATAGCTAGACAAATATACATTTTCATCTTTAGATAGCATTATATTCTCATTTAAAACAAATTGAAACCGAAGAAACGAATTCACCTTTTGTTTATTCTTGGGAACTTTGGTCGTATGCATATGTGACGGGGTCACATCATCCTCCCCTTCTTGACAGAAAACCGTCCTCGATTTTAATAATTGTGTGGTCTCGCGTATTGCATGATCTTAGTCATAAATCTCGGTACATGACAAAGAACGCAATAAACTCGTATTATATAATATCATAAGTTCTTTATCAAACAAAGTAAAACCTCTTTGAAACGATCGTACCTGATTGGTAGTATTCTCACTGTATAATGTTAAAACTTTGTATCTATGTGTCTTGTCTTTCTCCCCTTCTTTAGAAAATATGGTATTGGATTGTGACCTAATATTGTTGATCTCAATGATATGTAATTTCATTTTTATTGCCAATAGAACAATGTTTATGGTGTATGGAAGCAGCCCACAATGCTCCCCTTCTTGAAAGCTTTCCTGTAGTTCACAAATAATACTCGAGGAACTAGAAATAATAAGGTTAGTGCCATTAGTTGTTTCCTCTATGTGACAGGGTTTCTTCTCAAAAGTTGAACTTTTCACTGTAAGTTATGTAAATTTTTTGAACCATGTAATTTTCCTTTTCATCATACTCGCCTTTTAGATAAAATTTATAATGAAACAATGAAAGTGAATTGGGAATCTCAAATAATTTCTTCTTTAAATAACTCAGCTCACAACAATGATCAATCTCAATATAACCTAAATTGTTCGAAGAAGAAATTTCATTGGGCTCATCTCTAGCATGTATCAATTGCATATAGATAGAATCAAATGCATTTATTTCAGCACATGGATTTGGAATTAAAACAAAAGAATCAGGTTTAACTTTTGGTTGTGCCAAAGATTTATGCAAGGAATTAGCACACAACTCATTCTCAATACTTAAATAAATGCAGTCCGAATTCACTACTTGAAATATGTGCATATCAGAATTATTTTCCACTAATTTTTGCTCTAAAGTAACATAAACATTAGACAATTGTAGTTCTTCATAGGCAAACTCACCTTGAGTGTACATTTTTGGCACTCCTCACATGATGTATGGGCCTCTATCACCTCATCTTCCTTCTCAAGTACTGGTGTCGGTAGCTCAATTAGCTCATTACTCTCTTCAGCATAGTTTTCAACTTCCTGCATATTATTAGTCACAGAAAAAGGCACAACCACAGGTTTGCCCTCATGTGTCCTATCATCAAGCATTCTCAACTCTTTCTCAATCTGACTCTAATCTTACAAGCAAGTATGAACAAATAAGAGAGAGAATTATATTCTTTGTGAACAAGAAAGTCCTGAATTTCCTGATTAAGTCCGCTTAAGAATCTATTCTCCATAGCTTCAGCATGTTCCTCTAAACCACAACGCAACGAACGAGTTTTCAATTCATGATAGTATTCTCTTACAGTTCGACTACCTTGTCTTAAATATTGCAATCTAGCTAGCAAATAATCAGCATGATATTTAGGAACAAAATCATCTCGCAAAAGTCTTTTCAATGCATTCCAAGTTTGTGGTACTTTTCCATGTCTACCAAGAGACTTCCAACAAAGTATTGCATCATCAATAAAAACACTAGAGACAGCTCTAATCTTTTGCCTATCAGACCAATCATAATATTCAAATTCTTTATCTAATGCTATCTCCCAATCAATATAGGCATCAGGATCAAATTTACCAGCAAATGATGGAAGAGCATACTTGACATTAGTTACTGCATCATCATCACATACCTCTCTTTGTAACCTACACATACCTCGTTGATTTTACAGGAGTCGACGATGATCGGAGTAATCAACTTTAGTGTGGCTGATGTAGTTATTCTTTTCGATATTATCATCCTCACTCGATGAAGAGATTGGAAGAAATGGTGCACGTCGAGTAGAATATGATTTTGAACCTGTCATGGTTAGTAAAAAACAAGGAAATACACAAGAATTATGTGAGTCCCTATAAACTACTAGAAGGTGGAGTTTGACAAGTCACACATCTCTCAAACTGTTACCAAGCTCTTACAAGTTCTTACCAATGCTAAACAGGTGATGTAACCGGTGGCTGGTTCGTAATAACTTGACTCAAGTGATGTGTATAGCGATTGTAAGGGCCGGTTCGACGTGATCTGTTCGGTTAGTAAAAGGTGTAGCTTGGAAGGCAAGATATGTAGCAATGAAAAACAATCAGTTAATTTCAGAAATTGCACAGAATTAAATTATAGTTCGTATCTAGCACTTAGCCTATGTTGCTGATCAAACAAGGATAGGAGAAGGACAAAACAAGTGTGTAGCAATGTATAGGAGTGATGAACACAAGATAATTCAATAGAATGCAATGTAGAATTAAAAAGCACAAGGATTGATCCAAATCTGAAAATGGCAGATTTCTGTCCACTGGACAAGACATCGGTATTTTGGCCGTAACTTTTTGTCAATTGCCTATTTTTTTTATGATTCGTTTTTTCCTTGTTTCCTTACGGCTTTTGCTACAACTTTTCTTTTGGGGCCATGTTCTAGAAACCGACAGATAAAATCGCACAAAAATCACAAGTGCAGACTATTACTGATTCAATCCCGAAATTTGGGTCAATTTGTACCGCAGATATCATTTAACTGCCTTGATAGAATGAAGCGAAATTTTAGGGGCAGTTAGATATGGAAGTTGTGGATCTAATGGCGGTGGTTTCACTCAAAAAAGATATCGAAAACAAACGTTATGGCGTTTTTGGTGGCGGCTGCACAAGAGGGAGTCTTCTGGCCGAAAATAGGAATTAGGGTTTGATAAGTTCTTGATGGTTTTGGACGTGGAAATTTTTTTTTTGGGAGTTTTATGGGACCAAGAATATGACCAGCAACAAGACAAAGCTAAAATGGACACAAATTCAATTTAACAAACCAAAACTAACAAATTGAAAGGCACAACGGGGTTTGGACAGCGAAAATAAACTCTTTTTGTAGGGCAAATTTTTCTGGACTATAGGATATGAAAAAAAATCAATCTACTAACTAGGGATACAAGAAATCCTACCGGTCAACTAAAGCTCAGAAACCACTTGATGAGGCGACGGGGTCCCGATCTTCCGATAGGATGATAACTTTGATTTGGAGTAGAACAACTTTGACGATGCGGCTACTAACCGGTCACGACCAGAACGTCAAGCCACACTCCGAGTTGTTATCAACCGTGCCAAGAACGCGGTTGACCTGACCACGAAGGTCTATTCCTGTATGCAACCGAAGAACACGCAAGAACAAGATAACAAGCAATCTCAAATTGCAAATAAGATTAAAATACTCAATGTGGTGCGATTCCGAATAAGGATCTTAACAGGTGGTCGTTCGACACAACTGAAGATACAAGTTGCAACGATGGCAAACTAAACATAAACGAAATCCAAGAAAACTAGAGGCGGTGCGGCCTCCTTAAATAGGAGAGAGGAAGCCCCACAAAACTAAGAAACAAGGGGGTGGTACTATTGTTACTGTTCACGTGAACAGTAGCATGCGTGAATAGTGAGGGTAGCACCCTTCCCTTTGGCCCATGTATTACAAAGGCCCGATTTGGCCCAAACAGGTAATGTAGCAATTTCTTTTGACGATTACGGGCTGTACAGAAGGAATTTTCAGACAAAGCTGGATCCATTGGAAAGAGGATGAGAAAAGCTTTCCATCAAGTACTCATGGACCTCAAACGGACTCCGTATGTGGAAGTTATGCTCGTTTAAAGTTGAACCTATCAGGCTGAATCCGAACTGATCTGGTGGCCGAATTGGATTCCAAAACGTGTCCCACTTGAACTCTTGCTTGAATTGGTCCAGAAGTAACGTGGTGACAATAAGGAAGAGTTGGGGAAGCCATTGACTTGGTCTTGATATATTGGTTGGCTTCCCTTTAGGTGGACCCCAACCTCGAGCACGTAGTGTTGTTGTAATCCTCCTTGTATAGCTAGACAAATAAACATTTTCATCTTTAGATAGCATCATATTCTCATTTAAAACAAATTGAAACCGAAGAAACGAATTCACCTTTTGTTTATTTTTGGAAACTTTGGTCGTATGTGTATGTGGCGTGGTCACATCAGCCACGAGGACCTACATGCGCCAAATCATCTGCGCCCACAACCACACAATGTCACAGGCCGCAGGGACGAAGGGGGCCAAAGTGCTCGGCAACATGGCTTCGGCCTGTGAAGCTCTTCACCATGAGAGGCTGCTGTTGTAGGGGTGGCCCCCACCTAACCCAACTAGCCTGTGAGAAGGCGTAGATATCAAGTGAGGTAGTAATAAGACATGTGTAATGACGTGAATGCCCTCCGAAAAAGGCTCGATGTAAGATTACGAGTGTAAACGCTCCTTGCGAGGTACACATATATATACATGATATCAACCCTTGGAAAAGACCAAGAGGTCATTTGCTCACCTAACTCTCCACTACCACACCCCTCTCTCTCTCTGTTTGGTCTGTAGCCACAACAGACAGTATTATCACAATTATAACTAAGTTAAGAGACAACAAGCTAATTATCAAAATTCAATTAATTATTCTACAACAGTGATAATGAATAAAAGACTACCCAACCAAACCAAAAGGGACACTGACAATAGCAGTTCAATGCCTAGAGCAACTCAATTACTATCACACTATTCGAACATAGCCTAATACTCATCATGCAATCACATGCTCACCATTAATCATGTCAATTCCCCAATACTAGGGCTTAATCAGCTGAAAAGAACAATATGAATCTGCATAAGTACGACACAATTTATAGATTATTCAAGATGCAACTGAAGGCGCTAGATAAGTCAAAACCGAGATAGCACTCAAAGCTATCTAGAAGAAACTCGACTAGGCACGTCGAGGGTGACACCGACCTAGAAAACCTATCACCACTGCTTGAATCATAGTCATTGGTGTGGTTCTCGAAGATACAAAGCCGTCTTCCCATAATAAGTGAGAAGTCGAAGTACTTAAGAATGCCGTACAAGATTGAAGCACAAAACCAAGCATCTACAAGCACTCGAGAGAGCACACTCACAATAAGGTCTCAGCCAAGATAAGGTCGAAGGCAACCACACACCAAAGACCTTGCAGCCCTTCAACAAGAGAGTCAGAGCATGCAAATCCTGCAAGGACTCGGTGCGACGCTACTCGTGCCATGACTTCTTCTCGGCTCCACCCTCACCAAGGTTGGTCAAAGGCCTCAGGCAGCTGGAGATGAGCCTGGGATTTAATCTGCTACCACCGCAACTCACTAGAAAAGGCATTGCCAATTGGTTTCGATCGAACCAAACGAGCAAATCGGAGAGGTAATAGTAGATGAAAAATGAGAGAAAGTGTTTAGGTGGTAGGAGAAGAACAAGCCCGAGTATAAGAGGAGGAGAGAGATGGTTGTGCCACCAACTATTGCTGTTGATTTCGCTAGGGCAACAGAGTGGTGATCGAACCGATCCCCATCCCTCATGCACACCCCATGGGAGAAGCCGGCCACACCTTAAGGATAAGGCTCCTCTCTCTTCTCTTACCTCTCTCCCTCTCTATGACAAGAGGGCCCTGCCTCTCCTTTCTTCTGAAAAACAAATTAGGAAAATTTCAAAAAGTCCTCACTTCCAACAGATAGTAGGGAAGGATAACACTGAGGGATTTATTAGGTCAAAATTGAGAATTTATTAGGGGCGTATTGTATGGGCATGGTCCAACTTGTAACGTCAACCATTCGATCAGATAGATGGATGGCTAGGATGGTTCCGATCAGTTAGGCTATTTTGTCGAGACCCGAATATGCAAATCCGGACTCTCTGTGTATTCTGCACTAGTCCCAGGATCATGCTAGTGCACACAGTTAAACATAGATGTCATCACAACCATACACACGATAATAATAAAGGTAAACTCGAACATCGATAAAATATCAAGGGTACGACCTTATGGCCAAGCTTACAATATCTCTAGCCGGAAGGGCTTAACAAAATAGCAGCGGAAATCCAAAATAAAGCGTAGCGACCAATCGACAAGCCACAGGCTATCGAGTGGAGAACGAAGCCTAATCCGTGAAGTCGTCGTAGTACTCCCCTTCTGGCACCTCCTGCTGATAGTACTTCTCTCCCTCAACTGAGCAACATAGGCGTAAAGCCGTGAGTACATTGGTACTCAGCAAGTCGTTTGTAACAATAAATGCAATATAATATGCAAGGCTTACCAAAGGAAGGCTGAAAGGTTAATTTGCATAAATGACATTTGAAATACAGTAAATAGATCGAATCGAACTTTAAGTAAAACAATAATAAATAATCAAAGGAATCGAATAAACCACTTATGGACCTCCCATCCATAAGCTAAACCAACCACTTATGGACCTCCCATCCATAAGCTAAACCAACAGTGAAATAACCATTCACCGTCCAACCACAATTCCCAAGTTTTCACAAATAACTACCCCTCGTGTGAAATCACCGAGCATTGTCCATGACCGAGGGGCGCGCTATTCGAATAGTTTTACACTCTGCAGAGGTTGCACAACTGTACCCACACGATGTGATAATCCTCACGTTAAAGAAAATCACAACAAGGCCTTTACAAAGTTCGGTTTACAACTTAATCCGCCCGCTAGGTTTCGTGATCACACCCCCTTGCGCCACATGGAAATCAGCAACCATGTTCATCTCAATGGCAAGATTACAGTTGAAACCTCCCAAATTAGTCAGCCAGGTCCGTCCCATACCAGACATGTGGTTTGCACGGTAAGGCTCAGATCAATGGCGCACAAAGTTAAGTCCTTAACATTACCCGGGCGAGACTACCACATCCCCCAAAGTGCACCTGCACTTCCCCCTTTACTGCACGATCACTCGCCCGAGTGAAAACCAATTTGTATAATCATCATCGATGACGCACCTACGTCATGGCACAAATTTTAATATACGTGGCACCAACCACAATTCCATATCTCATTAAGTCAAATTTGGATAATTCACATGTGATGATAAACCCAATCGGAGCCATAAGCAAAGCTAAGCAATCTATCGCACCAACCCATGTGATAAATAAACTAGCATCACTAATAAATCTCCCAACCTATGGTGACAAAGGCATCATGGTATTTCAAAGTGTCAAGGAGGTATAATTGCAATTGGGACAATAGCTACCTGTGCAAAGGTTTGAATAAAAAATAGCAATGCAATGTAATTTAAAGCAAAATAATTAAATAATAGTTTGCAAAATTGGGTTCAACATGATCAAGGGACACGACTTGCCTTCGTTATGCTCAGCGGGGTACTCCTGGTCTTCTGGCGCGGAATCTGCTCCTCCGGAATCCGAATCTAACGAGAGAGAAAACGACCGAAAACAAAGAAACACATAAAATGACAAGCAAAAGAACTCAAAAACTCACAAAACCAGAACCAATAGCTAGAGCTCGATTTTAGATGAATTTAGAAAAAAGAACGGGGTCAATCGGAGCTAGGACGGAGGAGAACGGGATCTCGGAAAATCAATTTCAGAGAAAATCCCAGAAAATCGAAAAGGGGGTGACGTGGCACACCGAGGAGCTGACACGTGGCGGGCTGCGGTTGCGACACGTGGCACAGTCTGGTGTTGACACGTGGCAACCCGAGAGACTGACACGTGGCAAGCTGACGTGGCACGGGCAGCGGGGTCTTGCTGACGTGGCACTGCCACGTGGCGGACACGTGGCAAGGGCGGCTGACGCGGCGGGGCATGCTGACGTGGCAGCAGCATATGCTGCCACGTGGCACGGGTGACGTGGCGGTGGCGTGGCGGTAGACGTGGCGCCCACGTGGCACCGGGGCGGGTTATGGCTGACGTGGCATGCCACGTAGGATGCCACGTCAGCTAGGGCTGACGTGGCGTCGGCCGACGCGGCACGGCGCGCGCGCGCGGCGGATCGACGGCGAGGGTTGCCACGTGGCGCGATCGCGGCCATGGATCGAGATCTGATCTGCGGTCGGATCGAGCGGCCGGTGTCGGTGGGTGCGCGGATTGCCGACGCGCGGCGGCTCGGCGCGGCGTCGCCGCGCGGACGGTGCGGATGGAGCGGCGCGGGGCGGCGAAGCGTCGCGCGGCAGCGTGGCGGCGTCGCGGTGCGAGGCGTCGCGCGCGGAGCGCGGCGCTGCGGGGCGCGCGATCCGGCGCGGAACCGAGGTGAGCGCGGGCGACGGAGCGGCGACGCGGAGGCGACGCGGCGAGGAGGGTCGGCGCGAGGTCTCACCAGCGGTAGCGAGGGGGCGGCGGCGACGGACGTCTCGGCGGCGACGCGAGCGACGGCGGGAACTCGGCGACGGCGCCGGCGGGCTCAGCCCGCGGCACGAGGCGCGGAGGCGGTGGTGGCGGCGGGACAATGATGCACGCGAACCGAGGATGAACAGCGCATTTAAGCGCGAACCGAGGTCTCCGGATGAACACGGCGGCGCGGAAGTGTCCGATCGGAGACGGCGCGCGAGCGCGACACGCGTCCGATCGGACGGCGGAGAAATCGAGTCCGGCGCCGGCGAAGCGGGCGAGGCGGATGTGCGCCGCGTGGCGCGGATCCGGCAGCGGCGGAGCGCGCTAGGGTTAGGTTGGGATCACGCGCGAGCGCGGGACGGACGGTCGGATGCGGCGCGGGGCGGATCGGACGCGCGAAGCGGAGCGGGCGTCGCGCTGCTGGTGCCGCCGCGTGGCGTCTGCGAATCTGCGCGCAGTGTGGCGGCGCGACGGCGGCCGAGGCGAGCGCGGGAAAAGGCGTCTGGCGGGGAGAGGGGGCGGGAGGCCGACGCGTGGGCGGCCGGGATGGCGCCACGCGGAGGGGGGGAAGATCGGGCGGCTGAGGGGATTTCTCCGATTTAACCTTTTCCAGAAAATTCAAATAAATTTCTAAAAGCTCTAGAAAATAGCAAATAAATCCCAAAAATTCACCAAAAATACCAAAAATTCCTTGTGACACAAGGAACTCAAATAAAATATTTTCCACTTATGTTAATGTTTATTTTAATCACATTAAATCATTTCAAAGTTCTAAAATTCATTTGAAGCTCAATTTAATTTCAGAAAATTCCAGAAAATTTCTTGTGACTTAAAGAACTTAATTAAAATATTTTCAAATAATGTTGAAGTATAATTTAATCATATTAAATTATTTAAAACTTTTGAAAATTCCATTTAAGCTTTATTTAAATTCAGGAAAATTCTGGAAATTTATTTTTAAATTCAAGGTTTTAAAAATCCCCAAAAATCAGGATGTTACATATTTCTTTCCCTCTGTAACTCAATTTTAAATTGATATTTTTATATTAGTACAAATAACATGAGAGTGACTGAAGAGGATGAAACAATACTATAGTAGTACTGTCCTCGTGGGACCTCGTAGCTACCTAAGCACCACCACTATATATGCATCGCACAATCACTGCAGTAACAACGTAGGTGTTCGTGTTCGTGCTCTTGCATTGGAATTTAGTTGCAAACACGTACAGTACAATTATATATGCTAAGTAAAAACGATTTGCCTATAAAATGAACAACGGTAAATCTAGATGGCGACCGATGGAATTTATATAGGCTATTTAGGGTTAAAGACATACGATGGGAATTGGGTGCCTAGTGCAATCATGATGGCTGCATGCAGGGGCGGATCTAGACCTAGAGCTGAAGCATCGTTCCAGCACATTAACTTCAGGGGCTATCCATCTAGTTTTATTGATCCAACCGGACCATACGTTGATGTCAGCCTAGGACTAGACTTCCAGCCCAACATTCATTGATCTCTCATTCGAAGCCGACATGTGTTGAAAATAGGCCCATGAGTGAGACCCATTTCCTTAATTCCAAAGCGTGCATGGTTTAGTACCATATTGTTAAGGCAAGGTGGGAGAGATCAATTTATAAGGTAAAGTCTATGCGACTCCTTGAATTATGGATGGTATTTTCATGTGAAAATCGCATGACTTGTAACTAGCGACACGCGACCGCGCCATGGCGTGACGCTCCAACCGGCAGTCCAAGTCCACCTTATTTTTAGCTTAACCATATATCATCTCTCTTCTTTTTGACTGGTAACGAGACTGCTTAATTTTCATTATTTGATTTGAATATCAACAGTTACCAGTGAATAATGGAGTCAGTTACTTCTTTTTGATTGGTAATGAGACTGCTTAATTTTCATTATTTGGTTTGAATATCACCAGTTACTAGTGAATAATGGAGTCGGTTACTTGAGTATTATTTTACTTCAATGGCGTCAGTTAGTAGAGAGTAATTAGCACATCTATAAAAGGCCTAAAAACGTCCAGATTTGGTACTGAACTCCTCCATTCCTTTCTCCCATTGTCTTCTTCCACCCTAGTGAAGTTGTACTAAGTGTTAAAGCAACCGAACCTCGTCGACCTTTTTTCTCGGCGTGTACCGGTAAGAGAGGAGAGCGGAATCTCTGAACCATGTCGTAGAGAGAACTTGTACGGGGTGGCAATAAGGTTTCTGGGTAGCGCATTTGCGCGACCGCTTGTACTCTACCTCATCTACATCCTGCACTACATCGAGCCTACACTGCATCACGCCTACACTGCTTCCTATTCTTCATCAAGCCCAACAGTAAGTCGTTCGTGTGTTCATACGACTTTGATACTATATTTTTCTTGCGTATATTCCGAAGTATGGTGAGTAGCCTACTGTTAGCAGTTAGCTTTGCATCACTAGTATATTGTATTTGTCTCCTAGTAAAACATGGAATTAAAATATTACCTATATTTTTAATAATCCAGAAATCTTATTGTGAACTTTGTTGCAATACAAAAATGGTTAGCACTTCTGATGTGATGAAACCTGAGAGGTTTTCTGGTCAGAATTTTCGTAGATGGCAGACTAGAGCCAAGTTTTGGGTCATGTCTTTGGGGTTGTGGTGGGTTTTCTACCTGCAATATCCATTTACGATTGATCAGTTCATGTAATTTGATAATGCAAATAACACTGCTCTTGGCTGTATTCTGACTATTCTGGCAGATCAGCTCTATGATGTGTACATGGACTATAAGTCCACCACAAAATTGTGGGATGCACTAGAGCACAAATATACAGAGACAGAGGCAGGTCGCAAGCTCTACATGTGTGAGCAATTTCTCGACTTTAGCATGGATGAAGCTAAGTCTATAGTTGGACAAGCTCATGATCTCCAGCTATTTGTTGGTGAGATTACGTAATTGGGCTGTATGTTGCCTCCTAAGTTTGTGGCTGCAGGCATTGTTGCTAAACTCCCTACTTCTTGGCGGGAGATAAATACATAAACTAGTGATGTAAAACATATAAATAGCAGTAGGCTACTCATTATACTTCAAAAAATACGTAAAGAAAATACAGTATTAAAGTCGATCGAACGCGCAAACGACTTACTATTGGGTGTGATCTAGAATAGGAAGTAGCGTAGGTTCGATGCAGTGTAGAACGTAGATGACGCAGTGAAGTGGGCGGTCGCGTAGATGTGCGCTTCCCAGAAACCTTATTAATGCCCTCGTACAGGTCTTCATGATAGCAATGGTTTGGAGATATTACTCCCCTTCTTCACGGTGCACGCCCGGAAGAAGAATCGACGAGGCTCAAGCGGCGCAATACAATAGCACAAGTTCATAGGAGAAAAGAGAATGAAGGCAGTGATATTCTTTGCTATACTCTGGATGTCTCCAGGCATGTATATAGATAGACCAACTAACATGATTAAAAATATTCATTTATCCATTGGTAATTGACATATTTAACTAGCTATTTACGCACTAGTAACTGCCTATCATCAAACCCAATAAAACCCCAAATTCAAATGTTTGAATCTTATTCAAATAGAGAGAGTGTATGTGATGCACATTTTAGCAAAAAATAAATGTGGACTTGGTACGTCAAGTGGCGCACCATGTCACGGTACGGTCGTAGGTCACAGGTCACGCAATTTTCACACGAAAATAAGCGAATATGCACGTGCGAGTGCGCACATGTGTGATTACCTAAAGCCCTTCTTATGCCATCCTATCCATAATTCAAGGAGTGATATGGACTCCATATTATAAATTGATCTCCTCCATCTTACCTTAGTAATATGGTACTGAACCATGAATGCTTTGGAATTAAGAAAATAGGCCTCCTGTGCCTATTTCTAACAATCCCAAACCAACTCCAAAGTAAGAAACAAAAAGATGTCAAAGATATTGTGCTGAAGTACTGTTTATATACTAGACTTTTAGCGTAAGTCCCGTATAGGTTGAATTTTGCACCTAAAATGATAAGATTCATCTTCTCACAACTGATGAATGGAGTATGCCTTAAATTCATAGCTTTTCCTAATTAGATTTTACTTGAAATCTAAACTGATACTAGGCTACCAATGAACCATGCCTTAATAGAGCGTTATATAATCATGCTCTCTTATCTGCTCATGAGCTTTCTAGAGAATGCACTGTTCTCATGTACTACGATTACACAGTTAAGTTCAAATAGATGTATTCTTTCTAGGTATCATGTAGGCTAATACCTTTTTCTCATTTGAATAACAGAATACATTAAGACTTTATGCCAACCTTTCATACAATCGAAAGAACTTTGTTTATTAGGACACGAGTACAATGAATATGTACTCTCTTGTTACAATATCAACTTATTTTTTTCATTGCCTAAATTACGGGATCTCCAATCAAAGGGATATGGGTTACCATTGTGATGTAACTTAGATAGGCCTCATGCCCATGTCTATAGAAGTAACAGAAATCGCTTTTCATGCTAACCCCTTTGTAAAAGGGTCTGCTAGATTTTTATCAGTGTTATTAGAGTTTACAGCTATCACTCTGGAGTTTCTCAGTTTTCTGACAGATTTAAGGTTACGTTTCACATGTTTAGAGAACTTCATGTTATCCTTTGTACTTGTGATTTTGGCCAACATAGTTTGATTATCACTGTACATCAGGATTGCCAGTATTGATTTTTCAACCAATCGCAAGTCCATTAGAAGCTCTATCAGCCATTCAGCCTCAACAGTGGCTGTGTCAAGTGCCACAAATTCTACTTCTTTGGTTGGCCTCGTTAATATAGTTTGTTTGCAAAACCTCCATGAAACTATAGCACCAGCTAAAGTAAACACATAACTACTTGTAGCTTTGATCTCATCCACATCAAAGATGTAATTGGAGTCATTGTATCCTTCTAATATAGAATGGTATCTAGTATAATGAATTCTAAAAGATATTGTGCCCCTCAAGTAGCACAACACTATTTCAAGTGCCTCCTAATGATCATCTCCTTGGTTGGAAGTAAACCGACTTAATTTGCTCACAGCAAACGAAATGTCAGGTCTTGTGGTACCAGCTAAGTACATGAGTAATCCAATAATTTTTGAATATCTCAAGTGATCTTTTCCTAGCCCCTGATTCTTTTGCAGCTTAATACTTGAGTCATAGGGCGTTGGAGAAACTTTACAATTTTTAAAGCCCAACTGACTCAATATTTTTTCAGTATAATGGGATTGATTCAAAGTGATCCAATCCTCGCTTTTGCTCAATTTAATATTCATAATAACATTTGCCTCTCCCAAGTCTTTCATATTAAATCACTAATATAAAAAATGATTTGACTTCGTCAATTACAGCATTGTTTGTTCCAAATAAGTATGTCATATATATACTAATATAAGATCAGTTCTTAACCCCCACCATAATGGTAATATGCACATTTATCGACTTCATTCATAACGAAGCCAACTGATGTCAAAGTTTTGTCAAACTTCTCGTGCCATTGTTTAGGTGCTTATTTTAGGCTATATAAGAATTTCAATAACCTGCATACCTTATTTTCCTGTCTAGAAATTACAAAACCATCCGGTTGATCCATATAGATTTCTTCCTCCAGCTCTCCATTAAGGAAAATTTTCTTCACGTCCATTTGATAAACATGTACACCATAGGAAGATGCTAACGCAAGGAGCACTCTAATGGTGGTTAATCTAGTGACAGGAGAATATGTATCAAAAAAATATTCTCCTTGTTTCTAGGTGTAACTCTTAGCCACAAGTCTTACCTTGTACTTCTCAATAGTACCATCAGGTCTCAGTTTCTTTTTAAAGATCCATTTACATCCTACAGGTTTGCACCCAATAGGACGATCAGGGATCTCCCATGTCCCATTATCCATGATATAGTCCATCTCACTACAGATTGTCTCTGTCCAATACTCAGCATCAGAAGATGCATAAGTCTCTGAAAGAGTTTTTGGCACATCATCCACGAGGTATACAATAAAATTGTCACCAAAGGTTTTATAAACCCTTTATATCTTGCTCCTATGAGGTGCTTCAGCGACTAGATTATTATCTTCCTCAGGAATATCACAAATTGGTTCAAAAATGATGGGAAGTTCAGAAGTTTGATTATTCTAATTTTTGATATTATCGGTTTGAACATTCTGAATTTGTGAAGTATCGCCTACTGTTCTCATAGAAAAGATATTCTCAAAAAATGAAGCATCTCTAAACTCTATTATTATGTTAGCAATAATCTTAGAAGTTTCTAATTTAATTACTGAAACTCTATAGGCCATGCTATTTTGAACATATCCTAGAAAAATATAATCGACTATTTTTATCTAAGTTTTCTCTTTTTATACAATGGTATATTGACTTTTGCCAAACACCCCCAAGTTCGCAAAAAATTAACATTAAATTTTCTCCATTCCATCCCTCGTGTGGAGTAATCTCACTCTTTTTAGTGATTACTCTATTTAGGATAAAAGTTGCTGTCAGTATAGTTTTCTCACACCATGCCTTAGGTATACTGGAACTCTCTGACATGGCATTAACCAAATCAGTTAGTGTCCGATTTTTCTCTCAGCCACCCCATTTGATTGGGGTGAATATGGTAGTGTTAATTCATGAATTATTCCATGCTCAGAACATAATTGAAAATTTTCATGAGAGATGTACTCTCCTCCACGATCGGACCTCAATTTTTTTATTTTCTTCTCTAGTTGGTTCTCAATGTCGGCCTTATAAGTTTTAAAGTAGTTTAAAACTTCATCCTTAGTTTTTAGCGAATACATATAGCAGTAGTGTGTTTCATCATCAATAAAAGCTAAAAAATATATTTTGTCTCTTTTTGTCAACAATCAATTTATTTCACATAAATCTGAATGAACAAGATCTAATGCTGTCAAATTCTTTTCATCATCTAATCCCTTAAAGGGTTTTTGAGGCTACTTTGTTTGCACACATGACTCATACTTTGATCCTTTGACAATTTTATATTTTGGAATTAAATCTAATCTGGACATTCTAGCAATACTATCAAAACCAATATGACAGAACCGAGAATACCAAATATTTATCTCATATTTATTTAAACCTATTACAACATTCAGATTATAACAAGACTCTAATGTACTTAGGCAGAACAAGCCTTCACTCTCATAGCCTTTACTAACAAATTTTCTGAACTTAGACACTATAATTTTATTTGATTCAAAAACTACCTTATAACCATCTCTACATAGAAGAGAACCACTAATAATTTTCTTGTTTATTGTAGAAGTATGCTGCACATTCTTCAAGTAGACAATCTTCCCTAAAATAAGCTTCAGATCCACCGCATCAACACCAAGAACAGAAACATATGAACCGCTTTCCATTAGGACGGAGGACGCCCCTGCTGCTTGGTAAGAAGAAAATAAGAAAATATCAGAACATACGTGAACATTAGCATTGGTATCAACCCATCAATCAGTGGATTGACAGGCAAAAAAGAGAACAGGAGAGTTACCATGTCCTCCCGAAATCGAGGCCTCACCTATTATCATATTGATAGCCTTCTTCTTTGGCTGTTCAACATCTCTAATTTTGTGAAAGTGACAATCCTTCACCACATGGCCGTCTTTACCGCATACAAAGTAGGTGATGTCCCTCAAATCTTTTTTCTTAGTTTTCTTCTTCTTAAAACTAGTTTTTTTGTTCGGTTTGTTAGATTTGTACTTTTTTGCCGCAGTCTTTTTCTCTATAAAATTTGCGTTCTTCTGGCCAGAGGTGCTCGGTGCATTCTTTGCTCTTGCTTTTTCTTTCACATTGAGGGAAGCAACGAGATCCTCCATAGAAATCTCTTCCATCTTGTGTTTTAGGCTAGTAGCAAAATCCTGCCAAGAAGTAGAGAGTTTAGCAACAATGTTTGCAGCTATAAACTTAGGAGGCAACACACAGCCTACATGCGTAATCTCACTGACTAGTAGTTAGAGGTCATAAGCTTCTCCAACTATGCACTTAGCCTTATCCATAAGTAGTAAAAAAATTGCTCATACATGTAGAGCCAACGACCTGCCTCTGCCTCTGCACATTTGTACTCTAGTGCATCCCACAACTCTGTGGTGGACATGTAGTCCATATACACATCGTAGAACTGATCTACCAGAATAGTCAGAATGCAGCTAAGAGCATTGTTGTTTGCATTATCAAATTACATGAACTGTTCAATTGTAAATGGACAATGCAGGTGGATAACCCATCACAACCTCAAAGACATGAGCCGAAAGTTGGCTCTAGTTTGTCATTTAGGAAAGCTCTGACCAGAAAACCTCTCAGGCTTCATCGCATCAGAAACACTAATCATTTTTATATTGCAAAAAAGTTCACAATAAGATTTCTTAAATGTTGAAAATATAGGCAATATTTTAATTTCAAATATTATTAGAAGACAAATACAATAAACTAGTGATTCAAAACACATAGCTAACAACATACTACTCACTGTACTTAGAAAATACACAAAAAATACAGTATTAAAGTCAATCGAACGCGCGAATGACTTACTGTCGGGCTTAATAAAGAATAGGAAGCAGCGTAGGCTCAATGCAGTGTAGAACATAGATGATGCTGTGAAGTGAGCGGTTACACAGATATGCGTTGCCCATAAATCTTATTACCACTCCCATGCAGGTCTTCACGGCAGCAACAGCTCAGAGATACCACTCCCTTTCTTCACAGTGCATGCTAGGAAGAAGAGTCGATGAGGCTCAAGCGGCGCAACACAATAGTACAAGTTCGTAGGAGGAAGAGAATGAAGGTAGTGAGATTCTTTGCTATATTTTTGATGTCTCTAGGCATATATATAGACAGACTAATAACTGACATGATTAAAAATAGTTATTTATCCATTGGTAACTAATATATTTAACCAGCCATTTATCTACTGATAACTGCCTGTCACCAAATCCAATAAAGCCCCAAATTCAAACATTTGAATCTCATTCAAACAAAGAGAGAGAGAGAGAGATGATGCATGTTTCAGGAAAAATAAAGGTGGATTTGGTCTACCAAGTGGCACGCCACGTCACGGCACAGTCACAAGTCACGCGATTTTCACGCGAATATACGCGCGCGTGCATGCGTGTGTGATTAGCCAAAGCCCTCCTCATGCCATTCTATCTATAATTCAAGGAGTGTCATAGACTCCACCTTATAAATTAGTCTCTCTATTTTGTCTTAGCAATATAGTACTGAACTATGAATGCTTTGAAATTAAGAAAATAAGCCTCCTGGGCCTATTTCTAATAGTTACTAGCTACCTCCTCCCTTTGGGGCATGAGCTCTGAGACTAGGACTTTGACTCCGTCCTCCACCTCCGACTCTGCCCTCCAGCTTTCGGCCTTCGCCCCTCTGGGCCCCAGTTGTCGCCCTCTGACTCCTTCGTCTGATCCCAACTCGGGCTACCACGCTCCGCCTCGGGCCTGCCGTCTTCGGGATCTAGGGTGACCTATCTCTAGGACCCTAGGGCGAGGTGACCCCGTCGTGCTTAGCACGCACATCGACTTGTTCTACGGCACGTCAACGAAGCCAATGACCAAGTGGTTGGGCGCATTCTACTTCCTAATTAACATGTGTCTGGCCATGTAGAGTTCTTGGTGCCTGTGGTTACCTTGTCAACGGACAACAATGGTGGAGAGGGTAGCCACGGTCATAGCATCGACGTAGCTAACCAGGTGCATGGGTTATCAGAGAGGCGCTCGGGTGCAAGCTCACTGGGCTGACGAGGAAAGACAAGTAGAAAATGCTGGCTGTGAATGACCAGCGTGAGGCAAAGATGATGAAGTGTAGTTAGCTGCACAAGCTAGAGCCTCGAACAAACAAACGGGACGACTTCTCCGCCACTATTTCTAAGCAGCTTATCAATATAACCTTTTAGAAGCAGCAACAAAAACCATAAACCATAGCCATAAGCCGTAACAAAAAAGAACACATGCACTCCACTTTTGATGTAATTAATTCTCTGCCTTTTTGCCACATGTTATCTGTTAATTATGTACTCCTTATATATTCCTTATATATGTACCCAATAAGTAATTACTAGCTACCAGATCTTCTTTATTCAAGCTCAAATGAACCCAAAAGAACTCCCAAACGTTTGGGGAGATATTCCTCTATGTTATTTGGATCTTACAAAATTACAAATATGATCTCAATCGGTCTACTAGATGCTGTTTGGGTTAACAAATACTCTATCTGTCCACAAGTGCAAGTCATTTATGCTTTTTCATGTCCTCCAATGTAAGACTTTGACTATAATTTTAAAATATATGAAGGGTGTGTTCTTTTGAGCTGTGACTTATGACTTTTAGCTTAATTTTTGAATTTTGACTGTTCATAAGAGAGAGTACGGAGAGAGATACTCGCGTGTGATTTTAGCCGATATAGATGAATATGGTACAGTGTTTACTGTAATCGATTTGTAAATCCCGTCTTAAAAAGACACACTGTTTGAAAGTTAGTTACTGTACTATAAATTAAAAGCCATAAATAACAAGTTCAAAAGAACCTAGTAGCCGAAATAGGGATGAAAATGTAGATGAAATCCAGTGGATTTTAGAATCTGAAATTCAAATATGGACCCACCCCAAAACGGCCAGATTTAGCGCTAGCCAGGGTCACTGAGATCAGCCCGGGGTTTTACAACTATCTAGCGGATCCGGCCCAGTAACAATGGGTGCTCCTGGACTTGATTCGACCCATTAACAATACCGCGCCTCGGCCCCATTCTCAATCCCACCACCACCACAACCCTCGCTGTCGCCCTCCTCCGGTTGTTTGCCCTGGCACAGTGCCGCCGCCGCGCCGCCCAACTGGTAGAGGAGTGTAGCTTAGGTTACGCTCCTATCTGGTGCAAAGAAGGAAACAATCAGAGGGGACAGGGGACAGAGGATGGCGGTCGTCGGCAAGAAGGCGGCGGCGGAGGCGGCTCCACCTGCCGGTTTGCTGTCGCTGTGCGTAGGGGCGGTCGCCGCCCATCTCACCGCCGACGCTGCAGGCGCTGGTGGAGCTGTTGCGCGTGGCTACCATTTTGGTAGGTTCGCTGAGGAGGATGGCCGCCTGACGCCGGAGCAGGTGGCGGAGGCGCTGCCCTGGGAGCTTCTCCACCAGCTGGCGTCCCGTCTCCCGCCCTTCGCCCTCGAATCGCTCCATCACGCCGCCCATGCTCGGTATCCTACTCCCCTCCTCTCATCCCCTCCACCTCCCCTTCTCTCCGTCCAAGGATGTAGTCCTGTCCTGGTGTTCTGTTCCCCCATAATCCATCTGCATCAGCACCATCCATGGATGTATTTTTGTGTTCTATATGTGGAGTATCCTGTTGTTTTCTCTTAAAACTTTTTACCTTTTCGAAGAGGAAGGATCTAATCACGGTACATATCTAATTGCCTATGCCAGAAGCTGCTCTTGTGCTGTTGCTGCTACTACTGTAGGAATTGGAGGGCCTGACGGCAACAGATGTGGGGTAAAACGATCAAGGTTACAATTTACAAAAAAAAATGTTATTCGACTAAAGTGGACAATCAGCAGGTTTGTTTTTTCATTACCTAACATATATGCTGATCTCTTAGGTGTGAAGATTTCAATTCCGCTTGGCAAGCATTGTTCAAACTTCGCTGGTCTCTCGATGATATCGCTGGGCATGATAGCTTGGTTACTGTAGATTGGCAGCAACAGTATTGGGAAAAGCATTTGCAAGAGTGCGTAATCAAACAATTGCAATTGGACTTTATGATCGCCTTAACATTAAATAATTCATTCTCGACTGACTTATCCACGTTTGCTTTTTCTCTACCCTTCCACAGGTGCCTGGATGAAGCTGCAGAGGCTGCATTGCTTCCTTCTTTTTGTGGGAGTATTGGTGAGCTAAGTATATCAGGTGAATATGCAGAACCCCTTCCAACAGGTCTTCTTCGTTCTTTGTTATGCTCGATATTGTTTGGTTATTTGAGTACATAACTATCTTACCTACATGAGGCCAAGAGCTGTTTTGGTTTCTAGCACAGCTTCTCTTTTGCAAGGAAGGAGGCAGCAATCGCTTCATGTTATTCATGTAGTTTAGTTGTAGCAGCACTAGCAGGAGTGATTTGAAATTATCTTGAAGTTTAACAATGCAATACTCGCTTACTGTTGATGTGACTGGCTGACTGCTTCTTTTGTTCATGATTTACGCAGCTAAAATCATGAGTTCTGCTTACCACATTGAAGACATATCTCACAAGTATTCAAGATTATCATATCATTGCAGCAGACTTGGATGCTATGCAAGGTTCTCGCATACGACAATTATTGTTCATGCCCAATTGTTTATATCTCATCTCTTTCAACCTTTTTATGGAACATTGCATGGTGCCAATGATTTTTTTTTCAATTAAAGAAATCACCACACATCATTGATTACTTTGTGAGATTGATGATAATCTGGTTATGCATTGTTATGTTTTTGATAGTTTAATTACAACATGAAACTGATTGCATTTTGAATCCTTGAGTGCTTTGTAGTAGATAGATTTTCATAATTCTTACTATTCCAACATTTTCCCTTATTTTCAGATGTTTGAGACTGCAAAATGTGCTTTGCACTGCAGAAATTTGTGTAAGTGCTGATGCAGTACCTCATAGGCCTTTCATTCTCCATTGTCTTTGTATATCTATGGTTCATGTTGGGTGTTTGTTGTTTTCGATTGTGCATTTGTGCAGCTGCAGAAATTTGTGTAAGTGCTGATACAGCAACCATTGTGCACCCAGATTCCAGAATACATTCATCCTCCATGTTATATCTTTTATGCATATGGAGATACAGTGAATCCTTTTTGTAAAGATCAGAAAATTGTAGTTTGACTGCTGGAAATCCTTCATCTTTCAGGGCATGTTGCAACATAGCACGCTGGAAAATTTGATATTCATAAGAATGATTTCAGATCCTGAGGTAATTTTATTACATTTGCTGTTTGCATACCATAGCTTTAGAAAACAAAATATTTTGAGTCTGATGGCCATTCGCTGTAAATCAGTTAAAACAAACATTATGTTCTATAGTTCATTTTTGCACATCCCGTAAAATAGATCTCTTTAACCATAAGCAGTGTTCGCTTGGGCGGCCGCCTAGGGTGCTGGGCGTAGGCCGGCCACCGCGACTCGGGCATAGTTGGCGATACGGAGTCGCTCTCCCTGACGAATAGCACGTACCTGGTGGGGAGCCCGGGGTAGGATGCGGAGTCGCGGTTAATACGGGGTCGTCTGATCTTCTTAACGTAGAATTGGACACTCACGAGAATCTTGATGAATCGTAGTGATTCTCCAATGCCAATACAAGAGACGAATACTCTTTCGCCGACCACCAAGCGAAGATCTATCATGCACCTAATTTCCAGCAGAAAAGTTGAATGATCTTGATTGAAAAACACACCTAATTCTCTATGGAATTTCTGCAACTAGGAAGAACACGAATAAGAACTTTAGTAGATTGATTTTTATCAAAAGTGGTTTGAGGGTTTCAAGGGGTGACAATTGTCTTTTAAATACCCTCCTAACCCTCACGCACAAGCAATGGGCTTAAGCCTGATTTCTAATCTATTCAGCCAATGAAGCCGACTCAAATTCTAATAGTAATTCGGATTGAAGCTCCGCTAGATACATGGCCGAATTATGTATTCTCAGCCCATAATTGGTATGCAAGCCTATAAGAAAAGTCCTGAAGTCACACGTGCCCTTTTTTTGTGGAATTCCCTCATGGACTTGATCTCTTTGGCTGAGTGGTTGTATGAGGTTTCTTCTTAGTGCAGCTACCTTGACCTCCCTTGGTCCTCCATTATCTCAAACCTGAGAACACACAATGTATTTGCCTCAGGTAGCATTCAATTCTTATAAAGGGATAAAGGGAATTCTTTAAGAAATAAAAGCACATGTTGGTTCAAAAGCTTGGCTCTTGCTTTATTCATTGGACCTTTAGGTGTATCAGGTATAGTATCTTGAACATTTTCATGCACATTAAAAGTGAAAAATGTAGAAATAGTAGGGATGTCCTCATCAATGCTCCTTGACGAGCGGCACAGAGGGAGGTGGCGCCGAGCTGCAGGCGGGCGGTGGAGCTCGTCGGAGGCAACGTCGGGAGGTTGAGTCAGCTGGGGAGTCGTGGCCAAGCTGCAGGGGGTGAGCCGGCCATGGATCCAGCCGGATCTGAGTGAGGGGAGCCAGAGGCGAGGAAACTGGCGGTGGCGAGGGGTGGCGCAGGAGACCGGAGGTCGGGGGGGGGGGGGGGCTAGAGCCCTGGAGTGGATGGCGCCAGAGAGGGGAAGGGGCAGCACCGGGGAGTTGGCGTGGAGTGAGGAAGGGCTAGAGAAATGGGGAGAGGGCGAGTAAGAAATGGAGGAGATAGATGGGAATGGATGAATGGCCTGGGAGCCATTCGGCTGGATAGGAGAGAGAAAAAGTGAGTTTAAGAGGAGAGAGATTAAGCATAAGCAAAGAAGTGTGTATAACATCATTTAAATTGTTCTGTTACATAATTAAACACCCTGGTAAATTAGTTAGCTCTATTTAATTCATAGCAGCCTATTAATATTTGTTTAAAATCACTAGTACATTGCAATTGTGTTTGGCCGCCTAGGCCCCACCTAGGTGCCCTAGGCGTTTGCCCGCCTAGCGCCTAGTGCCTAGGTGAACATTGACCTTAAGAAAGGTAATATTAAGTTTGAGGTAACTGAGCATCCCAAATAAGCAAAAAATTAGAAAGACAAAACAAGTTTATGGGGGAAGATAAGTTATGCACTTATGCTGGTACCATCATTTTCTGCATGATGTCTATGATGTTGCTTTGTTCTATTTAGTTACCTTATAGCAGGTGATTAATAGTTCCAGTGTATTAAGTTTCTTCTCAATTTCCATTCACAGGTTAATGGTGTATGCCTACTTCTGAGCTGCCATGCAAAGACATTGCTTTCTCTTGAATTTATCCACTGCCAGCTTTATCCTGCAGTCATGGACAAAATTTTCAATAGTCTACACCAACAGGGATCCCAAACGATCAAGCGCCTTAGTATTAAATCATCTTGTATTTGTGAAAGCAAGCCTCTAACCATTTCTGCTGGTCTATTAAATTTTCTGTCATATGGAAAGTAAGTTGGATGCCATTTTATTCTTCCTTGGTTTTATTTTTTAACAGAGGGTGGGGAACAGCCAGAAATATCCAACCATATTCTTTTATACCAATGGTCCTTCATCTGTATAACTCTATACAAATGGCCCAAATGCCAAGTTAATTTTGTGCAGCCATTTTCAAGGCATGATTTTATAATTTGATCTTATAGATAGGGAGTAAACATATAAATTGATCTTGTAGAATATATGCATTGACATGAATACATCAACCCAGTTCATTTGTATGTGAAATATAAAAAACTATGCTTTATCCTTCCCATTGTTCAGGTCACTGCAGTTGCTGTCACTTAACGATGCTAAGCTGCACCCTTCATTTGCTAAAATGATTATTCATGCTCTCCTTGATTCTTCATGTGGTTTACAAACTCTTGAGATATCTGAAAACAATGTGAGTTGACATGAGAACCATTTTTTCCCTTTATTTCTTTTGAGGTCTGGAAATAATGCATCTCTTATAGATTGCAGGTTGGCTTTCTTCTGTAGACAAAAATTCTAAAAGTTTCTCATCAGCACTGGAATCAAATACATCTTTGAACTCCTTGACTATTCTTAACCTAAGGTATTACTTTTTTCCTTTTCATCCTGCGCCATATTTTAGAAACCTGTGATACTGCTTGTTTTCTGAAGTTGTCATGGCCTAATTGTGTGTTTAAACACTCCTTAATCCTTATAATATCAGGGGGAACGATTTGCAGAAGGGCGACATTGAGGACCTGAGCAATATTCTAGCAAAGATGCCTAATTTGAGAAGTTTAGATATAAGTGACAATCCAATCACAGACAAAGGTATCAGGTAGTCATCAGCATTACACAGCCAGATGTAAGCTACTTATTGTAGATAGTAGAATTATGCTACCTGTTTGTCTTCAGTTTCCTCTGGAGATGCATCAATCGTGAGTGCATATTAGTTCTTAATATCTGTGATACAAGACTGTTTTTTTTGTGTAAATATTTTATGTTTGAGTCAGTAAGCACTCAGTAGTTGCATATAAAAAATTGCAGATTTGTTATTTCTTTCTTTGAACGGGCTCTTCAAACGGAGAATTCACTTTGGAGATTAATAGCAGATAACTGCGACTTGTCCAGTATTGGTGTGGCTAAACTTCTTGAATGCCTCACATCCTTTAAGAAACCACTCGATATGCTTTCTATAGCAGAAAATCATCTTGGGAGGTGAGTCATATCTCACCATGCATCTGTTGTTTTTTTTGCTTGGGTCACAATTTCAACTGAGATGCATTTGCAGTTCCGTGGCAGCTGCATTGGCGAAATTCTTGGGTTCATGTGTAAGGGAGTTAAATGTTGAAGATATTGGCCTAGGGCCACTAGGCTTCCAAATACTCGAGGAAGCATTGCCACAGAAAGTGTCTCTTTCACATATCAACATCAGGTAGAAATAAACATTGCCGGTGTGACAATGATGCATGTTTGTAGTGCCCTTTGCCTTACCCACTTTATATTTATTTTACAGTAAGAACCGTGGTGGGATCAGAACAGCACACTTCGTTTCCAGACTGATATTGCAAGCGCCAAGCCTTGTCTCAGTCAATGCGGGATCTAACCTTTTACCCCCTGAATCTTTGGAAGTCATTTGTAATGTGTTGAAGCAATCAACATGTAAGAAAAGATACTATTATACTCAAGGTAGATCCGAATGGGCATGGACCAAATACATGTCTATAACCAATAGTGGGCGTTTCCTTGTTATAGGTAACTTGGTGCGACTGGACCTGATGGGAAACGTGCATTTATCAAGTGCTATATTTCCTGCAGTCTTTGAATTCAAGAAGAACGGAAAGCCAATCCTGGTTGTTCCATCACAGCCGGATGCCTGCGCTCCATATGATGATGACCCGTAACCCGTAAGTAGCACTTATTGTATTGTATGAATTGCCTAATGCTGCTCTGGTCTCTGAGATAGAACTAGATAAACAGCTGTGCTGTTGGTGCTGTGGTTGCTCCGTCCGCATTACCGACTACGACTAGGGGCATGACACCTTGCTGTGCATGGGATGTATGTAGCTGTGTTGTGTTGGGACGAATAGTCGAATTGATTCGTGTGATGGGTCATGTTTAGGGCTCGGTGCTTCCTCTAGTGCCAATGCCGGTGCCATCACCTCTCTTCGGTGGCTTGGGCAATTGAGGAGCACGACTACGTTGAGTGGCTACCCAACTTGTTTGGGACAGAAGACTTTGTTGTTGTTGTTGACTATGTCGAGTGGCTTGGGTGTAGTGTCTAGTTATTTACTGAAGAAAGGGAAACAATTTTGAGTTCACCGCATCCTTTGCACCAGAAACCATTCTAATTGAAACGCGTTGATTTGCCGCTGGATCAGTTTGTTGTTTGGATAAAGGCTCTATTGCCAATACCCATATGACCCTTCATACTACTGTGGATGATGGATTAATCACTCTGTGCTATATTGAATTAGAACGCACTGGAGACACCAGTGACAAATCACAACCCATCCAAAATTGCCCACCACAATGGGGTTAAGCCCACCAACACCGACTTGCAGTGGCTTTTGAAAATCATTTTCAGTTTGCTATGTTTCAAAGATGATGATTTTCACTATATACATCTCCCAACTGAAATAATCCTTATCCGAGTCAAAAACAGTTAGGCTCTGTTTGAAATGGCCGGATTTTGGTAAGAATTTTGGAGTAATTGTATGGTTTCTTTGCAAAATTTATGTGAAATTCCTTTGCAAAATTACTTTTGGAAGAACGGCATGGTGGCCGTAAGCGTGTGGGTATGGTATTGCATGTATCATCCTTCCTTACTTGAGTATTTCTATACTTAGCCTTGCTTTTGGGCCTGTTTGATATAACTGTGACTTCTGGTTTTTAGTTGAAATTTTTGAATTTTAGTTGTTTGCGATAAAGATTACGGACAGAGAGATAATTGCTTGTGATTTTGGATTGTATAGATGTTGGACTTTTAATGAGTACTACAATTAACTTGTAGACCTCGTCTTGAAAAAAAATACTTCGTTTAAAAGTTAGGTACTGTAGCAAAAGTCAAAAGTCACTTTTAGAAGTCGAAAAGAACATATCTTCTATGTTGTTTTTTAGACATGGTGATGTATGCTAACCCCAATGAAGAAATTGGTAATTCTGTTGACAGGAACATTTTGTTGATAATGATGTTGTGGAGGAATATGACTACAGCGAAGCTGTTGGCTACAACTACGAAGAATAAATGCTCATTAGGAGGGATGTTTAATGACTAAATTAAATAGGCAGGTGGTGTAGAAACACCATAGTCAGCACTATATGTGTTATATGAATAAGACTACTAAATAGTGAAAGTTTCTACTTATGCATGTTACTGTTTTCTTAGTTGATCCTGGCACTAATTTGTTAAGTGACGATTTTTGTTTCGGTTGACCTAGTCAACTGTGATGAGGCGTCACAGATCATAGTCCGTTTTAGTGGCCAAATGACAATTGCACATGAAACCACGTAGGAGAGAATGAGTGACACCATCTACTCAAAAGAAGCGCTCAACCGACAAGGATCATATGAAACAACCACAAAACAAAACCATCAGGTCAAATATGTGTTTTGCCGAACACATTATCTGCAACTTTCATGAACTGCAGTGAGGCCAAAAAACATTACTTCTATGAACCACCAGTGAACGTAAGAGGGGACAACGGTGAGGTCTGCTTGTGGACGACGCCGACGATGAGGATTTTGCGAGCGCTTTTGCCACATGCAGGAGGACGGAATGCAGGAGCTATCTTGCGCGGCCGCATGCTACGCACTCGAGAGAGAAGGCCGGCGACACGGGGAAGACAACTGGACGACAAGGTTTTGCCTGCGCGGGTGCGCTCGGCGCACGATTGAGAAGGACGTGCAGCTTGGTGTGAGGAGCCAACTGGACAGCGAGACCCGCGCGTGTGAAACCTTGAGGACTAATGCGATAGAGGAAAATTGTGTGTGTGTGTGTGTGTGTGTGTGTGTGGGGGGGGGGGGGGGGGTTGGCGTGTGCGCTGTCGGATCCCGAAGCAATAACTTTAGATCCTCTATATTAATAGTGATAATAGAAGTACATATCAAGCACAGTGATAAATTTTTATTAAATAAAGAGTACAACCTTATAGTCAAGTTTACATCATCAATGCTCATTGGTGAAATAATAAAGGAAATAACGAAAATAAGTAAATAAAGCAGCAAAGCCCAAAGAGATAGCCTACATACAGACGATAGTAAGACACGGTCTACTCGTTCTAGTCCTCACCGTAGTCGGAGTCGTCCTTCTCTAAGTAGAGATAGCAAGGGTGAGCATAAAGTTGTACTATGCAAGTTACACAGGAAATGCAACAACAATGCAAGACTAACAAGTGAAGGCATATATGGTTATTTGAGTGTAAAATAGAATTTAAAGAAATAAAGTAAGTAGATAGGAAATTATTGAATTTAATATAATAAGTAAAGATAATAATTTAATCAAATTAATAAAGATAATAATTTAATCAAATTAATACCATTAGCGCAGACACCGATCTGACACTAACCTAATCACGATCATCCCACCCGGACCATTTTTTTCAAAAAGATTCCACATTTCCCATCCAAAACTATTTTATGAAAAATAAAATCTAATTCATGAAAAACTTTACCCAGCATACTGATGACTGTGGACATGGATATTCAGGATAGTTTATATACTCTGCAGAGGTATACAATTTTATCCACAAGATATGATTAACTCATGATATTGGCCATTACACGCTTTCGTAGGTGTATAACTAAGTAATCGTAACAAGGTCTTTACAAAGTAAAGTCGTCAACTTAGCCACGCCTTCACCGAGGTTTCACCCCAATAAGAAAATCCACCAGATCAGGCCCCCTCTTGTGCCGTGTGAGATTTCTCGCGGCCTACGCCATACTCACATTCATTTTGTGGTGAGACTCAGATTGGGATCTGCAAATTAGTCAGCTAGATCTGTCTCATACCAAGTTTGTGGTAGTACGATAGGGTTTTAGTAGCTCATAGATCAGGCTTTAATTAACTTAGGTAGGCTTACCAATTACCACATACCCCTTATGCCTAGTCCCCACGTTGAGCCACCGAGTAACAATGTATGCTAGTAAACACCCACCATTTAATTATTTGCCTATGTCTAAAACAAGTTTTATATTTTATTTTGAAAAGTTTCATAGACCTTCTAAATCAAGTTTTATATTTTATTTTCAAAAGTTTCATAGATCTTTTTGACTCACCGAAGTCAAAAATACATTTTAAAAGCTCTTCATTTTATGTGAAAAAGTTATCCCAAATCTAAAATTATTTCTAAGCAGATCTAAGCATTTGCTACAAAATATTCTTGCAAATACTAGTCTACTAACCAGAGTTTTATTCTAGTGTGACAAGGAATAAGTATTTGCTATGTCAAAGGTGGCATAACAAATAGGCATTAACTAAGTTAAAACTTGAATTAAAATACAGTGATTAAAATTAAATATGTAATATAATTTAAAATAATTTAATTTTATTTACAAATTAGGATCAACATAATCAAGAAGTGTAACTTGCATTGCTTTGTAAATTGGTGTGAATCGTTATAGTAGAATTCATTGGAATAGTCCCTGTCTACATATGAAAATAACCACTCAAATTCAAATAACCTACAAAAATTTGAAAACATGGCATATTTGAAAAGATCATGATTTCAGATGAATTTAGCAATTTGAATGGGTTCAATCGGCGTTAGGATGAAGAATAACGAGCTATTGAAAGTTTGAACCCTATTAAAAAGAATAAAATGAATTTTTGGAATTAATTTTCTAAAGGAAAAGACATTTATGACGTCAGCGAGGAATTTTGATTTTGGTCGAATTATTCTTCTAAAAGAAAAAAGAATTTAATGCATCATGTTGACGTCATCTCGATTTTTGGAATTTCGCCCGAATTATTTTCTTTATGAAAATTCGGCCAAGAGGCTGACATGTGGACCCGATCTTTGTGGACTGAGTCCACAGCTGAGCGTGATCCACAGTGGACCCTGGCCTGTGGCCACATGGCTTAGGTGGCTTGTGTGGTGCCCGTGTGGTTGCCACGCCACTTGCGAGTGCTAAGGTGGCACGCTCGGTGGCAAGGGGCGTTTGGGGGACGGTGATTGCTGGTGCTCCGGTGGTCACCGGTGGCTCACGATGATTGGAGAAGAGGGAAGAGAGGGAAACCTGAGACTACCTGACGCAGAGCTTGGCGATGAATGGAGGTGCTCGACAGCAAGAAGGCGCTTCGGTAGTCTTCGTCAATGGGGAAAGGCGAGCGGTGACCATGGAGGCACAGTGAAGCCGCAAGTGACGTTGGTGAGGCACGAAGGGTCTCGAGGTGACGGCTCGCTCATTGAGGCTCTTGCCGGAGCTTAAAGCGAGGCGCATGGCATTGAAGGCTCTCGAGCGCTCAGTAGTGGAGATTGAGGAGGGGTGGTGTGGGGCTAATGGAGTTCTTGAGGCGTTTTATAGGGCCGAGGAGGGGGAAGGCTGATGGAATTTTTTGCTGGAATTTGTGGCGGCAGTGGTTGCGGAGTGGCATGGGGAGAGGAAGGTAGGCGCAAAGGAGGAAATGACGTGATGTGCGCGGAAGGGATAAGGGGGAAGGAGAGGTGATGCACGTGGGAAGGGCGAGGGCAGCCAGTGGACGTGGCGGCGGGGGGCGTGCGGAGAAAGAAGAAAATGAGAGAGGGGACAGGGTGGGGGATGACAGGTAGGGCTGAGAGCAGAGGAAGGAGGTTGACGGCTAGGGCCCGCATGGTAGAGAGAGAAGGGAGAGGGAATGATGGGCCGCGAGGGGATGGGCTGTGGGCCGCGTGTGCGAGAAGAGAAGCGGCTAGGCTGGGCATGTGGGGTGGGCCGGAGGGAGAAGGGCTGACCATGTGTCGGCCCAGGAGAGGAGGGGAGATTTAAAAACCCTTTTTGATTTTTAGAAACTCCCAAAAATTAGATAAAGGCCTAGAAAATAGTAGAAAATTCCAATTAAATTACAAAAAATTCTCAAAAATTCTACAGCTCATAAGAAACTTAACAAAAATAAAATCAACCTAATTTGGTGACAAATAATCACAAGTTTTCATAAGTCTCTTTTTAGGCTAAAATAAAAGAAAAACAAAAAATCCAATAAATTAATTTTGAAATTTTGGGATGTGACGAACCTGCCCTCCTTAAGGAAATGTTCCTCGAGATTTGAACGGGCTAGTAAAAGAGGTGGGGATGGTTGGCTTTCAGATCTTTCTCTCGTTCTCAGGTGGCTTCGTCCTCTGAATGATTGCTCTATTGCACCTTGCAAAAACGTATGATCTTCCTCCTGGTCTGATGCTCGACTGTCTCAAGGATCTTGATTGGCTGTTCCCTGTAGGTGAAGTCTTTCTAAAGATCAAGGGTCTCTAATATTGCCTGCTCGGTGGGCACTCGAAGGCACTACTTTAATTGGGATACATGGAAGACATCATGTACCCTAGTCATGGTTGGTGGCAACTCCAACTGGTACACATTTTCTCTTCTACGGCTCAAGATCTTGAATGGCCCTATGAACTATGGTGCAAGCTTTTCCATGGTTTGAAACCTCTTAACTCCTTTAAGTGGGGATACTGTTGGACCCCAGAGAAACGACTATTGGATCTTCTGTGTAAATCACACTAGTTCAGAATCAAGCTAGTGCACACAGTGGATAACAAAGCTTTATATCATGCACATTGACATTTATTCATTAAATAAATATGGACCTGATGGCCAAAGTTTACATCAATGGTTTATAAACCAAAAATAAATATAAGCAGAAGAAGAATAATAATAAAGCAGCAGCCCATCCTACCTGCCCACAGGCGAATGACTGTAAGATATGGCCTACTCGTCGTTATCCTCACTAAGTTGGTGAAGTCCTTACCTGAAAATAGTAAATTGAAGCAATATGAGTACATAAAGTACACCACAAGTTACACCAGGAGATTTAACAGAGTTCATGCATGCATAAGGGTTGACAATGGAAGGCATAGTGGGGTTAGTTGAGCGTAAAGTAAAATTTAAGTAAATACTGTAAATAGATTCAAAAACTAGATTTGACATAATAAATAGAAATAGTAATTTAACAAAATAATATCGTTAGTGCAGGCTCCGACCAAGCACTAACCTATCCATAAGTATCCCACCAGGTCTATCTTTTCCAAAAAGATCTCACATGGATAAATGGATTCCATCTATCTATATGCTTTTTTAAAATCTCCTATGGATTCCAACCATCCATAGGCATTTCGTAAAACATTTTTGAAAATTCAAATTTAATCTGTGAAAAACTTTACTTAGCTTGCCCATGACCATGGGCACGGCTATCCAGGATAGATTATACACTCTGCAGAGGATGTACAACTTTACCTACAAGACATGATCATCCCATATTGTCACCGGATAAACACACTTCATTTGGTGTACGACGAGGAGATCATGACAAGACCTTTACAACGCTAAGTCATCAACTTAGTCACGATGCTACTAAGGTTTCATCACAACATGAATCTACATGTTGGAGCCCCCTCTTGTGCCGTGTGACACTTTTCATGACCTATGCTACGCTTACATTCAACCTATAGCGAGACCAAAGTTGGGACTTTACAAATTAATCAGCCAGGATTGTTCCATACCAGCCTTGTGGAAGTACGATGTGGCTTTATAGCAGTAGCTCACAGATCCGTCCTTGACTTAGACTCATTCCACAAACTCCTTGTGCATGACAATCAATATTGTGTCACTAAATAACAATGCATGCCAGCACCACCACCTAACCATTAGCTTAGGTCCAAATCAAGTTTTATATTTTATTTTAAAAATATTCCATATACTTTCTTGACTCACCGAAGTCAAGAATAGATTTCAAAAATTTATCAATTTAAATGAAAAAGGTATCCCAACCTAAAATTATTCTAAGCATAGCTAAACTTTGCTACAAAAATTGTCTAGTTAATACTAATATATCAACTAGGTTTTTCTCTATGGTGACAAGACATAAGGATGTTCAATATCAAATTTGGCCATATACAAAGTATTTGGGTATAACTAGAATTTAAATCGAATTTAAACTAGGTTTGAATAAAAGTACGTATACACAATAATTTAAAAACAACATAAATAATTTAAATTACTAAGAACAACATGATTAAAAGTGTAACTTGCCTTGCTTCGAAGTTTGCTGAGGTTCGCCGAATTTATACTCTCCGGAATAATCGTAGTCTACACGTGAAAATCTAGAACAAACTAAATTCAAATAAAATCCAAATAAAATTCAAAAATTACAAAATATATACTAGGAAAAGGAATTATTGGAATTATTTTTGTAAAGAAAAAGCAGCGGAAGCTACAATATTTGTGTATGGTCAAAGACATGATCGAAGGCATAGTCGCAGCCGTGGTCGAAACTATGGTCGAATCAACGGTTGATGTTGCGGAGGTCGAAATCGAAGATAGAGACTCCAAGTATCGGTGAAGTCGAAGTTGAAGATTCGAACGAAGCCCCAGTCGAAATTGTACATTAGTCCAAGAACACTGTAGCGAACGTGATTACTATAGTGGTCGAGAACCAAGGGTAGTAGAAGGAGTTCTGTGTGTAGTCGGGACGGCAATGAACAACAGTGGTTGAGAGCGACTGTGGTCATGATGACCGTAGTCAGAAAAACAATAGCGGTCGAATGGATTGGAGGTTATACCGTGGTCGGAGTAGTTATATTGGGTGGATCTTCAGGTGGTCGAAAGCAGTGGCGGAAGGCTATAGTCGGAAAGCACCATGTGGTTGAATACCTTAGTTGATGGTCGAAAGCTCTAGACAGTGGTCGGAAGCAGTCAGAGGCTGACGTGACATGCCACGTGGCACTGACGTGGCTACCATGTGGTTCGGGTGTGAACATGGCTTACCAAGTGGGTAAGAGAAGGGAATGGCTTAGTGGATGCCGTTAGGTGAGGATCGGACAGCGGTGATGCACAAAGAAGTTTGGACCATTCTGAGCGGTCAAAGGAATGATCGGACCATCCGAACGGCAATAGAACTTTTAGGCTGTCTGATCGGCAGAGAGATGTTCGGACCATCCGATCGGTCAAAGGAGCGTTCGGACCAGTCCGACTGGCGAAAGAGAGGAGGTGGCGCTGAGGTGGCTCGGCGCACAGGGACCAACGGTCCGCTAGAGTTCCGGTGAGCGGCTGCGGCTGGCGAAGGGCGCAAAAGAGAGAGGGGACTGCGAGGAGTGCGTTGGTGCTCGTGTGCATTACTGGAAGTGGCTGGAAGGTGGTCAGCGGTGAGGTGAAGAGGTGGCACAACTCAAGCGGTGGTGGCAACGACGTTCCGGTGGTGAGGAGGCTCAACCAAGGAGCGATCGAGAATATCCAAAAATTATAAAATATATACTAGAAAATAGATTATGAATTTAGATGAATTTAGAAACTTGAATCACTTGATTCGGAGTTCGGACGGAGGAGAACGAGCGATTGGAAAATTGGCGGATTAGAAAATACAGGAAAAAGAAAATCAGGAATATTCTTAAGCTTCATGAATACTTAACAGAGAAGCAACTTTTGGTATTTTGGCGAAGCTGGTGAGAAAAGACATAGGAGGTGAAGGCAACTAACAAAATAGATTGCTAGAGACTCGAAGAACACGTAGAAAGTGACGTCATGTCGAACGGAGCACGGGGACGATGTGGACAGCGACAATGACATTGGGTTAGAGAGAGGAATAATTTTTGGGCATGGAACATAGAGATGTAGGGTGAGCATGGCCTAGAATACGACAAGGTGAAGTTAAAAAAATTATCGACTAAGCCGAAAACTCATCGGAGGTGACACAATTGTCGTTTGAACGACAACGGTAGAGAAAAACGAAAAACTCAATATCTCGTTGCTCGGCGGAGCGAATCCAAAACCGTTTGGAAGGTAACTATCTGGGATGGTTTGGCACGTTTTGACGGGAAAGGATTGTTGAAAACATCACCGGATAGATGGGAACGCGAAGTGCCATTGGCGGACATGGCTAGGTGTTGGAGACGAAAATTTATAGAAACTTTTTGAAGAAACGGAGGGAAGCACGGCGTAGAACACATCGAGACGAAATCAACGGTGCAGACGACTCGTCCAACGGATTAGTGGAACGCGGTGGAGAAGACTTTAGGCAGCCGACAGTCTGACATTGGCGTTCCGAGCAAATGGAGAGGAGATAGAGAGTGAGGTCTATAGCGAAATGAAGAGGAGAATGTGGGGAACATGATGCTCACCTTAGTTGTGGTCAAACGCACAATCGATAGGTGGTGAGAGAGACAACGATGCGATTTGGTGTACCGGCGACAATGCTCTAGCAAAGGTTAGGGGAGCACCACGTAGAACGCACGAAGACAAAGCCGGTGATGTGGTCAAAAGTAACGGGGCTCCACTGTAGGAGGCATAATAAGCCGAGGAATAACGTTTGAACGGCGAAAGGGAAAACTCCAATTGCGGCCAAGAGAAAGGGAGATAGGACTTAAGATTTTCGGGGATGAGTGAGGATGGGAAGGGGCTCTCGGTGCTCCCTTTTATAGGGGCGGAGGTGGACTGAGGAGGGAGATCAAGTAACGGTGTCAATTCAAGACATGGGTTAATTCTCGTGTAAATACACATGAAGGAGGGGGGAAACGGCCGGGAATGGAGGATTGATGAGAAGAGTTGAATATACTTGATTACATGAAAAATCATGAGTTTTGAAAGTTTGAAGAAAGCTTCAAAAACATGCCATGGTCGCTCTTTGTTCGCACGCGACCTGGAGGAGAAGATAGGAGGAGAGAGAAAGAGAGAAAAGAATAAAAGAAAAGTAAAACAAAAAATTCAAGAAAATTTCACAAAAAAACCTTGGAATCTAAAAAGATTAAATAAAATAATTTTATATTTAATTGAAGTTTATTTTAATTTTTAAAAATATTTTTCTTTTTCTACCTTTAAATTAATCCAATAAATTAGAAATAAAATCTAAAAATTTGAGAAAAAATCATAGAGGTTTCTAAAGATATTTTGGACTTAGGAAAATATTTCTAACTAAAATTTAGATATTTTTCTTTATTAAATATTTTTTTGAAGCAAGGCCTTTTTAAAAGCAGAAAATCAGGTTAGCTAAAATTTTAAAATTTCAAGCAACCAAATAACTTTGATTTTAAAATAAATTAATTATTATTTTATTTATTTTATTTTTATTATTGTTTTCTTTTTATAAAAAACTTGGGCGGTTACATATTCTTTGAGGTAAAATAAGTCACACACTTTGAAGGTCAAGTCTCGGCGACGATTATCAGGATATCTCTTCTGTTAGGACTGGTCTAGGTCTTGAGATTCTTCTGGTTGATCCCACAATAGCGACATTCTACACTTTCATTTGTACAGAGCCTTAAGAAGTGCCATCTGGAGACTAACTTGGTAGTTGAAGCTGATGTTGTAGAACTCAGCATAGGATATAGGGCACGGCCCCAACTGTCTCTAAAATCCAACGCATAAGCTCTCAACATATTCTCCAATACTTGGTTAATTCACTCAGTCTGACCATCGATCTAAGGGTGGTAAGTGGTGTTGAAGTTGAGTTTATTTCCTAACTCTTCATATAGTTTCTGCCAAAATCGGAAGGTAAAGTGGCTTCCTCAATCTGACACGATCTTCTTGGGAACTCCATATAGGCATACAATCTTGGATATGTATACTTTTGCCAATTTGCCTTCAAAGTAGGTAGTATTAACTGGTATGAAATGAGCTACCTTAGTCAGATGATCTATCACCACCCAAATGGAATCATAACCAGACTGAGTTCTGGGAAGTTCAATAATGAAGTCCATATCAATCTCTTCCCATTTCCTATCAGGGATTAGCAAAAGCTGCAAAAGTTCAGCGAGTTTCTGATGATCTGCCTTGACCTTTTTGGCAGGTGTCACAAGCATCAATATACTCAGCGATTTCTCTCTTTATGCTGATCCATCAATATCTCTCTATAAGATCCTGGTACATTTTGATACGACCTGGGTGGATGGAGTAAGAGGTGTCATGGGCTTCTCGTAGAATCATATCCTTAATCTTTTTGTTATTAGGTAGATACGATTCTCAAACCAAATGGTTTCATACTCATCCTCACTGAAACCGGTGGCCTTTTCTTTTATCATATTCTTCTTTATCTCTTGGATATTCTTGTCTACCTTTGGGGCTTCTCTGATCTGATCTGGTAAGGTGGATTGAATTTACAGAATGAAAAGATTATTCTTAGTGTTCAACAAGGCGCTAGACGCTAGGCGGGCAGAGAGGGGCCTAGCACCTAGGAGGCCAAATTAAAAATAAGGACTGTAGGTCGAAGATAAGTAATCATGTGTGTGTGTATATATTTGATATTTAGTTGAAGAAAATGTAATACCTTGAGTTATTACTGCAGTTCAATTGTAACTAAGAGATTTTCTTAAGAGGTATAGAGTATTGGAGTTTGGACCGATACTAATAGCAATCACAATTCATAGATCAGCAGCACTCACTCTCGAGCAACACATACGCACCGACTCACTCTCAGAGCAACATATACAGACGCGGTGGCTCGAGAGTTTGCTATGCAGAAACTATTTTTCCTTTTTATCAAAACTTCCAATATTTTAAAATTTAATGCAAACATAGCAAACAGTTATCATGGGGCCTTATATGCCACTGCAAGCAGACTGCAGGAAAGTCTACTTGATGTAAACAAAAACAAACACTACAATAGCAAATCTGTTTTAGCAAATAGCCGAATATGATGAAAGGGGGGCGAAGGAAATGTACAGTCCTTACCTTCTTGTTGAACTCCAAACGTTGTACAAATTCCTCATACAACATCTGGTCTTCCTTCATTGAAATTTCGTACAGAACCTCATCAGGATATGTTGTCGTCCCATCCCAGTCCTCAGGCATAACTTTGAAGTCAGGTTTATATGGAAGCGATGCCGAAGGATCGGAAATGGCAATAGAGGGGGGGTGAATGGTGCCTTTAAAATTTTTGCCCTAAGTATTCGCACACAAATCTTACACACAAATCTTCCTCTCCGATAGCTATAGTAGCTATGAAGATAGAAGAAAATAAATGCTAGTTGGAAGCCGAAAAAAGGAGATGAAATCCACCTTGCCATCATAAGAGTACTATCAGCTATTGAACCAGATTTGGCCAAAAGAGTCACAAGGAATCCACTAGAAGTAAAACGTAAATCTTCTGTGATTCAAAAGAGTAGGCAGCAGTAGTTATGTGACTATTGCAAGAAACTCTGGATTTTATCCAAACACATAGTCAGAGGCAAGGAAAACGAGGAGCCACTAATTCCTGAAAATGAGCAAACATTCTAAAACTGAAAATAGACAGAACTGCAATGCTCAAGACTCACAGTAGGTCGGACTGCAGAAGAGCCAGACTGGACTGACTGCTAAAATAAAACTGAAGGTTAAACCGAATAATCAGATAGAAGAATAACTGCAAGTATTGCCTCTATGTTTGGCTGGAAAGTAGACAAAAAGGAACCAACAAAACTGACTGGATTAGCCTAAAGACAGAAAGCAAACAGTAGATTAAAAGCATGCAATCCTGCTAGCCGAACTGCAATACAGCTAGCACTTGCACTGACCAAAGAACAGAAAAACACCAAACTGGCTGCTAAGAAACAAACACTATCTGTCCGAAAAAGTATAGAAGCAGAAGAACCTGGAGCTGCTGCTGCCAAACACTGCAGACCTGAACCAGAATAGGATGCTAGCTGCTACCGAAAATCAGAAGAGAAGAAGTGCTGGCCAAAAGCAGCAGAGGGCAGCAGCACCTGCAGTAGCAGAAAAAGCACAGCATCTGTTGCAGCCGAATAGCAGGGAAGACACTGCAACTGCAGCAGCCGAACAAGAACATCAAGAACCTGGACAACCGAACAACCAAAAATTGCAAAGGTACTACTGTAGAAAACTAAAAAGAAAGCAAAACTAAAATACAAAATAGAGGATGTTGCAGATTTCTGGTCAACAGCAGGAAGTCAAAATGGAGAGACAAATACGAAAAATACCAAAGGAATCAATGATCTTTGCTGCTCCTCTCAAGAACTTAGAGCAAGACTCTGAAATAACAGAAAATCTTAGGAAGAAAGAGTGCAGATCAAGAACAAAATTGGCCAAGAAGATAGAGCAAGACAAACTGGAAACTTCAGTTTTTGGACAAAAATTTCATTTCCATGGATGATTAGCCTTGTGCTATCAGGAATAGCTAGCCAAATGGCTTTGAGAAGTTTCCCAGTTCATAGCACTCGCAGAAATAAAATTTAACACAAGAGCCAAGGAAACAATAAAACGATTAGGGAGTAAAAGAACTAGTGGCACAACTCAAGAACAATCGGGAAAACAACACATCTTAAACATAGAACTTTATATATTGAAGAGAGATGAATGATTGAGAAGGATTTCTACAACCAACTCATGCCAATCTCATATCCTGGGCAACACATACACCCATAGAGATAGCACCTCAACACAACTCCATACAACTCAAGTGCACATGGGGAGATAGCAAATAAGACACATCACATAGCACCGCACAAAATATTATAATTAAACAATAGCACCAGTAAATAGCACAAAATGTCTGAGACAAACTCAAACTTTCCAGAGCATATGTCAATTACTCATCACACCCACAGGGTTACCTCCACATGGTCTCTCAGATGCAACATGAAATTCTGTGATGGCCATGGGAATTGAAAAACCAGCAAGATAATTAGGCAGAAAATATTATAAGAGGGCAAAAAAGAGAAGGTACATAAATTGCATGCAACTATCCTGACACAAAAGGAAAATTTCATGTGATCCTGGCAATGCTAAAAACATAACCTTCCAAGCTGACAGTTTGATTCTCACTGTTCACGGGCACCGACAATTTGTAAACCAGTGACCTCAATGTATATGAAGTAATAAGTGCACATTCCCATCGCATGCAAACTGAAATGGTACTCTTCAAGTCTTGACCAAGAATTTAAAACCAATTTCCTATGATGTACCCAACTCCACGATGGCCTCTATATATGTAATGTTGAGCTAATCAAATCAGTAATAATATACATCGAAATTATCAGAATAAGCCAGCTGAGATGGACGCATCCAGGATTTGACACCAATGACTGTTTTCCTTACAAATGCTGAAATGCATTAAGCCATCACTCACAATGTCAATTTTTATAACAATTCCTGACTTACGAGGTGCACAATGAACTCAGGAATGAAATTCAGTAGTCTCCAAACTTTAGACTCTCTTTCCAATATTCATTCAAGGATGTTCAATACCACACATATGATATGAGAAACAGCAAGCAAAGTTATACCTACAGCAAGCAAGCATCTTCTCAATGACTCAAGTTTCTCTTTCCCATGACTCCAAGTCTCCAACCAAAGTTATACATACAGCAAGCAAGAAAGCAGAGAATAATTCGAGTTCTTTCTTCACATCTTCTGGAAGGCTTGCAACTCTAAGAAACAACAAGCAAGAAAGCGGCGGATCTGGAAGACTAGAAGATAGCTATGGAGGTGGCGGTGCTCGTACCTGACCGCCGACGAGGGATGCGGATGGGGCTGCCGCGCGGAACGGTGGAAGCCACCTGCGTCGAGGGCTCAAGGCAGAGGCAGCGGCTTGGGGTGGAGGCTGCAATGGGGTTGAATGTGAGCATGGTGTAGACCATGAGAAGTCTCACATGGCATAAGAGGGGGCTCCAACTTGTGGATTCAAGTTGTGATGAAACCTTAGTGGCGGCGTGACCAGATTGAAGACTTAGCATTGTAAAGACCTTGTCATGATCTCCTCGCCGCACACCAAAGGAAATATGTTTATCCGAAGGCAATATGGGATGATCATGTCTTGTGGGTAAAGCTGTACAACCTCTGCAGAGTGTATAACCTATTCTGGATAGCTGTGCTCACGGTCATGGGCAAGCCGAGTAAAGTTTTTCACAGATTAGACTTTGATTTTTAAAATAATTTCTGAAAAGGCTTATGGATGGATAGAATCCATGGGAGATGAAAACGTATATGGATGGATGGAATCCGTATGAGATCTTTTGGAAAAGATGAACCAGGTGGGATACCTGTGAATAGGTTAGTGTTTGGTCGGAGCTTGCACTAACGATATTGTTTTGTTAAATTACTTTCTATCTATCGTATCAAATTCAGCTTTTGAATCTACTTACTGTATTTATCTTAATTATGCTTTTACGCATAAATAACCTATTATGCCTTCCATTGTCAATCTTTATGCATGCATTAACTCTGTTAAACCTCCTGTAACTTGTGGAGTATTTTATGTATTCATGTTGCTTAATTCACTATTTTCAGAGAATGACTTCATCAACTTTGGTGAGAATAACGACGAGTAGGCCACGTCTTATAGTCATTCGCATGTGGGCAGGCAGGATGGGCTGCTGCTTTATGGTTCTTTTTTTGCTGCTTGTATTTAATTTTGGTTTATGAACCGTTGATGTAACCTTTGGCCATCAGGCCCATATTTAGTTAATGAATAAATATCATTGTGCATGATATGAATCTTTATTATCCACTGTGTGCACTAGCTTGATCCTGAACTAGTGCGATTTACACAGAGAATCTAGGAGTTGTTGCTTCGGGGTCCGACAGAGATGGTATCAGAGCTATAATGACCCTAAGACGTGACCGTAGGTAGAATAGAATGGTTGAACCCTAAGGACTTATTTTTAATAACTAGTAATTTAAAAAAAGCTTTGCTTACTCTTACCTCTCAATCTTTGCTTATCCTTATCTCTCAATCTATGCTTACTCTTATTTCTCGAATCTTTCCCATCTGTTACATGAAAACATAATTCTAGATTGCATCTTGTTCAAACCATTATAGATGAATGTTGACCAAGAAGCACCGATTGATGGATGGGGTATAGGCCTTCGTCGATGTGAGACCCGGAAGTAGAAACTCCCAGACCCCCCTGTGTATTGCAGTACTAGTCCCAGATTAACGCTAGTACACACAGATAAACAGACAAAGTGATACATTGCCAACAACGCTTATTACAATAATAACTAAAATAAAGTCCTGGCCCAAGGCCTTACAATTTCGGTTCACTGAACCTCATACACAAGAGTTATTCGAATAGTTTTATTACTCTGCAGAGTGTGTACAACTTTACCCACAAGAGATATATTATCCTAACAGTCAACATGTTTCCTTTGGCATAAGACCCAGATAAAATATCACAAAGCTTTTCACCTACTCTAGTATAGTTTTATATCACCCGCTGAGGTTTCACCGTTGAAGGGTTAAATCCACCACATTCAGAAGCCCCCTCTTGCGCCATGTGAGTGCAGTACATCTCTGCCCCTCACTTTGAGTAATCAGTAAATCCCTGATACCCATTTTCCAATAGTGACACAAAAACTAAACTATTATAGGTTAATTAGCTAGGTTGTACCCATTTTAACTTGTGGTTGTACTGTTTTACTCAGATTGGACAAACACAAGGATCGGTCCTTAGACGACTAGGGTGGATCATTCACAAACCCATTATCCGTGCTAACCCGCACCAGCTAAACGTTCCATCCACCCTCGTAAAACTTTACTTTGAACTTCATTTTTATTTTAAAACTTACAGTGGTAACATCTATTACCACTTTTCAAACAAAACATTGAACCCCAAATCATTCCTTAACCATTTTTCTCATATAAGTATTTTTACATTTAACAGCTAAACTAAGCATTTGCTAATGCTCTAAATTCTACAATAAATAATACTAACTCATTTATGAGTCCAAAAATATCCTATGTCGACAAGGGCACATGGTAAACAATTTCCAAAGGAGGGTATAACAAATTGGGTGTTTATCTAAATTCTAGGATTAAAATTATCAATTTATTAAACATAGCCATGCAAATAATTTAAAATAATTGCAAAAACCATTTATAAAACATAGGAGCAAAATGGTCAAGGAGACTTGCCTTCTTGAATTATGTCGGAATCTTCCGGTTGCTCTTGAAAATCGTCGGACGGATCAGGTTCTACACGAGAAACGAGAAGAACCAAATAAATAAAATAAAATAAAAACTCAAAAATTAAAAATAAATATACCAAATGAAAGTTTGGAATTTTAGATGAATTTAGAAATTTGAATGGGTCAATTTGGAGTTAAAATACAAAAGTTATAGCATTCCAAAGTTTAAATACAAAATAAAAGAAAAAGGCTATTTTCTGGATTAAAATTTAAACCGAAAATCATTTATGACGTCAGCAAGAATTATTTTTCTAAAGGAAAATCGGAATAATGATGTCAGCACGGGATTTAAATAAAGCCGCAGAGGCTGACAGGTGGGGCCGGTCCACGGTGGACCGAGTCCACGGAACAGTACACGCGGCGACAGCGCTGACGCGGCAGGCTAGGGCTGACGTGGCGTGCGCTGGTGCCGCCACGTGTCAACTGCTAACGTGGCTGCTGACGTGGCTGCCACGTGGCACCTGGGGACGGATTTTGGCTGACGTGGCAGCTGACGTGGCATGCCACATGGCTGCTGACGTGGACTAGGGCTGACGTGGCATGCGCTGGTGCTGCCACGTGGCTAGGGCTGACGTGGATGGCTCGGGCGCGGCGGCAGCGGCGAGATCGGACGGCTCGCGATCATCCACGCGGTAAGATCTGAGCCTTCGTCTCAGATCCGGATGAACGGCGAAGATGCGACGGCGCGGAGGCGGGAAGGCGATGATTGCCGACGCGTGGCGCGCGCGCGCGCGCGCGTCGCGCGCCGCGCCGCGCGCGGCGCGCGTCGCGGCGGCGATGGTGACGCGTGGTCGGCGCGCGCGCGGCGCCGCGACGCGGTGCGGGCGCGGAGTGTCGGTGGATCCGACGGCGGAGAGAGGTACGCGTGGCGAGCGCTGATGCCTCGCGGTTTCGATCGTGAACGGACGGCGGGGATGCGAGGACGCGGAGGCGGGAAGGTGGCGATGAGCGATGCGTGGCCCGGCACGACGCGCGACCGAGGGAGCGGGCGCGGGGACCGAGGGGCGGAGCGAGGCGACGGGGCGGCGGAGGACTCACCGGCGACGAGGAATTTGCACGGCGGTGACACAAAAACACGGCGGCGACACACGCGAATTGGAGGGTGAGGGCGCGAAGGGCGAGTAAGCTCCCCGGGGGAACTTTTTTATACACCGCGAGGACTTAACGCACGCGCGAGCTCGCCGGAGTTCACGCGGACGTTATCGTCTCCAACCGGCGGGAAACAGGCGACGCCTCGAGGTGAAACTGCTGCCAGTGAATGCGCGCGACGAGAGGGCTCTCCGGGACCATTCAAGGCGAGGAGTAACGGCCGGGAGGCGAACAACGCGGAGCTCGGGCGGCGGCAGTAATGGCGACGGCGCGCGCGGAGGCGAAACCGGTGGGGACGACAGGCCTGACAGGCGGGACCCGCCTGTCAGCGAGAGAGCGAGAAACGGAGATATGGCTTGGATGCACGACGCGTGGCGGAGGGAAAAGAACCGGGCCGTCGGATGAGAGGCGAAGGGGTAAGTGAAGGCAGACGACGCGGATCAGATCCGGCGGCGGGGACGGACGGCCGAGATCGGGCGGGCGTGCGCGGCGAGGCGAAGCGCCGTGCCGCCGTGTCAGCAGCGGATGCGCGACGCGTGCGCGCGGCGGGATCGGGCGAGCGAGAGCGCGGTGGCGCGCAGCGGAAAAGGTGTCTGGCGTGGCGCGCGCGGGGATGAGCGACAGCGTGGAGAGAGAGAAAAGATCGGTCGGCGGGATATTTTCCAAGAATTCCTTTTCCGAAATTCAAATAAACTTCTAGGGCTCTAGAAAATAGCAAATAAATCCAAAAATTCACCAAAAATACCAAAAATTCTTTGAGAGACAGGAACCCAAATAAAATATTTTCAGCAAATTTTGATGTTGAATTTAATCATATTAAATTCTTTTAAATTCTAAAAATTCATTTAAGCTTGTTTTAAATTCAAGAAAATTCCAGAAATTTATTTTTAAATGCAAGGTTTTAAAAATCTTTGAAAATCAGGATGTTACAAACCTACCCCCCTTAGAAAGAATCTCGACCCCGAGATTCGGAAGGACTGGGAAAAAGATTAGGGAACTCTGCTCTAAGATCCTCTTCACGCTCCCAAGTTGCTTCCGACTCTGGACAATTACTCCATCAGACTTTGCAAAATTTGATGCTTGTTTCGGGTACGACGTTCGGCTTCTTCCAAAATCTTGACTGGAAACTTTGGATATGAGAGATCTTCTTTTAGATTCACTTCTTCTAAAGGCATCAGCTCTTCTGGCACTCTTAAGCACTTTTTCAATTGTGACACATGGAACACATCATGCACATCTGACAGTTGGGAAGGAAGCTTCAACTGATAAGCAACTTCACCTCTTCTGGCTATAATTGGAAATGGTCCAATATATCTTGGAGCAAGCTTGCCACTAACTCTGAATCGACACATTCCTTTTAGAGGCGATACTTTCAGATACACATGATCTCCTGGTGCAAACTCTAACATTCTGCGACGATTATCTGCATAGCTCTTTTGCCTGGTCTGCGCCGTTTTCAACCTGTCTCGAATTAAACGAACTTGCTCTTCTGCTAGTTTCAAAATATCAGGTCCAAAAACTTGACTTTCTCCTGTCTCTGACCAATACAAAGGTGTGCTACACTTTCTACCATATAAAGCTTCAAATGGAGATATCTGCAAACTTGATTGGTAACTATTATTGTAAGAGAATTCTGCGTAAGGCAAACTTTGGTCCCAACTGGCTTTATTGGCTAATGCACACGCTCTCAACATATCTTCCAAAATTTGATTTACCCTTTCTGTCTGACCATCGGTTTGAGGATGATAGGCAGTACTGAAATTTAAATTGGTTCCCAAAACTTCATGAAGCTTCCGCCAAAATCTTGAGGTAAATTGAGATCCTCTATCTGACACAATCTTCTTTGGGATCCCATGCAAACACACAATCCTTGACATATAAAGCTCTGCCAATCTATCTCCCGAATAAGTGGTCTTAACTGGTATGAAATGGGCAACTTTTGTTAAGCGATCCACTATAACCCAAATTGAATCATATCCTGACCTGGTCTTTGGTAGCCTAGTTATAAAGTCCATTCCGATTTCTTCTCATTTCCATTCAGGTATCTGCAAGGGTTGCAAAAGACCAGCAGGTCTTTGATGCTTTGCTTTAACTCGCTGACATATATCACATAAGGCTACATATTCTGCAATTTCCCTTTTCATACTGGTCCACCAGTAGCTTTCCTTTAGATCCTGATACATTTTTGTACTTCCGGGATGAATTGAATATCCTGCTTCATGAGCTTCTTTTAAGATTAAATCTTTTATTTCCTTTTTCTCGGGGACTAGGATTCTCTTTCCAAACCAAAGAGTCCCCTCTTCATCTTCTGAAAATCCAGACGCTTTACCTTTCTTCATATTCTCTTTAATTTCTTTAACATATTCATCCTCTCGTTGGGCTGCCTTGATCTGATCTTCTAAGGTAGGGTGAACCTTCAATGCAGACAAAATACCTTCATTAACTATTTCCAAATTCAGTCGTTGAAATTCTTCATGGAGGGTTAGCTGCTTATCTGGAATTGACAGATTGTTAATATGACTCTTCCGACTCAAAGCATCGGCTACTACGTTAGCTTTTCCTGGATGATAATGTATTCCCACATCGTAATCCTTTATCAATTCCAGCTATCTTCTTTGTCTCAGATTAAGGTCAGGTTGAGTGAATATATACTTTAAACTTTTATGATCTGTATATATTTCACACCGATTACTGATTAAGTAATGCCTCCATAACTTTAGAGCATGCACAACAGCAGCTAGCTCTAAATCATGAGTGGGATAATTTTCTTCATGCGGTCTTAACTGTCTTGATGCATACGCTACTACCCTTCCTTCTTGCATCAATACACATCCAAGACCTTGTCTCGACGCATCACAATAAACTTCAAAGTCTTTTCTGATGTCGGGTAACCTCAAAACTGGTGCAGAAGTTAATCTCTTCTTTAACTCCTGAAAACTGTCCTCACAAGATTTACTCCATTCAAATTTCTTTTTCCTTCTTTAATAACTGCGTGAGAGGTCTAGCAATCTTGGAAAATCCTTCAATAAAGCGACGGTAGTAACCTGCTAAACCCAGGAAACTCCGGATTTCTGTTACGGTCTTGGGTTGTATCCAATTTAACACCTCCTTAATCTTCCCTGGATCCACAGATACTCCTTCTGCAGAAATTACATGTCCCAAAAACTCAACTTCCTTTAACCAAAATGCACATTTGCTGAATTTGGCATACAATTGATGTTCTCTTAATCTTTGTAAAACTATCCTTAGATGTTCTTCGTGTTCTTTCTCATTCTTAGAATAGATAAGAATGTCATCTATGAAGACAACAACGAACTTATCTAAATAGTCCATGAATACTTTATTCATCAAATTCATAAAGTATGCTGGTGCATTTGTCAAACCGAAGGACATCACCAAATACTCATATAATCCATATCGAGTAGAGAAGGCTGTTTTTGGTATATCTTCAGGTCTAATCTTTAATTGGTGGTATCCTGATCGGAGATCAATTTTTGAGAAAACACTCGATCCTTTCAGTTGATCAAACAGATCGTCGATCCGAGGCAAAGGATATTTATTCTTGATTGTTACTTCATTCAGGGCTCTGTAATCCACACACATACGCCGGCTACCATCCTTCTTGTTTACTAGGAGCACTGGCGCTCCCCAGGGTGAAGAACTCGGTCTAATGAAACCTTTCTCCTGCAATTCTTGAATGTGCCTCTTGACTTCTGCTAAATCATCGGCTGACATCCGATAGGGTCTCTTTGCTATTGGTGCTGTACCAAGAACCAGATTTATAACAAATTCAATCTCTCGGTCTGGTGGCATTCCTGGTAAATCCTCAGGGAATACATCAGGGTATTCACTTACTACGGACACATCCTCCAAACTTCTCCCTTTTAAGCTGGTCAATAAACTTTACTTGTTTGAGGGTGTACTGGATTCATATCTAATCTGAATTCCATCAGAATTTGTGAGAATAACAGCACGATTTGCACAATCTATTTGCCCTTTATACTTGGTCAGCCAATCCATACCAAGTATAACATCTATGCCTTCGGAGTCTATTATAATAAGGTTCGCTAGGAACTTTACTCCGTTTATATCTATGGTTGCTCTAGGGCAAACCAAATTAGTCCTCAATTCTTTTCCAGGTGATTGGACTAACATGAGATTCTTTAGCAAACAAACATTCCAATTATTTCTTTCAGCAAAAACTTTTGTTACGAATGAATGTGAAGCTCCAGAATCAAATATTGTAATTGCAGGAACCGAATTAACAAGAAACTTAAGCAGAACCACATCTGGTGTATCCTGTACTGCCTCGACGGTGACATGGTTGATGCGCCCTTTGTTGAATGTTTGTGGAGTCTTGGGAGTCTGAGGGCTTCCACGTCCCTGACCAGTGGTTGGAGCTCTTGCCGGTGTAGGATCAAGATTGAAACGAACCGGGGTTACCGCTTGACGTTTCTGGGGACAATTATTTGCATAATGCCCCATGTTCTTGCAATTGAAGCATTGCACCCCTGCAGCTGCAGTCCTATTGTGTTGAGGTTGAGCCGTATTTCCAGATCGAGGAGCTTGAGGTGAAGGACGGGGTGCAGAAATCGGTGTCATTGATTGGTTGGGCAAAGAAGGCCGGCTAAACTGCTGTGAGTTGGAACGTTGACGTGAGCTTCTCGCAGACTGTTGAGCTTGAAACTTCCTCTTTCTGGACTGAAAGAGCTGACGCTGGGCATCTTCTTGCACAAGAGCTTTGTTCACCAAATGCTGAAAAGTGGGATAGTCATTGGATACTAACTGCACCTTGAGATTAGGATCCAATCCTCCCATAAACCTCCAGATCTTTGCTTCATCGGTTGCCACATCCTCTGCACGCATATCTCGACAATGAATGAACTTACTCAAGTATGCGGAAACACTAAGGTTTCCCTGCTGTAGTTGGTGAAATTCTTTCCTTTTCATTTCCATGATACTCATAGGTATGTGAGTAGCTCGGAAAGCTCGCACAAAGTCTGCCCAAACAATATTCTGAGCATTTTGGTGTGCAGCGCAATAGTTTTCCCACCAGTTTGCTGCAACTCCCTTGAGTTGATGGGCAGCATAAAGAACTTTCTCATTCTTATTGCATTGCGCCAAATTTAATTTCCGTTCAACCTCCTTTATCCAGTCATCTGCTTCCAACGGATCGACAGATCCTGCGAAAGTCGGGGGTCGCGTCCTCATGAATTCTCCTAACTTGGATTGGGGTGGCTGAGCTGGTGCTTGATGAGCCTGGTGAACTTGATTCTGGGCTAAGGCCTGAAGAAGCTGCAGTTGCATGGCCATCATCTGCTCCAAGTTCGGGGCTTAAGCTGGCGGAGGTGGAATTGGGGTGTTATTGTCATTGGGTGCTTGGTTATTGTTGACGTTGCTCCTTGTATTCACCATCTAAAGCCCCACCAAGAAAAACACAAGGTAAGAGGGAAAAGCATAGATAAGAAGTGGGGTAACTAATAACATCCCGAACCAACACACAAGAACAAAGCAACAACTGAGAAAATGCAACTTTTGAAATTCAAATTAGTTTTAAGAATGGCTGTACCACAAGTGCACAAGGCTCGGTACAGTCCATTCATTACATCACAATATTATAAGCGTTCTAATATAGAAAATAACTCAAAAGGGTACTACTGTCTAACATCTACTCATCCTCCATGATGATGCGCTCCTCTGGATCCTCCTCTGGGTCCTCCTCTGAATCTGCCGAGTGACTCTGTCCACAAATAGGGTAGTTGATCGAAGAACGGACCGTGACCGGCTCGCCGAAGACAGCGATCTAGAGCGAACGCCGACGGCCTCGGCTAGATCCTCCGATGTCGAGGTCGGGTAGCGGATCGGGGCGTCGCACACTCTTCCTCGCAGAAGCTCCGTGCGAGGTCCTCGGGTCCGATCGAGTGCAAGCGGGCTGGCAGGATCGGTGTAGTGGTAGGAGCTCGGAGACGCTCCACCTCTGCCTCGGCAGCAATCCTTGCCTGAACTGCGTCAGCGTGAGTGGACTCACTCTGAAGCAGCTGGGCTCGGAGAGTGTCAGAGTGGTCGTAACTCGGCAAGCAGATCCGGAGAAGTCCTATCTCCCGTAGTGCTCGCGTGGGTCGATGAAGTCGCTGAGTAAGCTGCACCTGGTGAGACAGACGAGGGTCATCCACCACAATCTGGAAAGGCTCCGGGTAAGTCTGTCCTGCTCTCGTAGTCGGGAAGAAGCTGAAGGGTGACTGTCGTAGTTCTTTCTTATGCCTCTTGCACAACTCTGCAATCGCCATCTGAGCTGCATCTTGGATAGCATCCGAGCAGTGGGTCCGAGGATGCTCAATATGACATTCCACCGAGTCAATCTTCCCGTCTTGGGCGTAAATAAACACCTCCATGGACCATGAATCCATAGTCATAATCCTGGTCTTCCGCCCTCTGAAAATGGGCTGCTGAGTGTACTTCAGATGCTGCATCAACTGCCGTAAAAGACTCACAAATGCTCCCTCGCTCTCACCGTGAGAAAGGTGATCCCATGGAGCTGACGACGAAGAACCTGCCATCTACAAATTTGAAATTAGGAGAGATCAGTAAAACTTTTATAGAGTGACAAGGAAGAAAGGAACAAGATACTAAGTAAGAGAAGAGTAGAAGCAAGGAAACTTAAGTTTTTGTATATAAATTTTTATTAAACATAACTCCTTAAAGCTTGCCAAAACCTAGGGCTCGTCCTACAGTCAAGTTGGCTCTGATACCACTTCTGTGAGACCCGAAAGTAGAAACTCCCAGACCCCCCTGTGTATTGCAGTACTAGTCCCAGATCAACGCTAGTACACACAGATAAACAGACAAAGTGATACATTGCCAACAACGCTTATTACAATAATAACTAAAATAAAGTCCTGGCCCAAGGCCTTACAATTTCGGTTCACCGAACCTCATACACAAAATAAAACAGCGGAAGCAAAATGTTCAGATAAACGGCCCATCAATCTGCCACAGGCAATTGACTTGAGCAACGAGTCCTAGTCCTCCGGAAAGAATCCATCACAGCCGCAAGCGGAACAGTAGTCGTAGTCTCCTTCCTGAGCTTCAACCTCTTCTGAGAATTATTTGAAGTGTAGTATGTGAGTACATAAAGTACTCCGCAAGTCTTGGGAAAGATGCATTAGATGCAAGGTTGAACAAAGGAAAGCTATATGGCTCTTTTGCACAAATCAGCATTTTATTTCAAATTTATATACTCCTTCTAAAAGCATTTTATTAAACATTTAATTTTTATAATCTGAAGTTTAATAAGTACTTTAGTGAAGGTTACATCCACCATCACTGATCCATCGGCTATTTCCGCCAATATTCAAATTAAAGATTAAACCACCTGAACTGATTACAACCACCAGACCAAAAATTACGAGAGTTCCATCCACTCTCTAATTTTCCAAAAACCTTTTCTTTTAAATTCAAAGTCAAATCTCTACTATGTGAATGCATTCCTTGTCCTCCCTTGACCGTGGGCACGGCTATTCGAATAGTTTTATTACTCTGCAGAGTGTGTACAACTTTACCCACAAGAGATATATTATCCTAACAGTCAACATGTTTCCTTTGGCATAAGACCCAGATAAAATATCACAAAGCTTTTCACCTACTCTAGTATAGTTTTATATGACCCGCTGAGGTTTCACCGCTGAAGGGTTAAATCCACCACATTCAGAAGCCCCCTCTTGCGCCATGTGAGTGCAGTACATCTCTGCCCCTCACTTTGAGTAATCAGTAAATCCATGATACCCATTTTCCAATAGTGACACAAAAACTAAACTATTATAGGTTAATTAGCTAGGTTGTACCCATTTTAACTTGTGGTTGTACTGTTTTACTCAGATTGGACAAACACAAGGATCGGTCCTTAGACGACTAGGGTGGATCATTCACAAACCCATTATCCGTGCTAACCCGCACCAGCCAAACGTTCCATCCACCCTCGTAAAACTTTACTTTGAACTTCATTTTTATTTTAAAACTTACAGTGGTAACATCTATTACCACTTTTCAAACAAAACATTGAACCCCAAATCATTCCTTAACCATTTTTCTCATATAAGCATTTTTACATTTAACAGCTAAACTAAGCATTTGCTAATGCTCTAAATTCTACAATAAATAATACTAACTCATTTATGAGTCCAAGAATATCCTATGTCGACAAGGGCACATGGTAAACAATTTCCAAAGGAGGGTATAACAAATTGGGTGTTTATCTAAATTCTAGGATTAAAATTATCAATTTATTAAACATAGCCATGCAAATAATTTAAAATAATTGCAAAAATCATTTATAAAACATAGGAGCAAAATGGTCAAGGAGACTTGCCTTCTTGAATTATGTCGGAATCTTCCCGAAGTTGCTCTTGAAAATCGTCGGACGGATCAGGTTCTACACGAGAAACGAGAAGAACCAAATAAATAAAATAAAATAAAAACTCAAAAATTAAAAATAAATATACCAAATGAAAGTTTGGAATTTTAGATGAATTTAGAAATTTGAATGGGTCAATTTGGAGTTAAAATACAAAAGTTATAGCCTTCCAAAGTTTAAATACAAAATAAAAGAAAAAGGCTATTTTCTGGATTAAAATTTAAACCGAAAATCATTTATGACGTCAGCAAGAATTATTTTTCTAAAGGAAAATCGGAATAATGACGTCAGCACGGGATTTAAATAAAGCCGCAGAGGCTGACAGGTGGGGCCGGTCCACGGTGGACCGAGTCCACGGAACAGTCCGCGGCAGGCTAGGGCAGGCTAGGGCTGATGTGGCGTGCGCTGGTGCCGCCACGTGTCAACTGCTGATGTGGCTGCCACGTGGCACCTGGGGACGGATTTTGGCTGATGCGGCAGCTGACGTGGCATGCCACGTGGCTGCTGACGTGGACTAGGGCTGACGTGGCACGCGCTGGTGCTGCCACGTGGCTAGGGCTGACGTGGATGGCTCGGGCGCGGCGGCAGCGGCGAGATCAGACGGCTCGCGATCGTCCACGCGGCAAGATCTCAGCCTTCGTCTCAGATCCGGATGAACGGCGAAGATGCGACGGCGCGGAGGCGGGAAGGCGACGACTGCCGACACGTGGCGCGGCGTGTTGCGCGTCGCGCGGGCGCGGGCGGGCGTGCGGGCGATGGCGACGCGTGGACGGCGTGGGAGAGGATCGGCAACGCGTGGCCGGCGCGTCGCGCGCGTCGCGCGACGCGGTGCGGTGCGGAGTGTCGGTGGATCCGACGGCGGAGAGAGGGACGCGTGGCGAGCGCTGATGCCTCGCGGTTCCGATCGTGAACAGACGGCGGGGATGCGAGGACGCGGAGGCGGGAAGGTGGCGATGAGCAACACGTGGCCCGGTACGACGCGGCGTTGCGCGCGCGACGCTGCCCTTGGCGCGGCGGTGCGACCGAGGGAGCGGGCGCGGGGACCGAGGGGCGGAGCGAGGCGACGGGGCGGCGGAGGACTCACCGGCGACGAGGAATTTGCACGGCGGCGACGCAAAAACACGGCGGCGACACACGCGAATTGGAGGGTGAGGACGCGAAGGGCGTGTAAGCTCCCCGGGGGAACGTTTTTATACACCGCGAGGACTTAACGCACGCGCGAGCTCGCTGGAGTTCACGCGGACGTTATCGTCTCCAACCGGCGGAAAACAGGCGACGCCTCGAGGTGAAACTGCTGCCAGTGAATGCGCGCGACGAGAGGGCTCTCCGGGACCATTCAAGGCGAGGAGTAACGGCCGGGAGGCGAAGAACGTGGAGCTCGGGCGGCGGCAGTAATGGCGACGACGCAGCGAGCAAAACCGTGGGGCACGACGGGACAGCGGCGGACCCGCTGTCGTGAGAGCGAAACGGAGATATGGCTCGCATGCACGACGCGTGGCAGAGGGAAAAGAACCGGGCCGTCGGATGAGAGGCGAAGGGGTAAGTGAAGGCGGACGGCGCGGATCAGATCCGGCGGCGGGGACGGACGGCCGAGATCGGAGCGGGGCGCGCGCGGGCGAGGCGAGCGCTGGTGCCGCCGCGTGTCAGCGCGGATGCGCGACGCGTGGCGGGCGGCGGGATCGGGCGAGCGGCGCGATGCGCGCGCTGCGCGGAAAGGTGTCTGGCGGCGGCGCGCGCGGGATGAGCGACGCGTGGAGGAGAGAAAGATCGATTGGCGGGATATTTTCCAAGAATTCCTTTTTCCAGAAATTCAAATAAACTTCTAGGGGCTCTAGAAAATAGCAAATAAATCCAAAAAATTCACCAAAAATACCAAAAAAATTCCTTGAGAGACAGGGAACCCAAATAAAATATTTCCAGCAAATTTTGATGTTGAATTTAATCATATTAAATTCTTTTAAATTCTGAAAATTCATTTAAGCTTGTTTTAAATTCAAGAAAATTCCAGAAATTTATTTTTAAATGCAAGGTTTTAAAAATCTCTGAAAATCAGGATGTTAAAGTTGATTACTCCGTCGTTTGGGATTCCAACGTCGAGCTATCTACATGCACCCGAGAGATAGCCAAGGAAATCAGACAATGGGTCACCGCTTTACTTTGCTCATCACCAAGCAAACTGGACAAGGAAGTCTTCGCTATCGCTTTAAAGGAAGCAGTTACTTGTTTGAAAGAGCCAAGCAAGAAGCCGCTCGTAAAGCAGTTCTTTGTCTCTGCCATCATTTCAATCTACGCATCAAAGGATTGCGCTGTGTACTAGAGAGCCACGAAGGATCACACCAAGGCAACCCTTGCCCCTTTAGGATAAGTTGTTAGGCAGCTATTAGACGATGTTACGAGCTATCAAGTTTTCTCTTTTGTCGATAGCCGTAACTGTTACTTGATATTATCTTAATAAATATTTTTGCCAGTTGGTATTTTGTTGGATTGTGCAAAACGATTCCTATTCCTCATTTCCCTTAAAGTCTCTTCTTCCCTAATTCTTAGAACCATCAAGTTAGAACACTGATCGCCAATACCCTTCAAGCAACAAGCAGAAGGCCGTAGAAGTTTGCAAAAGCATGTCTGAACTAGATCAAAGCTCAAGCCATGCAGAGTAAGTTGCAAATCTATTTCTTTGTTAGTTCGTCATTTAATCTCGAGGACGAGATTCTCTTTAAGGGGGTAGTTCGTAATAGCCCAGTTGTTTATTTCAAAATATTTGATTTAATTGAAAATAAAATATTTACTTTTGGTTTCTTAAGTTTTTAAAAAATTTAATTGCCTGATTTTCTGCTTTAAAAAAGGGTTATTTTTATAAAAAGTAATTTAAGTAAAAAAAATATAAAATTAAAAATAAAATAAATAATAAATAAGTTAGTTTAAAATTAAAAATCAAAGTTATTTGGTTTCTTGAAATTTTAAAATTTTTGCTAACCTAATTTTATGCTTAAAGAAAAGAGCCTTTTTGTTAAAGAAAAAAATATTTTATAAAAAATCTAAATTTTAGTTGAAAATATTTTTATAAGTTAAAAATAATTTTAGAAACTTCTATGAATTTTTCTAAGATTTGTAGGCTTTATTTGTAATTTATTTATTAATTTAAATCTAGAAAATTAAAAACATTTTTAAAAACTAAAATAAACATCAGTTAATTATAAAATTATTATTTTTAATCTTTTTAAGTTCCAAGGATCTTTAAAAAAATTTCTTGAAATTTTTTGAATTTTTATTTTTCTCTCTCCTCCTTTTTCTTTCTTCTTCCTCCA